>JAUYWH010000026.1:14910573-14933517 GCA_034779795.1 Ctenopoma multispine
ACGCGCGGACCCCCCCCCCCCTTACATATACCCCCCACCCCCCTCCCCACAGAGAGCTAGTCACACAGGCTTCTGAGAGGGGCTATTAGAGGCTTTACGACTTCCCCTTCTTCCCCTAAAGCCTTTGGGTGTGTTTGTGTGTCAACGGCAAAGTCCCGTACAGACAACCACGCCCCTGTGAGAGTGGACGTCACACATTCCACACACGCATACACATACACACTTGTGTGTCTCCTAGCAACACATACACTCAAGCTTAGTGAAATGAGTTTGCCAGTAAGACACATGACTGCGGCACATCGTTTATCTTCAGATGGGATAGAGTTTTGTTTACGGACCTCAGTTTCTATGTTGTCTTCATGGGGGTTTTACAGTTTTGCATAACAGCCGGGTTTGAATGAAATGTAATGAATATCTTTACCTTAAATTACCTTAGATTACATATGATATAAGGAAAACTGGAGTATTGCCAGTTTAATGTTGTCTTTTTATCTTTCTTGTAACATGCGATTGTATGCATATCGTTATTTCTTTGTGTCCCCTCCACCCTCGATGTTTCCATCTCTTTTCTGTGGTCTAAACCCTGATGTGTACTGTGCACAGTCCCCTCTTATTTTGCCTCACAGACATCACAATTAGCATATAGCCACACGCAACAGCAGTGCTGTAATGACTGAGAAACGAAACAGAGATGCTCTCATAGCCAAGACATCACAAGAAGACGACTTTCAGTTCAGGGGTAATACCAGTTCTTTCAGTCTGGCTGAAATACCATCCAAATAAACGTATGAAATTGCATAAGAAAACCATACTGATACAAGTTATTTGAGACCAAATGCGCTTGTGTGGCCTTCCTCTTGGCACTGAGAGCAGAGGTGTTTGGAAAACGGTGCTGAAAGAAAGCTCTGTGCTTTTTCTTCCCCTAAGGGCATAACGTGTTTTTTTATAGTTCTTTGAAATATTATCAGCTCTATTTGAAGTAAGCATGTAAGCATAATTCTACTTTGTTTGTGTGTACGTTTCAACTGAGGAACCAGGGTTTGAAAGAGCAAATCGTCAGGCGTACCAGCATTAGTGTTTGCGTTGATATGCAGTTTTTGTTTACAGTGTGTGTCCATGAGGAAGTCATACATCACACACCACTAAAGTACGTACAGACTGCAGTCCATGAGCTCCGCTGAGGCTTGTGGGTGAGTCTGTGGAGTCAGAGTGGAGCTGTGTCATCTTCACTGACAAATGTGCTCCATATTATGTGTTACCTCAGGAGTCAGACTACAACACTATATGTGTGTCTGTGTGCACATATATTTAGAATCTTTCAGTGGATTTATTGTGTGTACTGTATGCGTGTGTGTTTGTGTGTGTGTGTGTCAACCGGCCATACTGGACATTTGGCTGAGAAACCATCTCAGACAGTGAGTCAGACGACAGTAACTGACTCTAATCTGGGCCACAGGGTCTGGGAAAAAATCTACTTCCATTTGGTTGTCATGGTGAGTCATATCCAATTATGCAATAAGCAGTGGAAAATGGTTTTTCGAGGGAGAAAGAAATGCAGGAGAATGAGAGAAAGAGCTATGAGTGGTGCCAGCTGATCAGAGAAGTATCAGTGTTACCATTATTTAACCAGACGCGCTGGCTAGAAACATACTCTTATTAATGTTTTTTTGCAGGGAGAGAGAGAACTTCACTCACACACAGATTCACACATACAAGCCTGGCTGTACTCTTGTACTTGCTCAAGAGCACTTCAACATATGAAGGGAGTGTATAAATATTCTAAGTGCTAAGTAAGTTCTTCAGAAGCAAAAAGCACTGTTAAAAACTCCTAGAGAGGACTGAACCAGGAATCCGTCAGCTAATAGGTGGCCTCCCTAATCAACCTGTCAACTCTTCATCACTCTCGTCCTCCTCAGCTCCACCCTGAATTAACAGGCATTGCTAATCCGTGGGCACCTTTCCCTATTTCGCGGCCTCTTATTCTCCGTCCACCCCAGGCCCAATCCTGGGACATCTGAGGTCATAACTTTTCTGCACCTCATTCGTGCTGGACCGTGTCACTGGAAATCAGTCCAGAACTCGGTCATAAAGTCCACGAAAAGACCAGACCTCAAATCAGCCAGTTAGGAGGCTCTGAATGGATCCACGTGACTTTGTCCTCATTTTCTATGCTATTATTATTATTATTATATTTTCCTATGCTCTCTCTCTCTCTCTCTCTCTCTCTCTCTCTCTCTCTCTCCTACCTCTCTGGTATTTATGTGTTGGCAGTTTCCATGGAGACAAGACACACAAACACTGTGGCGGTAGACAGGAAGTGCTGTGGAACCACAATGGCGTCACTGCGGCTCTGCACTCGCTCTCTTCTCTCTCTCTCTCTCTGCCTGTCCCAGCCAGCGCGCATGCTATTATCCTTAGCAAGCTATATGGAGACCACACTGCTCTCTTTTTCTCTCTGTTCTCTTTCATTTCTCTCATTATTATTAGCATTGCTTTTTCAGCTGCCTCCCTCTCTCACTCCTCAACTTTAGACCACATTAGCTGCTTCAGTATATGGAAAATCGCTGTCTGATTTGCGGTGTCTGGAATGCCTGGTGTTAGGTGATGTGCTGAAAAGCTGTTGGGCATCGACTGTTGTAAATATTTGACCTGTCTACAGGGCGTTTACTTTCGAGAAGCAACTCCCCTGTTTCAAAACTGGGTCAAGAATGTGAGTGCGTAGTGTATGTTTTGGAGTTAGTGAGTGGTCCGTGAGTGTGAAAATGGGAAAAAAATGAAATGTCAATGTGTATTAAAAAGATAACGTGATATCCTTATGTATATCCACATGATGTGTGAGAGTGTTGGATACATGCATGATGTACATGTATCTGTGCTTTGTTGATGAAGTAAATCAACAGGTGAATAAGCAGATATAGCAAAGGCAGGGCTACAGCGGGAATACAAGGAATGTGTGTGGTCTTATTGCAGACTGTTACATCAAATGGGCAGTAGTGTACAGTGCACATCCCTCCTGTTCACCCTCTGTCTTTTTTACACATCCTGAATCTAAATATACTCCTCTGGAAAAACCCCTTTCGAAGATACCGCCTTCTCCCACTCCACATGCTAAAAATATCCAAGACCACCTTTACAAATCTCGTCCTTGCTCACTTTTCTTTCTTTCCTCGCTTCCTTTATTCACTTTACTGCTGTCCTTCTTGCCTATTAACTTGTTGCACTCGTCTCCATTTCATTGTCTTACACAATACCAAACTTCCCTGTGTGATGTTTATTCTACTTCTGTAACTCAGTTTTCTGCTCCAACCGTATCCCACTGTTTCTTTCTGGTAGTGGCAGCTTCTTAAACATCCACCCATCTGTCCACCAAGGGATGCATCCACCCATCTATCCATCCATCCACTAAGTTACAAAGCTAACCAGCCTCTTGACCACCCAGCTACTGGGGTCTGGCTTGTGGTGAAACCTGGTGAACAGATTCAGGACACGCAAACAGAAAAGCAGAGGAGAAACAGGATTTTCCTGACGTGAGCTCATAGCATGGAAGCGAGAGACAGATCAGATCAACGAGACAGAAGGGGAAAGATTAAAAACAGATATGCTTACAGTGTGTGATCATCTGTCTGTATCAGTGGAGGGAGTGAAGATTTAAACAGGTGTGAAACATCGAAAGGGTGTATCTATGGTTCCAGTAGTGGGGAAAGACTCTGTGACTGATATTTTTACAACAATATGAGCTGTTAAGACAAATGTTGGTTCAGTTATTATTAAGCTTTAGAACCAAGTAGGCAGTAGTATTTTTTTCTTCAGACTGCATAAAGCCTGGGCAACCTTCAGATATAAGGTAAGATACAGAAAAGCAGTGACTGTTGCTCTGAAACACATCACAACACGTCACATTCAGACCTTCTCTCATTAGTGTTCAGAGTGATTCCTGTAAAAAGACTGAAACTGAAAGAAGAAAATGAGAGCAACAAAAACAAGATTTTTAGAAGTGTAAATCAGGATTATCTGCATGGAAATCATGTTTTCCCCATGGCAAACAGGAGTAGTAAGGAGTAGTAACTGATTATGAATGGGGTTGTTAATGGCATCATTGTAAAAAGAGGAAGAAGAAAGAGAAGTAAATCATCAGGAATGTTTATTTAGAATGAAATGAAGTTGGTTGCTGGTCTATGGATATATTGTTCTTTTTCCGTTTGAGGAACTGATTAAAAGTAACATACTGTACATGTAAGACAGTAATTTTCAGTCTGATGTGGTGGTCAATGAGAGAGGAAGCCTATCTGTGGCCACATGGTGTTTCTGTTCCTCAACCGCTGACATCATCTGGAGTGACACACAGTCCACTGACTTCCTCTGTCTCATTAATCACTTGTGTGTTAACAGGCGCACACACTCTCCCAAATTCCTGTACCCTTTACAGCTCGGCACCAATGCCGCCTTCACTTGTTAGCTTCTCAGCTCCAACATCAGCCTGTAGCTTTCTTTCCCAGCAGGCCTTTCCACACAGCAGTGACCTTTGACCCTCCTGCTTCTCCCTCCAACCTGCCATGCCATGCTCTCCTCACCTGCTGTGGGAGCATAGATTAAATCAGACGAGGGAGGGTCTGTCTTCCTTTGCTTGGCAAAGAAAACTGATTTTTTTTATCGAGAAAGTCATCTTGTTTTGGAACTTTGGTCAAAATGGAAGTGTGTGTTTTGGCTTTCCTGCACTTGTGTTGTGAAACTCAAAAAAATATATACATGTGTGAAGCAACTCACAGCCGTTGGAGGACAGGTGATATTTCTAGTTTGTTATCTCTGCAGAGATAAACCTGACAAGACAGATCAGCAACACCAAGCTCTGATTGGCTTTTTGAGCTGAACTTATACTATCTGAGATATAAAGAGAGACAGTGAAAGTAGGGGACAGGTGCACACAGAGAATGTGAAAAAAATGTGATCAATTCCAAACATCTGGTTGAACTTCATATATATAAATTATCCAACTGTATAATATTGTGTTAGAAATTACTCTCGTGAGTAAAATAGGTAAATATTTACTGTATTACTGTACTAAACATTGTTTCATCTCATTATAACTTTTTGAACTGAATTCAATGGAGAGCGTAAGAAAGTCAGAGTCATCGAGTGAAAGAGAAGAGGAAAACCTGCAGTATGTCAACTTTTTTTATACTTTAAAAACACAGATATATCTTTGCAGGAAAAATGTGGGGTGTGCACGGGGGTCTATTTTTTGTCAGGGTCAACAGTAGCCAAAACACACATTGTATGTTGTGTGGAACGAGTCAGTAAATGTATATAAATCACAGACTACACACACATAATCCTGCACTTGACACTTGTGTTTAAGTAATGTTAAACTTCTCCATCACCTTAAGGACTCCACCACTGAAACAAGGAGTAACAGGTTCTGGAAAGTAAACCAGAAGAAGTGATAAACGCATGAATAAAACTCAAAAGCATTTATTTTGACACTGCAAAAACATTAGGCGGTCGACTTTAAGAGATACACATCTCGGCTGTGTTTCGTTAAAGTTTGTCACCCAAAGACACAAAGTTTGTTTTGTCTTACCAAATGCATGTGAGTTACAGACAATAAACGGGTGGTTTAGCAAGTTAAGCCAAGGTGTGCACAAACTGGGTGTGTCTGTGTGTTTCCGCTACCCCCACCCATAGGAAGGGTACTCCCAGGAGAGGATATGTGCCCGCGTTCGTGCCCCTTCTCGGCTTCGCACCATTTTTGTGCGTGCACTCCCCTATCCCACCCCTGTGTATTTGCGCCTTTACCTTTTCTTACTTGCAACTTTTCCTTTTGTTTGTTTCTGTTTTGGTTTTTCTGGGTTTGTACAAATTCTCAAACTCAGTCCCCTCTCCTTTTTTATTAAATTTTTTTTATGCCCTCACGCTCTCCCTCTCTGTGCTTGTTGGTGTAGCTGTCCTTATTTGGCTTCCCTTTGAGTGAGTGGGAGTGTGAGTATGAATGTGACTGTGTGTGTGTGTGTATTTCCTCCTGACTGTGAGTCACTGCTTGTCTGACTCACGAGCGCTAACAAAAACACACTGTTGCCATGGGGACATACTCAACCCCCCCCTCCGGTGACTCTCTCTCTCTCTCTCTCTCTCTCTCTCTCTCTCTCTCTCTCTCTCTCTCTCTCTCTCTCTCTCTCTCTCTCTCTCTATCCCTCCCTGTCAATGTGTGGTTTCTCCCTCTCCTTGTGGGCACCGCTGCATCCCGGGCAGCCCTGGCATTGTTAAATGGGTGGTGCTCTAACTTGGGTGGGATGGTGGTAGGGATGTGGGATCGAAGGACAGAGGAAAACAGTGGGAGACACAAAAATATATTAAAAGTATGACTGAAAAAACAGGTGAAAGTGGTGAAAAATTGCTTGTACTGAAAACTTAAATTAAAGTCCAGGAGGCTGCAGGAGAACAGAAACCTAGGGTGCGCAGCAAGCAATCATCTATCATCAATAGTAAGTAGACATGCCTGCATTGGCTGAGACAGGCTAAACAGAAAGTGCCCACCTGTGGCTCTATTCTCTGCTTCTGTTCTCTTGCTTTTACTGCTCTGAAATTGCAGACTGCTTTGAACTGGGCCTGTACTTTGATGTGCTGCCGTCACTGCTCAGCCTTGCCACAGCCTCCAGGGAGCTTGATAATGTGCCCACGTGTGGCATTACATTTCGACAAAGATCAGGTAGGGCACCGGATTTACCCACTGCCTCACTCTACTGAGGTCTGGCCTACTTCCTGGATGCTAAATGCTGGTGGTGCGACACCTAGTGGACAAGTGAAAGTAGCAATAACACAGCATATAAATACTTCAAAATAAAGGTCCTGTAATCAAAGTTAAGCATAGTATTAGCAGTAAGATATACCTACTAACTACCAAATGTAAAAGTAATGATTAAAAAAGAAAAAAGAAAAGTCAGTTTAAAAAAAAAACTGCATATTGAATTATTGTATTATCATTATTGATGCATTAATGTGTATGTAATTTACATTTTGCCACTGCTAACATAGGGCTAACGTTCCTTTAGGAGTCACTGGCCTAAACTATCTAACTGTATGTAAAGTAGTTAAAACTGACACCTCGACTAAAACAGTAAACTCACTGGTGCATGACCAGTACAAATAATCTGATCGTATATGTCAGTAAAGAGGCAACTTTCAACTAGTACCTTTACAGTACATTTTGCTTTTATAACATGTGAACGTCTACAATTGAACGACTTTTACTTTAAGCACTTACTTTCACTTCAGTAAAAGATCTGGGTTTCCTCTTCCCCACTGTCTTTTTAAGAATGAACATGCACAGTCTGAACATGCAAACGCAGACAAAAATGAAGCCACAAAAATGGAGATGACGTACACATAAAAGCACAGACTTGCCTAGACACTAGACACTTGCCTCCATTTCACAGACAGTCTTTACACACACCACCTCTGACCTCTGTTTAACCTTTGTTCTGCCTCAAAGCTCACAGCAGCTGGTTGGTGGAGAATTCTGAGAACAGGCTGAAACTGAAACTGTACACCCGTCTAATCCGCAACAAGGGAAGAGGTAGAGCGGGAAAGAGATTAAACAGGAGAAAGTGTGTGTGTGTGTGTGAGAGAGAGAGAGAGAGCAATCAGTGGCCATTTCAGATGCACAAGGTGGTTCGACAACAAAGTGCTAAATTCCATCTGAGAAAATCAAGATTCAGAGAGCAGCAAAGGCAAGAGAGACGAAGACACCAGTTGCAGATAACACCATTGCCACATTTTATTGAAAAAATGCAACCTGCCACATATACTGTATGCTCTTACTGTATATACATGTGCGTCAGCCAGTAACAGGTTTTGCAGTGAACACAAACAGTGAACCCTACTGCACACATAGACTGATCTAGTGTGGGCTCTTGTGTGTAAAGCAAGAGTGCGAATGGGTACACAAAGAAGGAAGGCTGTCCACATAGATGACAGACATTTCTCCGACTTGCAGCCTCACTTGTTGCAAATCCATAAACCGTGGTTGCTTGCACTGCAGCACAAAACTGTCTCCACACATGCGCGGCGTGTTTTAAATGTGTGAGCATGTGTATGACAGCTGTCCCTGCATGCGTAATAATCCTCAGTAAGCTCTGTGGCTCCCACAGTCTCTTTCAATAGATCATTGCAGGGGTTTCCAATTCTAGTCCTCGAGGGCCACTGTCCTGCTTGTTTTATTTAAGTGTCCCTGCCCAACCTACTGCTGATTACCTGGTTCAGGTGTGTTCAGCTAATCAGAAGCAGGGATGGTTGGAAAACGAGCATGCTTCATATATACCTTTATGTATATCAATCTAACTCTCCACCTTAATGTGAGTATCTTACCAACAACGTTAATTAAAATATGCTCGCACCACCACCAATTAACACTAATGTCATCCTTTTACCTTGCATTGCATAAAGTTTTCATTATGATAAAGCTGTATGTTCTAAAAACATCACCCTTCATATGTCTTCTAACTAATCTATAGGGTTATTCACAAGTGAAGCGTGAAGCTGTAGTTGGTGCAAACGTACCAGCTCCTTCATAAACTTAATATGAAGTTTGAGAATAATTAATACTGACCTATTAATAGCTGGCTGCCTTGTCAGCCTGTAAACACTCGTTCCACAGCTGGTGAAATCATAACTTTCTGCCCTCCCATTTATCCACTCGCTTTCAAAACACAGGTGTAAATATAATAATAATGTGTAATATAATAACCAGATAAAAGTGTCCTTCACATTAAATCGTATTCATACGTCTTTGCTTCAGACTCACCTTCAGTTATACCAATGGCATCAAACACTTCAACTGTGTTGAGTTTCCTTCCTCCACCTCACCTGAATTCATTCTTTTTTTTATTAGATGATGGGTAAACATCTACTCTGTTTAGTTTAGGTGCCAACAGAGGTCTCTATTCTGTGGTGTAAGTTTGCCCTCTGCTGTACACACAAAGCTTCCTACAAGAAAAACTCATTCATCAAGCTAGGGGAATCGATGCAGGATGCAGTGAGGAACTTAATTATTCCTCTGTCCTAGGTTCCAGTTTCCATTATTTACGTGAATTAATGCATTTAATGTTTTAATGTTAGTGGTGCTTCCCTTTGTCATGCACATGTGCAATGGGGAAAATTGTTAGTGGTGGTACACTTACTGTATGATGAGAAACTCTTTCTCAATAAAGCACTACTAATCTGAAGCAGTTCAGCTGGACTTAAGCTCACAGACAATTATTTAACTCAATGCAAAAGTACAAATACATGTAGAATACATTATGCACAACCAGTACACACACGGCCATCTTTTTCCTCAGTGGTTATTATCAAACACCGACGTAGGCTGGAGGTGGAGGGTCTCAACTCCTTCACAGTGATCTTCTGCCAGTTCCTCTAACTGACTCCCACATTCATTAATGTCACAGTGTCCATAAAACTAAATGACAAGATATGGTCTGGTTTTTTTTTTGGTGTTTTTTTTTAATACTTTTAAAATACAAAAATAAGTTTCCTCCCATTTCTTTGAAATTAGTGGGGAGATTATTAGGAATGTAGTAGGGAATTTAGGCAGATTTAGGAAAGCTTGATTGCCAAGTAGTTGTATGTAAAGCTTTGATGTTCCGAAGATGATCGACCCTCTTAACAGTGTGTCTTTGTGTTATTTTTAAAAAGGAAGATGTAGCAGTTAAAGAGGCTCTGAAGTGGCTTATTATTGAAAATCCACCGGATAACTTAATCCTTTTGTCACTTTTAGTTTCAGCAACAAATTATCTTCCGTTGTATTGGGTCATCTTGTTGTTTTTTTTCTCACAGACAAACATGATCTGTGTGGTTGGAGTGCTGTTCCCCCTACAACACAAGCTTATCCATGCAGAAGGCTGCAGAGAGCTCTGTCTTTCTGTCTGTGTGTCCTCAGAGGGGAATGTCTCAGAAATTGCTGAAGAGCTCGTATTTCTTCATCCAGTCCATCTGTGGTGCTTTCTTCTTTTCTTTGGCATGGACCTTCATCTTCTCCTCTGCTGCTGTAGCGCTCAGACTCAGGCCCATCTCAGCAAACGGGTCCGACAGCTGGCCATCCTCACCGACGGCTATCTACACGGGAGATATTATGGAAGATGGGAACAGGGCTGTGAGTAGTGCTTTTTCACGTGGAGGACTAAGCACACAACCATACACAAATGCCCACACTCACCTCTGTGCTGTTGCCCTGGCTGCTGAAGTTGGAGCGTGTGGACCGGATGGACTGTGTCGTCGAGCTGCCGTTGATATGAGGGCTGGGGGAGCCGTTGGATATGGGCGGACCGTCATAGTCTGTGAAATCAATCAATCAAACAATAGACACAGAGGAAGAAAATAAGGTTACAGATCTGACAGCATTTCCTCCTCATTTATTCAGGGATCAATACAGAATACAGTCCTTGACTGACTGTAAACAAATATCAATATCACTTTATCTTACGCTTGCACAATTTCGTAATAAATTGTCCCAGAAAAATGAAAATAGAGACAGTGTTTAATTGGTTTGCTTGCAATTAAATGTTTGTGTAAGCTTTACAGTGATAGAAAAGTATTTTAATACTTTCATTCACTACAGTACCACAGATGCTTCAAAATCATATAAATGTGTAAAATAATATCCTGAAAAGTTATATTAAACGCACAGCCTTTTTGGGTGGTGCGGTCCTACCTTTGATATGACTGATCGTGGGGATAACCCCTCTTCTTTTGAAGTGTTCATCTGTGTCTGGATCCACGACCAACAGCCAGGTCTCATCTCCCCCTTTCTTTATGAAGGCCACCACTTCTGCATGCCGCATGCCTTCAATGTTCACGCCATTCACCTGACGCAGACAGAGACAGAAAGATAAGGGGTTTCTGGTAACACCAGGGAATTTGGATTTCTGCATTAAAATTCGATTTTTCAACAAAACCCCTGGATTTGTAGAGTTACAGTTGCTTTTATTTGGAATATGGCACCTGCATTAACCTTTAGTTTCACTCACTCAAACTATTCACTGAATGACACAGACAGAGTGGGGTACCTCAGCCAGCCAGTAGGAGGAGCCAATCAACAACATACTGATAAAGCACTGACATCCACCTTGAAAACTCTACACAGTGCTGCTCAGAGTCTTGCTATTAATAATGAATTCTTGCAACAGCAATTCAGGAAAACAGTTGTAATGTACTACATTAAGAGACGTCTCCTGTTAACGGCGATCTACTGGTAGTAGAACCAGAAACAGCTAAACAAAGGAGCATAATGGATTTGTGTGCATGAGACCAACAGCTATGTGGCAATATTGCTTCTGCCTCTACACCTAGCTTGAAAAATACAATGGCCTGTTATTATTTAGTTTTATCTAGATGGTGGATGCATTTGGAAGCTGGCGTTGCAGCAGCTTTGTCTAGACCTTGACGTCTCTGAGGCAAGCTGCTTCGCACTGTGCCAAGTTAGTGTTGGTACACAATGAATTATTTATGGATCTCCTGGGCTCTGGCTGTAGAGCGGGTTTCAGGTGTCAGGTGTCCTGAGGGGGAATTTGTTTAAAATTCACTGCTTATGACCAGAAGGGATGTAGTAAAACACAGCAAGAGACTGTAAAGTGCCAACTCTAAAAGTTTACTTCTACTCTCTTTGTGAGTGAGGAAAGTGGGCTGAAACTATTGACATGCAATGGGACTGTGGGCAAATAGGTGCAATGAAAAAAAAAATGTCAGGGGGTCTTTAAGCGAAGGGGGAGAAAGGCAGCGATGTAAGTGAGATGGAAGAAACATGAAGTGGGACCAACAGATGTGAAATGTGTCCTCTTCTCTCCGCTCCTCTCTTCTTCTGTCCTCTTACGAACATCGGATCATCAGTCGGCCAGACAGACAGTTTGATACAGCAAGAACGAACATCTTTGTATTCGTTCAAACAACAGGTGTTGTGTCATGTTTCACAGCCCTTCCTTAACAATCCAGCCCACACAAGACAATACACTCTGTTCTCTGCCCACCGGGCTAATTAATACATGCTGCAGGGACAGTACATATGGTTATTTCTCATGGGACTATTCCTCAGGAGACCTCTTGATACTGGCAGGTGTAGTATGTGTGTGTGTGTGTGTGTGTGTGTTTGAGAGCATGTCTCATCAAAGGCACGAGGGTCCGTCCACCTGAAGTCTGCTGGCGCAATTTTTAGGAGGATGCGGGTACACACTAACCTTGGATTGACCAAGACAAAAAAAAAAAAATCAAATGCAGCTTCACACCTGTGAATATGGCGCATGTGATGCATGTTAACTTTAAGGTCTCATGATTTTCAGCTTGAGATCTCATTCTAACACAGAAAGTCCAGTGGCCTGGTGTTGGACCATGCAGCGCACTGTGAGAAGTGATCTACTTGTTGACCTAATTAATGTGCTGTTAGGACATTGTCCTGGAGTTTGAAAAGGTGAAAGTGAGTCATGTAATTCTTGTCTAAAATGTATTTACTGACATCTCAGCAAATGTCAGCCATTTGAATTAATAAAATAAATAAATGGATATTAATCCCTTATATATTCCCTCCTTAGTTTAGCATGTATTTGACCAATATTATTAATTAAACTGAAATTGTAATCTGATCTATGCCCTGTCCTGGTCCACAGTATAGGACAAAGTGTGTGTTGTGGACATTTGCAATTGGAAGAAAGTGTGTGGTGCATGTTTGTATGGTCACTGGTGTCACCCTGTTGTGATGTTTGGGGTTCAGAGTATGCACTGTTGAGCTCAGACAGAGCAGAGAAGCTGATGAGGCATTCCCTGCGCCCGTGCTTGTGCCAAACATCAGCGGAAAACTGAGCTCTCATCACAGCCTTCACAACGGTAGCTGCTGATCCACCTCCAGTGTAATGGGGCGTGGTGAGAGGAAAAGACGACAAGAGACAGTAGGAGGGAGAGCGAGAGAGATCTGTCATGGTTGTTCACCTCTCTAACAAGCTGCTGACAGATAACACAAGTGCTGTCTTGACGCATGGTCAGAGATGTCTACAGTTATCAGCACACACACACACACACACACATGCACACGCGTACATACACGGACACACAGCCATCTAATCCAACAGAGTCCTTGATTTTGCAGTCACAACGAGCTGAGGAAAAGTAATTAGGCTAAATTCTGAGACTGCAGAAGCTGTAGTTACAAAATTATATTAAAGACTAACTCTTAACATAGCAGATGTTAACGGACATCTAAAATCTTGTCTTAACTACTTGTCAACTTCCCCGTTGTGTGTGTGTGTGTGTGCATGACTATGTGAATATGTGTTACTCAATTTATGTCTGGCGGACTATCACTGCCATCGCTGACCTGCTACAGGATGTTCCCACACATTCTCAGCATCAATCTAATGTTCCAGTGCAGAATCGGTACATCAATATGCTCCGATGCCAAGTCTGTCACTGAAGTGTGATATACAACATGCAGCTCTGCCTGATCAAAGTTATATGGCCATGAACATGGCTTTCCATGTGGTCCAATGCAGTACAACAGACATACAATATTACAGTACACAGTTTATACTACTGTCAACCATTAGCAGGCACATATCATACAGTTTCCTATATTCTATTCAGGTCATTTAAAAATTACATTTCGAAGACTTGAAATGTGTTTTGAACACTTCATTATCTTTTCGAGACTTTGGTTGAACACTAGAAAGCAAACAGTAAGAAATCCTTCAGAAACTCCACAAGAAAACTGTCTATTGGGAAGATCTTAATTGAACTCTGTGTAACATTACAATAAGATCCTGTTTTTCCTGCTCTGCAGCTTGATCTGGACGCTGATGCACAGCCAATGAGAGCAAAGGTCATGGGAATGAAGCGAATACAATCAGAAGATGAAAAACTGCTTATTAATATGCTGATACTGCTGCCAGCATGTATTTTTAAACCAGGGGAAAGTAGAATGCCCTCACCCATATTGGTGATTTGACTCAGTGACCTGTACCTTTTGTGTGAAACCTGACACTGTAACACTGTCTGAAGTTTACAGTCTGCCTTTGTTAGAAGACTCGGTCTTCATTTTCTCCCCTTATCTTCACTCTCTGCTGCTTTCTTTCTCTCACGTCCAACACATAATGTTTTATAAGAACTCATACATATGTACACACCCCCCCTTCCCTCCTCCCCAGTGTGTCTCCCCCTGTAACCCCTGCGATCAGACTGATTTATTGCCGGTTCTCCTCTCTCGTGTGACTGGCCTCTCCGCTTCAGTCTGACAGTAAAGATTGAGTCCAGGCTCCAAGTCCTGTTATCCTAAGTATGGGCCTGGCAGCTGACACAAGCATTATTCCTGCATTTTTTTATTGCAGCCGTGACATCCAGAGGGGGGCACATCTGTATTCGATCAGTTAGTTCATTCTAAACTTGGCAGCTATATTGTGTATATTGTGGTAGTTTTACTTTGGCAGAAACTAAACAACTAAGAATAAATAAAATGTCATATAAAATAAAAAAATCGCTATTTTTAGAGTCATACACACATAATTGATTGGTACTGTTGATTTAGTTGGTCTTTAATAAGTTGCTGTATTCGGGTTCATCCAGGTCTCCCAATGCCTCACACGCTTGTTTGTATATAAATAAACTGAATCAATTAAATTACTTTCTATGCAAACACTGTGCAGAGTGTGGGCTGCACTGTGTGTTGGTGTGCATTCAGGGTGTGGAGTAAATCTTCAAGAGAGGCACATCTATGAGTATGCACAGTATAGATTTATATTCCATGCTCTTGATGTTCCTACCTAAATTCCTTCCAGCTTATAAGCACAGCTGTGGCGAAAAATTAGGTGACAATGAAAATGTACTCTAGTTATACTCTGCCTGTCTCTCTGACATCTCGGCCTGGATGAGAGAAAGACATCTCTTCAAACAAATGACTACATGCTAATGTAAATGTAATATCTTGCTGACAGCATCAACAAACATTGAAGCAGTGGTAGGATTACTGTGCTGTGATTGTATTTTATTGCCAGCCACGTTTTCTCTTTCTGCATCCACCTTCATCCACACACCTCCTTCTTACCTCAACGAGTCTGTCTTGTGGTCGGAGCCCGGCATGGTCTGCAGGTGATCCTGGGTCCATAGAGCGGATATACTGTCCGGGCCGCGACCGATCACTATGGAGGTTAAAGCCATAACCTGTCTCAGACCGCACCAGGTGGCACAGACGTGGAGCAAGCTCAGATGGGCAAACTTGGGGCTGGGGCTGGGACTGTGGTTGGGACTGGGCCTGCATGTGGGCTTCAACTTGGGCAACAGTCTCCTGGAAGAGAATAAGAGATGTTGGGATTTGTCATTGTTAAATAATACAATGTGGAAATCCTAATTTCTAAACTGATAAGTATGTCAATTTGGTCCAGTTCTTCCAATCAACTGCAAAAATATTTCATGATGACATAAAATCTGAATAACCACAAGAGCTCCATGGAGATGCTGGATCATTGTCAGCTGGGGTTTAGTTAGAAGACAAAACAATTGTATTCAAAATGCATTAGAACATATATTTTAAATATAGCAGCATACTGTATGTGAAAAGACAATGCTGCTTCCTCAAAATCAAAGAAACAGGTGTCTGTCTCGTCATTTATAACAACCATCTTTCACTCCTGCAGGATGGAAAGCAGAACAATGCGATTTTACCAAATCATATGAAACAAATTCAGTAGTTTTAAATTCTTTTTGTTGGATATTGCTTTATTCTCATTTTTCTGTTTTCATCTTGTGCTGCTATTCAGTCAAAGAATAGATGTCATAATAGAGCATGCTTCATTCTGGAGTGAATCAATCCATTTGCAGCATATTACTGTCAGTTCTAACAGGGTGGATAAAGACATTTATAGAACGTGTATAATTGTGCCTTGAGCGCTACAGTGTGATCCCACTGATTTACCACCTACACACCCAGGAAAAAATGTGAAAGTGATGTGAGAGGGACGATAGATGGTCGCCAGCTCTGTAACCTGAGGTAACATGCAGGTAAAGTGGGTATTTGGTGACGTACGGCACAAGACAATATGGTACACATGTGGTGTGCATAGGACACATCTGAAATCATATTATGTAACTTAAGAGGTCTATTGTTTCTACTGCATATGTGAAGCTAACACCACGGTCCAGCATGTGCCTGCTAAAAATACATATGGAGTATGTGGGCAGGGTGATAGAGAGTGAGAGAAAGAGACAAAGGTAGTGTAGTGTTTAGAGAGGAGAAGATGTTTAATGATTCATTCTGACTGAGAAAAGCGGACTAATCTTTTTAAACCTACCATTCATTTCCATAAACTTTTTATTATTGTGAAGACATCTTAAAAAAACCATGACCGAGCCTTGATCACCACAACAGCGCCTCCCACTCAAGCCCTGATCTGTACAGAATAACACAGATGGCAACATATAATTTCATTTCAGGCACTGAATTCTTTACGGTAGCAGTGATCTGGGCAGCTTGCCCTGAGAAGGAGGGAGAGAGAGAGAGAGAGAGAGAGAGAGAGCGAGAGAGCTCAGTTCAGATCCTCTTTTGCCTAGCTGGAGAGGAAGTGTCTGGGTTGGGCAGCAGGGGAGAAAAAAATTATAAATATAAAATCAAAATGTATTAGCATCCTATGATCTTGTGTGAAGGAGAAAAATGGCAGAAAGAGTGAGACGAGGAAGGGAATAAGCAAGGAGTGCGTGGGAGGGATGGAAAATTAGATGCAGCGAGAGGATTGAGAAAAAGAGAGTTCAAGAAAAGAAATGGTGCAAGTTGCACAGAGCCCAGAGAAATGCAGTGGACAGACACACGCGGAGACAGAGCAGTGCAGAAAAATCAAGATGACAAGGGTTTCCAGTAAGAGATGATGGGGAGGAAAAACTTTGCAGTGGAACTTCTCTAACATAAACAGAAAGAACACCACAGCTGGGAGTCATTATGTGGGGGAGACTCAAGTGTCTGCCAATCTAACCTCTGACTGCCTCTCCAACTCTACGCGCACCCCACTAATCACCCCCTGGGGCCTGTTCCATCTCTTAAACTCTGTTTTCAGTGTTAGATTACATTTAAGAGACCTCTCATCTGCTCTCTTTGTGCTGTGAGTTTGATTTGTATGAGATTAATTATGTACAGTATGTTTGCTGGCCTTGGTTAAGCTTGAGTGTCAGTAATAGACGGTGACAGCATGACTCTGTTGTGTCTTCTGCTCTGTGTCGAAGCACATTAACCTGTAGTGATGGTAAATACAAGCGCATGGAAATATTTTCAGAGTGCCAAAGTGGATTGGAGGGACGCAAAAGTTCCCATGTACAACCTCTTCAAGCTGAGACGCCTACAAATGTAATGCGGTCACCGTGTTTGTTTGAACTGTGGGTGCAGAAAACGTCATGGTTTCTGTGAAAAAAAAAAGTTTTGATAATAGAGAGAAAAATGACGTGGAATGTTTCCCCCATCAGGAAAGCAGTCAGCTATCAGCGTTGGACATTTTCTTAGTGTCCCACCTGGGAGGAGAAGCGTTGGGGAAAAAAACACATGTCCGTGTTTTGTTTCAGGGGCATGCGTGTAACTGCGGGACTGTTAAAAATAGGTTCACATGGAAAATTCTGCAATAAATCAGCGGATCTCTTCTGTCAGGAAAACAATATGGAATATTTCACGCCTACTGCAGGCATTATGGATTTTGGTGCTGACCGTGGTGTTCTGTCTGGGGCAAACTGAGAGGTGAGAAGTGTCATCCCATGAATTCCTGTAGTTTCCTGCCACAATCAGCCTTTGTTTCTGTCTGGGAGAGTACACGTGTAGGAGTGTACTGTATACACACAAGACTTGTGTGTTTCTCTGTGGTTGGGCTACGCAATTTCGATAAGATTTGAAATTACATTTGAAATTTGAATTCGTTTCTTTTTCAGTAGTAATGTTTTTGCAGGTTTCTGTTGTTCTGCGGTTCACATATTTAATGTGTGTGTGTGTATATGTACCCTTGTTTCTCTCTGTGTGGACACTGGCAGTGATGTTGGCAGTTGATGAAACCAGATCTCAGTTTGCTGAATAATTGAGCAGCGTCCTACTGCACTGGATGGATCATGACCGCTGTTAACCCTTTCACAGCCAAGGATCATTTGCTCGCTATTGGCCCACAACACAATGAAGTATGTTTGGGTTTGCATGCATGTGTGTGTGTCAGTGTGGGGTGTCATACAAAGAAACTTTAAATCCAGTGTGTGTGTGTGTGTGTGTTTGTGTGTGTGTATTCATGTAAGTCATTTTGTCAACAAGGCTCTCACTTGCACACTTCCGATAGGGGATTACTGTAAACGTAATATGCCCATTCTAATAAATCAGGAGGTCATGTTTCCTTTAAGCTCTAAGCAAAGGTATATTGTACCACCATATGAAATTGAATGAACTATTTCTCATTTAACACATATGTACTAAAATATAAATTAATTACCTATATTCTGACCAGAAACGTTACAATGTTATGTGCATCTGTTGAATGCAAGTGATAACTGAAGTAAAAAGCATAGAAATGCTGAATAAATGGGTAAAGTAAGTCAGTCCGTAGATGGCAGGTTAAACAAAGCAAACACTGTGTGAAACCCTTTTCAGGGAAAAAACTCATGCTGTTAAACTAAAAGTGCATTCACCAGTTTTTTCATTCTGCGGCCCTGATGTACGTACATTTGTATGACTTTCCATAACTCTACTTCTTCCATGACCTTAAAACTGTATCCCAGTTTGTTAATGTTTTTTTTCCCTGTTTGGAAAAAAAAATCCTACTGGAATCAACAGCCTGTTTTCCAGCCTTGCTATATAAAAATTACCATAAGATAACAGTAGTTATACGCAGCTGAAAACACTGTTTTCTAATGTGATGACGTTCGATGATGGTTTCTGTACTGTAACAGTTCACTATTTCATGTTGTGACAACTGATTTGTCTATGTGCGTTTTTGTATGCTTTGGATTGAAAGAATACAACTACTACACTGGACTGAATAACATTTTGATTTATTATCCATCATCGTCTAGAGAAGATTTTTGTTTTTTTGCATGACAATGTCAGTTTTAGCATTTTGATATTCGGATAGACTAAAACTCAGACTTTTAGTCTGAGCTTTACCTCAGTTAGCTACATCTCATTACTTATGAGTGAAAGAAAATGACCCATTGTTTAGAAAATGACCTGACTTCTCCTAGGTCTCGCTCTTTACTACATAGATGTAGCAACAGTAACTAGGAACGCTGCACTCGCTGTTAGGGTAACTCTATCTGTTTATACTCCACCTCTACAAGTAATAAAAAACTCCTGTCCTGGTTTTGGATGCTCTGATGAAAAATGACAAGCATTGTGGAATACTAATTCACAGGCCAGAAGTTATGTTAGAATATTTGACTGTTACAAACTTGTTGAATTTGATATATATGTTCAAAATACGTAACCACTAAGTGACATTAATCGACAATGAAGACTAAGTTAAGCTAACTATCAGGTGAAGAAAAATTATTTACTGTATTATTTAAAAACAACATATAACACGTGGAAATGTATATTTATCCATCAGTGATGTCACTGTGGTGGATTCCCAGATTCAACATGGCGGCTGAGTTGACGCATCGACACCAATGGACAGAAGCGGGTCAGGAAGAATCCAGGTTCATGTACGTACCGCAAAGATAGTGGCTAAAAACCAGTCGCCATGGACACAGCAGTTAAACCAGTGAAACCAGTTCTACTCTAGAGAAAAGAAACAAGCTTAAACATGTGGGGTAACTTTTCAAAACAAACTATATAAAGATTTAATATGGATAAAAATTATTTGTGGGTTCTGTCACATACCTTTGTGTCTGCGTGACAATGCAATGCAAACACTAAAGCTTTTGAAACGTGCAGGCAATAGCTTTACCAAATTAAGAAACTTGCTGTGTCTCACACATTTTGGTTAGTGTGTATATGTTTGTGTGTCTTTCCCACATGCAGCTGCTTCAAATGTTGCTCAATCAGACAGGAAAACAGCAGATCTATCCAGCTCACGTTGGGATGAAAAGCAAAAAGGAGTGGGAAGGGAGCGAGAGGGAGAGGAAATGACAGGCAGCTGGAGAAAGGCAGAGAGGGGTTTGGAGCTTGTAAAAGTAAGAGTTAAGGAAGGAGGGATAGAAAACAAAAGCGACATGAGTGAGCTACACAGGAGACGAGGACTTTCCAACTGGCGTTGTGGTGTATTGCGTAACAGCTCTGTGATACGAAGGCTAGTGCCGTGTGTGTGCTCTGTCAGGACAGACCTGCTGAGATCTGTTTACAAAGGCCCAGCTCTGCTGCAGTGTGTGTGTGTGTGTATTACGTGTGGTACCTGCTGTTTAAGTATTTCTTGAGGTCTTAACACCGGAGCGAGTGAAAGCGAAAGACAGGAGTGTTGATGTGTAAAAACAAGAGTGAATGCACACAAAGCACAAACTAAAGTACAGTAAAAAGTAACGTGATCACAAAACTGACTGCTGCAAGCAGGAGGACTATAGACTATACAGAGGGATCAAAGCACAAACCGATGCCATTTTCATATCCGTACAGTAAATATTGAGGTAGAGCCAGCAGCCATTTGCATAACTTAGCATAAAGATTGGAAGCAGCAGCGTATTGTATCACCTCTAAACCCTGTTAACAAGCTATGTAATATTTCTTTAATTAGTACACAAATTTAGTATAAAAACACAATTAGTAGTTTTTTTATAGTGGTTATACAGCCTAATATGTGTTGCTGGGTGCAGTAACTTCCATGAGTATTCACTGGTTGCAGGGACAGTTGTTTTTTTGTCTAAAGCGATCAGTCATAAGCACTATTAAACCATCTTATACTCAGTTAGATGAACTCATGTGATCATATCCTTCGTATAAGGGAGAATCTGTTATTGTGAATCCACTGTTGCCAGCTGCTCACATCTGTCCTCATTATGCTGTTTATTGTGCTTGTAAGGATGAGTGTCATACCCCAATTTCACTGCCATAACCTTCAGGCAAGGATATTTACTTCTAAGAAGAGCAGTGGTACTCATTTTTTATTTATAAACCTTTCAGTTCAGGTTATGTGCACAGAGGCAGTAAGAAACCCATGATAGAAAGACAAGAAAATAACCAGCTGGGTTAATGTGACAATGTGACAAAAAGGCTTTTATTAGCCTGCTATTACATTGTAATGATGAGACCAAATTTAGTGACGACCTGCTTGGTAATATTCATCATTCTGGTTTAAATATCTGATGAAATAGGTGCGAATGCCTGCTGGAAAAATTGTCAGGCTGCCTGTAAAGCTGCAGAGCTGAAGCTGCAATTAGCTGTTAAACTCCTGCGAGCGCAAACAAAGGGATTCGTAGCTCAAAGCTGAACTGTCACTGAGCACAAATGAGCGCATGCTGGCTATCACGGTGCTCATCACAGTTCATTGCCTTCCCACAATGCTCCAAATATTGTAAAGAAAACAGTTGCTTTTCTCCTAACTGTCCAACACTTGTCATCTAAAAACAATGGTTCTTTTTGATGCCAAAAATAATATATCGCTAAACTAGTTAATCTTCACTGAAGAAATTATAAAGGTCAAACTCCACACGTTGAAATGTCAAGGCTTATGTCTCCTCAGAGTCCAAGCATTAAACTGACGAAGTATGTAATTTTACAATCACCGCTAGAAAATATCGAAACAAAACAAAAACACATATTTTAATTCAGTGATCCAAACACACACCGAGGAAATAAAATACACACTTTTCTAGAGTCCACATGTCTGACAAATTCTAGGAGAACATGCAAACCCCACACGGAAAAGCCGCAGCTGGCCTGCAGGTTTAAACCAAACCTGACCCCAGATTTAAGTCTACAGACAAATAACCTATATCAAAATGCACCCTCTGTCTCATAAAGTTCAGTCAACTGATCAATATTTGTGCCTCGACATATCGTTCTATCTCATATCTTTCAGTTTCAGGGTCACAGAATATCTTGAGGATATGAAAGAAACCACTCTCTTCTCTTCTCTCTACACTTCATTCTTCCTTAATCTCCTATTTGATTTGTGCTTCACTCATCCACCCTCCATGTGATGGTATTTCATGCCCTCCTTCAGACCAAATTCTTCATCTTCGTCGCTCTGTCTGACTTTGACCTTTCTTTTCCTATCTTTTGAGTGTCTTGTGTTATAACACATTCTCATCTACCTTTTAAGAGCAACAAGTGAAGCATTTCTGCCTATTAGCATTTAAATGTCACAAATCAAATTATGTGGGCTGCTATATATTTAGCAGTTATGTGCTGCTATGTGTGTGCGTCTTCTCTGGTTATTTTCATCTATCTTTAGATTTAAATTCAGTTTTTCCTTCTCCCACCACCTTTTTTCCTGTATGTGACTGGACAGCAGTTGATGCTGGTGATGTAATGTGTGTGTGTTTGAGTCCACACCCCTGTTATCAGTGTGTGGCAGATATGCCTCGTCTCTTCACATGTTTTTCTTTAAGTATGTGAGGAAAGTGTGTGCGTGATGTGTGTATGTGATTACAGTTTAAACAGTTAGTTGACTAGTTTATAAGTTGAACAGTATCCTTGAAAACATCATATTAAAGTGCATAATGAAAGTGTAGTTAAATAGTTGCAGCCAAGGTGGAGGTAAAAGTGCTGCATTATGACACAAAGTCAAAGATGTGCATAGTGCTGCAAGCTAAAAACACAGCAGACACTGTAGATACACATTTATCTTACCCACTTTCATAACTATAACGCACTTATTAGGGGAGATGATGTCTGCTCTCTGTTGCTATCCCACACACATCCTGTATCATACTTTCACATTGCTCACATACTGACCACACCTCACACACACACACACACACACACACACACACACACACACACACACACACACACACACACACACACACACACAC
>JAUYWH010000026.1:14933617-14944021 GCA_034779795.1 Ctenopoma multispine
CACACACACACACACACACACACACACACACACACACACACACACACACACACACACACACACACACACACTAAACATCCTCTTCATCTTTGTCAAGTGTTATTCAAGTGTGTATAGAATTCCCAGTTGATCCAAGATCCAATGCAAGAGAGCTGGACGGCTGGAATTAAGCTGATCCAAGATTCTGATGTGTGAGCTGAATGAAACAGAGCAGACACAATGGGACGCTAGAAATAAAGTCCAGTGTGTGTTTTTTAAAATGTGTGTGAGCAATGGATCAATGTGTGGGACTGTATGCCTGCTCACAGCTGTGAGTGCAGCCGGGAGCAGTTTCAAGCTGAATATGTACAGAACATTTGCCTCTGCTTGCCAAATCGTGAACAGACAACAATAGCAACACACAAGTTTCCAAAGATCTCTTCATTGTTTTCAAGGACTTTTTGATCAGTAATGTTGAGATATAGCAATGAAGAATTTCTCGATGTCTGCCTTTTGAGTTCTCTGATTCTACAGTGTTTTGTATTTGTTGCCGATGCTGTTGTGTGGGCAGCACATTGATCGATCCCTGGCCTAGCTGAAGCCGACCTACGCTCCACTGATATTCCCACAAACAATAACTGATATTTAAAAGATGAGATTAAGAGAATAGAGATGAAGAAGCAATGTGTTCCCCCAAACAAACAATATTTACTGGGCTACAGCGTAAAATCCAGAAGTGCTGGAAACCAATAAAATATGAGCATTTATGATTTGTAAAAGGGATTTGAGAGATCGCTCTAACATTATTCAAATGTGGTACACTGTGGCAGGCCAGTTTTACCACATGCTGACCCAGTAAGAACTATAAAAAAGTAGTGCAACCTATAAATAATGTTGAAGATTTGGGTCAAGTGCCTTAGTTGAAACAGATGCAATTTGAGTTCAGTAAATGTTACAGCCTTATAATGTGTACAATTACCAGGTTGCCCAGGAGCGCAACACTTTGCAAGTTATGAAAACACAGTCAAATAATTAGCAGAAAACAAAGTATATCCAAATACTGACACATGCTCAAAAGGAAGAAAACACAACCTAAGACAGGGAAACAGGTTACAGGTTGCTGCCAAGCTGACAGTAGCTGAAGAGAACAATATCTGAATCAGATTAGATGTTTAAAACTGGCATTGCTAGACAAGATGGGCCATGATAATCCCCCATTACTCAGATCACACAATTATCTTCCCTGAATCTCTGTAATGCGCTGTACGAACTTCCCCTGTGTAACCCACTATTACTGTCACTATCATATAGCTCCTGCTGAAGCTACTGGTAAAGTAGGTTTTGTTTTTCCATCGTACTGGACATAATGTACATTCTCAATATGTTTTTGTGTGATAAAGATCATATGCAAATAATATCAAAGCTCGATTCAAGTTATTTAACTATTTGCATTGTTTGCATGATTCTGCATTCAGCTCTATCGCACTAAACCTCAATCACATCCTGCTGTCCTCAGTTTCTTCTATGCGCTTTAAAGCCTTTTATTTGTTGTTACTGTATCTTGCTATTGCTTGTCTGTCCTCATGCATCTGCATTTATGTATTTTAGTGTGGCCTTATTTTTATTGCTGCCGAAGTCCTTGTGATTATATGTTGGTGTTTTTGTCTGGTATATTAAATTAGTGTCTTATAATACACTGACTGACAGCTCTGTCATAAATTCTACTTTTACGAAGTAGAAGTTTTTGTTGAAACTGTCAAAAAGGTCATAATTCTGCTATGTGTGTATTATTATAGACATATTGTGTGGTGGAGTTGTACAGGAGTGCATAATATTTAGAGGTGTTTCTAATGTTTTGCCTATTTGTTTTTAAAAAAGAGGCCAGTGAGTGTATATACATATTACGTAAATTGTATATATCCCCCTTCATGACCTTTTTTGTTTTGCAGGCCAACTTTGATTGATGTGTACTTACTGCAGTACAGCTGCTACGTGTGACGTGTACAATGCTGTGCATGGTCACAGTTGTGCTGAGGCGTATGTACTATGGACACAGATTGTTCAATTGCATTACTTTAACATTGTGGATTGGAGTCTTTGAAGATTCTCAGTCATCCAGGCGAAGAATAATGGGGCACATGCCCCAGTAAAAGGGGTCTGAGGCCCTTGGTTTTAAAAAACTTCCACCATGTTTTGGTTGTGTTCTTGTATTTGCAATACTTATCTAAAGGCTAAAGGCATATTGTCAAAATGATTAATAAGTTATCATAATTTGTTTGTGCTTTGTCCATTTGCATGTCACTAAGGGAGCAAGACCAGGTTGTCACAGAGTTTAGGGGGCCCTAATAACAGACACACAATCTCCTTTACATATTACATAGTACATATTGACACAAAGGCCTACAAATGTATGACAGAACCAAGCTAAAATGGAGTGCTTTAAAAAACTGCAAGACAATGCCAATGCTTTAAATAATAAGCAGGTTTTGCCACTGAGGCAACAATTTTGCAAAAGATAAATGCATGCAAAGGTATTTTCCTATACAGGTATTAGGTTTTTCCTAAAAAGGTATTAAGTCAGAGAGTGACATTAACATTTTATTTATTTATCACACATCCAACCATTGATGTCAGTCAGTTTTTGATGATGCCACATTGTTAGATTATATGATTATGCATTATGTTTACAAAATGGAAGGCGACTTAGTACAGAGCCTAAGGGTTCTCCACACTTAGGATGGGCAGTAAACTGAAAGGTAGAAGATAAACCAATCGACAACAGGCAACATGTTAAGATATGCTTCCAATCCAGATCTTAAACTAAATAAAATCTGAACCAGCTGTTCAGCAGCATCACCAGCAGTGAGTAGATTATTGGTCACCATCAGTAGAGCAGTCGGTGCTACAATATTTATATTATAATGTAGCAAAAATATATTTGCTGGTAAAGAGAAACTGTCAGATCAGTGTTCCGTAGTTTAAAGTCGGGAACAACTGAATATATTATCAGCTCTCCATGTGAAGATAATACCTGCAGACACACAGCTACAGTTACTTTCCACCTTAAAAATTCAGTTCTTTCCCCCAACACACACCCTCATTCCCCACTCGTGACCTTCCCACAATCTAGAGACCCTGGTTTTACTTACTCTCTCTCTTACTCACAGAGAAACACTGATCCTGGACCCCTGCATCTTGACGTAACACAGCTGGTATTTAAAGACAGGGGGAGGAGGTCTGGAACACCAACTCCAGATGTTAGTAAAAATAATTGCACACTCACTAGATCTCAACTAAAAGAGAACTAAAGAATTGTTTTGGACATTTTTGCCATGCTCCCACATAAGTGTTCTGCTACTGTGCATCCCTTGGAGTATCTTACACAATCTGAAATGCCTTATTTTGTCAAACTCACAAAGGAACAACCTTGCATTTGTTCTTCCCTTACTATGCATCTGGGTGGCAAACAAATTGATCACAGATGATCACACAGCCTGAGGTGCTGACTACCTCTAGACTTCTCCTGTGCTGTGTCCTGTTACATTAAAGTAGACAAGCAACATATTTTTCCTATAATCTCGAGCAAAATGAGCAATTCAGCGAGGGAGCAGGACAAGGAAGAAATGTGACTATCTCAGAGTTGAAGAGTCTGATCTGAATCATCATCTCATTTTGTATTGTTGTAATGAACTAATGGCTGGAAATGATCATGTTTTGGTTGCTGTGGCACAAAGACCAGACATCAAAAGGGCAAGAAATTAAAGTAGTTTTCCTTGTCGTGACAGTCTTACAACATATACAAGGAGAAACCAGGGCACATATCAGAAAAACAGATGTTTGCTGTGGTATGGTTGAATGCATGCTAATCAGTGTTAACCTGCACATTTGCACGGTGCAGTACCAAACAGTTACATTACCACACATTTTATCTACTGTTTACAGCCACCAGATACTCTGTTCTGTTGCTCTCACTCTCTCAGAGATTCTCAAATGTTACTGTTTGTGTTTATTCAATCCTGACCCCATGACCTCAAGCCCTGACCCTTGTACGCTGTTTTCTCTGTCCATAGCTTTCTCATGCAGATCTGTTTCGTTACCACAACCCATAGCTTCTCTGCAGAAGGTTTTTGTGAAAACATTTCAAGTCAGAGAATTGGATTAGCAATACCATTTTCAAAATGATGAAGTTCATTAAACCTAATTCTTTATTATTTCATAATCAAATTTAAATGACAATTGTTTATAACTCATACATGTCTGCTACTTTGCTTAGTGGAGGAAAGTGGATTTTCAGTTTTATTTTATAAAATTTTGATTGTTTAATGTCCTGATTTCATACTGACACACATAATTACAGTAATAAAAAGATCTGCTATCTTCATATGTCACACAAAGCAGTTTATTTAAGTGTGGCACTGTGGGCCTCTCCTATTTCTTCTATTTGCTTGCTCTATGTTCTGTAATTCATTTCCTATAAATCGAGGGACGTAAACAGGAAGTATGATATTGGCCAAGTTGTGTCTTGTATTTGTTTATATTTTGGAAAACTGACAATATTAAAAGTTATTAGCAGTTTCTATTTGTATGGACCTTAGATTTACGGTGATAGCATCTCTGGAAGTGATTGTGAATGGATGTGTACCATCTGACAAGGATTTCAAATTTTGATGCAAAATACTGCTACTGGATTAAAGCACCTTAATTCTCTTAGTGAGCTGTGTGTTAGCCACTGCTGCAGCTGCAAATGCTGACTGTTGGTGGTCAAATCAGCAGCCAAACCAATTCTCCCTGTTTCAGAGCACCACAATGCACCTGTTCCTTTAACACCACAATATTCTTGCCTCACATCTCTCTTAACTGCACCTCCCTGTGAACTCTGCCACCAAAAGAAGGTTCACTTTACTGTGTGAGAGCCTCTGCAACACAGTAATGTTCAAATTGAATCAGCATAAAGTGAAATTAAATGAACACAAAATCACAAAACAAATGAACATAAACGGTGCTGTGCAGTCCAGTTAATCTGGCTCGCTGAATTGCTCATTTTGCTCGAGATTATAGGAAAAATATGTTGCTTGTCTACTTTAATGTAACAGGACACAGCACAGGAGAAGTCTAGAGGTAGTCAGCACCTCAGGCTGTGTGATCATCTGTGATCAATTTGTTTGCCACCCAGATGCATAGTAAGGGAAGAACAAATGCAAGGTTGTTCCTTTGTGAGTTTGACAAAATAAGGCATTTCAGATTGTGTAAGATACTCCAAGGGATGCACAGTAGCAGAACACTTATGTGGGAGCATGGCAAAAATGTCCAAAACAATTCTTTAGTTCTCTTTTAGTTGAGATCTAGTGAGTGTGCAATTATTTTGCACAGAAGAAAAGGATGCTGAAAATGTACAGCTGAAAAAAGCATGTTCCTCTTCCCCTGTTGTGCATCTCCACTGCCATACAAACCTTTGCTTTCCACATTCCCTTGCCCCTCCAAGGGGGGGGGCACTTCCTGAAAGTCCATCCAACAAATATTCAAGGTTGATATTGGCTGCTCTCAGTCCTTGGTTCTCTGTGTCCAAATGCTGCTTCTTTTTCCCTTGTTCCTTTTCTCCAAGCTTTCCTTAAAAGTTAAATGAGAACAAATGTGCTGGTCTCAGCACTTTCCTACCGATCAGAAAAAATCATACAGCAAACTGAGTCAACTTTTGCAGTTCTGAAGGACAAACACCAAGCCAACAAATCAAGAGGATCTGTATTATTTTGCTGATTGAGGGTTTAATCGCTGATCACTCTGCTTTTGTTGTAGTAATTACTCCTGCACTGATTGCCAAAGTGCCTTGCCAGCCACATGGAAGAATGACTACTACATGTGCAACATAATATGCTGTCTCAGCATGCAGTGTCAATACTGAGTCAGCATATCTGTGATGGAACAGCTGCCTTTGAGATGGGACAAGATACAGAGACAAGCTCTGTGATTCTTCTTGGACTCATAAGACAAAAGTCAAGCGACAGTGGAAACAGTTTCAATGCTCCTGTTCAAACTGGAGGCAGTTTCAGTTCATGAAGCTGTTTAAAGTCAATGTCTAAACAGAAGCTCATACATTGTCCTCCAATTTCCCTGCTATTTGTTTTGCACTGCTAATACCTTTTGACTCATCCTGCTTAACTTTGGTCCCATTCTTTCATTAGAGTCATTAAATTCTGGGAGAAAAAGAGAATCGAGAGACCTCAAACCATTTCCTGAGGCTTAGCTGAGCCAATGCAACCCCACAACGTTCTGGGATTTCTTCCCAAAGGTCACAAAACAGACACACACATATTTAAGATTAAACTGATTGGCTCTGTCACTGCTCTTGTCGAAATAGTGCCGCTCACATATTGGCAGGGCAAAACTAAGTGAAAACACATGTTGTGTAAATGCAGAAAGCAGAAGTTGAACGGTCCCGTCTCACTGATAGGGAGCATGTGAAACTGAAGCCGGTCGGATCTTTGTGTTCCAGGAGAGACAGAGCAGATGGAAACACATCCTGTTTTCCATGTCAACACAGAATAATAAAACTAAACGAAACGAAAATATAAGTGTATCCTATTGAGCATCATGCAACCAGCAGTGTCAGTGAGTAATAAACACAAACACGGAAAGGTCGCATGTAAATGGTCTGTAAAAAATATTCTCTCTGGCACAACAATTCACCATAAATCCAAAAACTATGTAGCACAAGGCATTCAGAAAATCTCAGCCAGATGTATTTGTTCATACATTTTTTACATTTCTCTGGAATTCCTGTTTTGCAGAGTCGCTGTGTTGTCCCTTGCCAGATTCCTAACTTGTGTTGGGTTTTGCCCTCTGGCCTTTCCTGCCCTCCTCAGCCTCTTTCAGCTAGCCATGTTCTTGCCTCAGGACATTCAGACACACACACACCACACATACACAGAAGGCTACAGAACAGGATGGAAACTCACGTGACATCTACTAATCTAATCTCAAACTGGACCAGCAGCAAGAAAACAGGTCTGGGATGAAAGCATGTTTGAGCTGAGGAAAATCTGTTCAAAGAGATGACTCACTACCTGCAATCTGTTTGCAGATTGTTAACTCATGTTTTGGAGTAGACAAATGATTTATAATGCTTTGTTAGAGTATCTGGGGAAACTGGTGAGACCTCATCATCTTATTCACACTGATAAAACACACTGATTCGCTGATTTCATATTAAGTGTTCACCTCAGATTTTAGTTTAAGATTCAATTTTAGAGGTCTGCAGCTCACCCCGGTTTCACATAGCTATACCCAGTCAACAGAATCAAGATGTTAGAGGAACCTCAAAGCTACTGCCAACAACAGTTCACCTGGTTCTGTCCACACAGTTGTTCTCATTACTTGAGACTGCTTTAATTGACTTACATTAAGTCCATGAAGTCTCACCCTAATCATAATCACTACTTTTCCTAAAGGAAGTCAATTGCTGACAACTTTACTGTATAAGCAGATATATGTCCCCATGATTTGACTAATGCACACCTACCTATGGTAATTTTACGAAAGGACACTTGGACACAGCTGGAAATGCGGATCGATCAACAAACCCCGCAATCGGTGGACAACCTGTTCTACTTCCTGAGCCACAGCTGCCTCTGAAATGTCAAACTGTCCCTTTAAAAGATCAATACTTATTATTGATCCATCTGCCTTAGAAACCACGCAAAAAAATGGAAACAACAAAAGCATTACAGGAAATCTATTTTGAGACACTGTTCAATCGAGCTTAGTGCAAATGATCCTGACATGTTACACGTAAACCCACGTCCCGCCTCGATGCAGGGCCAGCTTACCTTCTTCGCAGCCTTTGATGGTGACCTCTTGGTTTTCTTCTGCACCTGTGTGCTCGCTTCGACTGGCTGCTTGGACACTGAGCCGTTCTCCCGCTTCTTGCTGGGAGAAGATGGGACAGATGACGGTGAAGGAGATGGGGAGGCTGGGGGAGAGGGTGAGGGATGAGGGCCCGTCCCGAGAACTGCCATGTCCTCTGTGGCCGTGAGGCGTAGGCTACGCAGTTTTTCATGCGTCTCTTGATCCACCACCAGCAACCTGGTCTCATGATCCACTGCTTTGATCCGCTGAACAACCTGAGGGATGGGATGATGTTAAGAAACATAGTGCACGGGTCATTTCCTTTGAAAAGCAAAAAAAGGATCCTCAAAATTGTGCAATACTTTAACAGGCAGTAGCTCAATGTGAGGACCATTATGGGCTGCTTTCGTAATAGAGGAGTTAACCAGTTTCTCTAGAAGCATCCAAAATATCAGACTGTATTAGCAAGGAGAGCATATTAAAGAGCAACAGTGTAGATGAAGGAAAGAAGTGTAAGTCAAAAACATGTTCTAAGCTATTCACATTCATAGCAACATGGCTGTAGAAGCACCTCACATAGCACATTCTGGCGAGTGTATCTCCACCAAAATTAAAAGCAGCAGTTAATGAGAACTGTTAGAAATCCAAACATAGTACATAATGCATAGTACATCTGTACAGAACTGTACTGTTGGTGCTGATGTTCCAGTGGAAAAAATATTATCTGAGCCGCTGTTTCTATCGAGCCACCAGCCATGACGCAGTGAAACAAGACCACATGCAAACAGAGGTGGAGGTGGAGACAGTTTGTCAATGATTTCTCTTACAGCACCTGATTTATATTTAGACATTTTCAGGCATTAACAGGACTTAACGTTATTCAGACATTCACCAGTAGTCTGCTATGTTTTCTGAGAAATACAAAGAAGAGAAGTGGATGTCTGCAGCAATATGTTGCTTGTAGAATCCCAAAGAAAACAGTCTTATCAGTCTGCTAGAAGACCTTAGTTAGATAACATGCTGCCTTCTCTACAAAGTGCAGATCAGCCAAAGTCACAATAACTGTAACTGGAAAGTGCAAATATGGCAATGGCACGTTTTTATTAAAAGGCAACATGTGACTGTGTGTGACCACAATGTTTACAGTAATAACTTGAAAACTGCTGGTCCATTTCATCAGGAGGAAGGCATTGTGGGTAGCTTGCTGGCTGGTTGGCTTCACTGCCCCATGTCAGGTTGCACAGCCACTAGGCTGTGACCTGTTGATGCAACGCTGCATCCTAGAGTTAAAACCACAAGCTCGACTATGCATCTGCTTACCTGGTGGTGCGTCTCCTTCTCCACATTAGCTCCATTCACAGCCACCACTCGGTCCCCGGCGCGCAGCCCCGACGCTTCTGCAGGGGAGCCAGACTCCACTTTGCGGATGAACTGTCCGCTCTTGCCCTTTTCGCCATGCAAATGAAAGCCATATCCATTCTCCCCTTTTGTCATGACACAAAGTCGTGGTTTCCACTCGCTGGCCATTTCCTCCAGTCGATTTAATCCCCTGCAGTGTTCAGGTAAAGTATAACAATCAAATGCAAAAGTGGGAGTTTAGGAGAGCGGGCGCAGGGCTAAACTTCCACGGAGTGAAAACATCTGCCCAAAACGCACACTCTGCCCACATTACAGCAGGACAGAACACAAAGTATACAAGATAATAAATCCCACTGTAAAAATATATACAAAAGGCAACAAACTGAAACTTCAAGAAAACGATGACACCAGTTCGTCTCTCGTATCCAAGCAGAACCGCACTGCTGACCATAAAAACAGATCTGTCGCAGCGCTCACAGACTTCAGAGCCTCCAGAAGAGCATCATTTACTGCAGACGTGTTAAAGTCGAACACATCAGCGGGCGCTCACCTCTCTCTCTCTCGTCAATATCCATAACAAGTGCTGGGAGAATGCGAATTAAGTTATGTAGTTTGCGGCCAGTGCGTAATAGCACCACCCCCCTCCAGCCCGCTTACCTGTTTGCTTCTCGGAGAAAACTGAAATACTAACGACAGTCACACAGAATCCCAATAATACAATACTGCCTCTTTGTGGCAGGAAATGAGGTATTGTAAACTGATGAGGTCGATTCCAAGGTAAGGAAATACTGAGTTTGTGCGTCCAAACACTACAAAATACAAAACAATTCCGGATCACTGAATATTCTTTAGAGTAGAATTGAATATCATTAATCATTAAGAAATGTTAGGAATTTGACACAACCCCCCTACAGCTCTTAACACTCTTAACTGAGTGAGGGCACTAATGACACCTGAGATGAGCCATCCACAGTGCACTGCAGTGGGTTCTTCACCCGCTGAAGCCTTATGGGATTGTAGCAAAGAGAAAAAACTACTATTGTTGTAAGATTTATGCATCTGCTATATTACTCAAATTTCATAATGATCAATCTTACTGTGCTCCGTGTGATGTTCAATGACTTTGAACTGTTTTTGTATACAAATATATGCATATACAGTGGCTTGCGAAAGTATCCGGCCCCCTTGAACTTTTCCACATTTTGTCACATTACAGCCACAAAC
>JAUYWH010000026.1:14944121-14990678 GCA_034779795.1 Ctenopoma multispine
TTCTCACGTGTACACCACTTTGTATTGGTCTTTCACGTGGAATTCCAATAGAACTGATTCATGTTTGTGGCTGTAATATGACAAAATGTGGAAAAGTTCAAGGGGGACGGATACTTTCGCAAGCCACTGTAATTGCATTGGAGTAAAAATAAGAGCAAATGGATTAAAAGTAGAAGTAACATAAAATGAAAATACACCAGGAACCTAAGTAATTGTACTTAAATACTTAACAACTCTTGGTCTTTCTAATAATGGACAGAATCATAAGCTGTGTGCTCATATTAATAGTGATACAGTTTGTACAATGCTGGTGATTTGTAGTTTTGCAGTTGCTCACGTTGACCCACAGAGGGCTGTAAGCACTCTAAAACCCATCTTCCTGTTTAAACACAAGTTTCAAATTACGGGGTCAACCTTCCTCTTTCCAAACAATCCAAAAAAAATGCTGTTACTTATGTCCTGTGAACCTTTCATAAACGTTGTGTTATTTAAGAGTTTTTAGTTGGTATTCCTTAAAAAAACAAAACAAAGCCTATATACCAACATATAGCCAAAGCAGACTTTAATTAATACACACAAATACATATATTTAAAACTTCAATGTTGCAACTATTTGTAATTTTAACACAATTAAGTAAGTATTGATATGCGTTGATATTCCTATCAATGTGCTAATTTTTGCCTTTTCTGGTTGCAGTTCTGCACCAGAAGCCAGTGAACCCTCATTCTAAATACACTGTAAACACATACCATGGAGGTCACAGGTACAACAACATATTAAGAGTCCCTGCACTTCTTCTCTTAACTTATTTATTGTTTGTACCATCATAAGTGATTCGAATGTGATTGTGAGATTGTGAGAAGATAACCTGCATTATTACATTGAAAGAATACAAAGTGGAAGTCTTCAGAGAAATCTGGAGACTAATTACCACATTTTTTTTCTGAATAATCGTTCCTGATTCCTGTATTTGCTTTATAAATGTCTATTCGCTGGTAGTAAACTTGCATGTCTGCATGGTGCTGGTGTTCAGCAGGTTAGCCTGGTTTTCAGAACAGAAAAAAAAAAAAAAAATCAAAACAAACTCACAATTTAACAGTCAATAATGCTGATTATATTGTTGTATGTAATAATATTAGAATGGGTATATTATAAATAAAGATACTATTCACATCTGTTCCTTTGAAAGAAATGCCTAAATAATAATAATCATAAATAACAATATATGTGTTATTCCCATTGAATTTTATGGTCTTAGTTTTTTTTTATTATTTCACTCTAATTACATATTTATTTGAGATTTTTTTTATTTAATTATTTTATTTACTTAACCCTTATTTATCTCTTAAGATACATTTTGTCTTGTGTGAGGGTGACTTGGCCAAAATGGCAACCTCAGACAGGTGTCACATAAAAACACGCGTAACTCATTTACAATCATTGAAGCTGTTTGTTTGCTATCATTTCTTCCTTGACACTGGGATGAACTGCTCCGCCAGGCTTGACTAGTCTGTGGAGAAAAACATTTAAATACTGTAGGTTACATACATAATTTTTTTAAAACAATTATTTAAACTATATAGTTATAATTCATTTTTTATTGAGGATGATATTTTGAGGTGTAAATATCCATCATCTATTTTCCTGTGAAGAGGACCTGCTGGGACAGCTGGAGCCAATCCCAGGCTGTCATTGGACAAAAGGCGGGGTACAGACGGTCTAGATGGATTGCCCGTCTGTTACAGGTCTGACGTAGGAGGAAGCCGGAGCACCCAGAGAAAACCTATGCAGGCACAGGGAGAAAATGCAAACACACAAAAAGGCACTTGGCCAACTACTGAACTTGAACACAGGTCCTTGTAACTGTGAGGCGACAGTGCAAACAGCTACACAGTGGAACTACAGCACCGTCCTGTCCCAGGTATAAATATAACGTTTGGAAAACGTAAACACGTGTTCTTCATACATGATGGACCGTAAAAGTCAATGAACATACAGTTCACCCCAGCAATGCTGCAGTGGAACTTGCTGTATCTCAGATTATTACGTGGGCCATGCTACAGATCTTCCTGCTCACAGCAATGGCTCCATTTGCCCAGGGCATCATTTCCTATATTAGCTCCTCTGGGGAACTCAGACGCAGATCAGTGTTTGTCTGCTCTGCTGTACTGACTCGCTCACAGTTGTTTCACCTGTACGCCCACCCACCAATAAATAGCCTAATCCTAATGGCTATTCCATTTAATCCATCAGTTTCCAGTCATTGAGACGAGGAAGGGTCATCCTCGTCATGGGGACACTTTAGTGAATTCAATTTTAGCAGCAACAACACAATGACAGTGTTTACTTAATTTTTAGATTGGTGTTAGGTTGTCCTGGGGAACAAACAAGTCTCTCTTGATTTTTGTTGCTGAAAATGTAATAAACATGATTTTATGGTGAAACCCCAAATGAATCACCAGCAGCAGAGCTCCATAAGATGACTAATAGATTTGTCTGACTAGTTCTGATGACTAGTTGATACTAGTATAAATATCAACATCTCCTGGTTCCTGCTTCTCAAATGTGACTATTTGGTAGCGTATGTTTCAGATCTGAATAGTTTGGGATGTACAGCTGACATTGTCTCTGTTTTTATGACATTTTTAAGAAAACAATTGGAAGATGCGATGATGATAAAAATAATAATTAAGCGTCATTTTAAGAAATGCATGCTACATTAACTCAGCATGGGGGCGCAGTAGATGGCGACTCAAAACCTCTCAAACATAAAGTAAAACTCAAACTGTTCCAGAATAATGATGCAGATGTTGTAATGTTTTTCTCTACAGATGTTGCCTCTTCCTCCTCCTCATTCCATGTTGTACATTCTTTTCTTGAATTTCGCAAAACATTTTCCTGCCCCCCAGTGTCTTCTTGCCAAGTTTCAGACCTGCCAAAAATCTGACAGATGTTTTCGAGCCCTGCAAGAATTTTCTCGGCCACAACAATCAACGTTTTAATAGCTGACAAGTTTAAAAAAGACTACAACTCATCATATATTAGTGACCAAAATAAGCACAAGAAAGTTTTTTTTTTTCATCAATAATGCACAAGCTGCTCTGGTCTGTGTCTGTGCAAAGGAAGATTAAATGTGGCAGAGGTTTCCAAAAGGTTTCTATCAGTTACAAGATGTGGACTCAGTCATACATATTCTGCATGTTGATGAAAAGATTAATCAAACTCAGATTTTTACACATTCTCCTGCTCCTGTGATTCACTGATTGACCTTTCCTGGAGTTGAAAGGGACATGTAGGGAAGCGACTGTCTGCAGACATAAAGATAAACAGATTAGCTGTGATGATACAGTGACCTTATTGCTGCGCTAGGTTATGGATGTGTTTGTCAGTCATCTGTCAGCATCTGACTCCTGCACACACACAAAATTACGAGGCATGTTTAACAGCACTGGTTAGGTATTTGGTTCTGTAGCCCTGTGTTTACATTAAAGGAGACAGTGGCTACCATCAGGGGACACTCCTCAGGGGTATGTCCAACTTTAGTCTGTGCCACAGCTGTCACAGGTTCATCTAAATGAGTCTCTATGAGTCAACAAACACACAGGACACGCACAGTATCCACAGCAGATGCTATTATGTTTAAGCTCCAGATTTTTAAACTGATGACAAAACAAACTGTAATCACAGCTCTGCGGTCTCTAGCTGTTTAATTTAGTATCTAGCTGCTCAATTTAACCCATACAAGGCAAGACAAAGCAACTTTATTTATATAGCACATTTTAAACACAGCAGCAATTCTAAGTGCTTTACAAAGGTTTTACAGGGTGATCTTTATGATATAAACAACTTATAAAACAATACCTATGACAAAGACTTAAGTATATCATAAGGCATGCACCAGTGTCTGACGTGTAGTGGATGTGATTGGTCTGTGTGTCATGACACATCCTTAAGGCTCACATACTACAGAACAATTGTATGTTTGCTGAGCAGAGTTTTATATTCACTGCTTGTTAGAGCTACACTATATTGCAAAAAGTACTGGGACACTTGCCTTTACACACACATGAACTTTAATATTTGACCATTCTTCCAGGAGATTATTTGTGAGGTCAGGCACTGATGTTTGTGATGAATGAGCGGTTGCTTATGAAGTCTCGAATGAGGCACATTACCTGCATTGTCAGGGAGCGTCGGTTATGGCACAACGGCCATGTGGCACAATTCCCTCAGGGAGTGGCTGGAGCAGGCCACGTTAGATGGTCATTTCTGGAGGGTGGGACTGGACCGCATGTATGCCCAGGGTGTTGTCAACCTGGATGCCAGATTGTTTCATCATGTGGTGGGTGCAGCTACAAGCTGTACCAGTGCATGCTTCCCAACCTGACTCCCCACTGTGCATCTTCTTCCCCTTCCACTTCAGTCACCGAAAGTGAAAAAGAAACCAGTGTGAGGAAAATGCCACTTTGCTTGCACAGTGTTTCAGCAAGCAAAGTGAGTTTCTAGTCTTAAAGCCTTCATTACTGCTCATAGTGCTTTGTGAGCTTTTCTTTAAATGAAGGACAGAAAATGCCTATATGTTGTTTAGATTTAATATACATATTGTGCGTGTGTGCGTGTTGCGGCTTACTGAATGGGAACTTGTATATCTTGTGCATCTAAATACATTATTGAAATGGACAGCAGTTCCTGCCTCTACCCTGAGCAGAGCAAGGAAAATACACTGTGAGTTGGAGAAAGGGCACAGCACTCAGTTTTAATTAACCACACAGAACAACCCACGCCTCCTTCTTGTCCTTATGATCTTTTCAGGGCTCCTCACTCCTCCACAGGCAGATTTCACTGCAAACTGCAGGAGAAAGAGTTCATGTTTCCTGACTTTTGTGTGAATTCCAAAAACAACGTACAGGTTTGTTTCAGGTTGAGTTACACAGAGCTATGGAACATTTTAATAACAGTAATTATTGACTGATTATCAAATAAGCTCTAAATGTCAGCACACTGCACACTGTCAGTGCAATTTATTACCCTCAATACTTTTGCTCTGATCATCTTGGTTTTTTTATTTGCATTTGTATGTTGGTATGCACTTGATTATAATATTATTCATTCAAATGCAAAATACCACAATGTGCACTCTTTTTTAATTTTTTTGTTATGCGTCCACTTTTAGCACAATGGCTCAAGAGGTGTGTAGCTGCAGAGTTGGCTTTGTTGATTTAATGTTATGATTGAAAATATTGGTGAATGATGTTATTAGCATTTAGGCATGTGAACACTAAAAACAAATCAATAAAGTTTTGAACAACAATGAATGCCCCTTTTAATGTTACCATGGTAATAAGTTATATATACTGTAATGAAAGAAATGCATGTATATAATTCCTATAATCATGATATAGTGTAGTAGGTCCACACACACACACAAACACAGAGGTTTTTTTCTGGTATTTGCCCTTGATCAGTTAACTGAAAATAGATTCCTGGAGGAACATGCAGTCTGTGCAGCAACCTTACACCAGGTGTACAGCAGCTATTAAGAATGTTAAAGACCTTTACAATAATTAACCTCACTGCAGCTTTTTTCTACTCATTATATTAAACATCCGAAGCTTTTGTGAGTCTTTAAATTCAGAATGATCTCTTAAGTGTCTGACATTTGTAAGAGAAGTCAGTGCTGCTGAGCACTGCATTGAGTGGATTTCTCATTATTTATTTAAATCTTTGTGAAAAGAAAACTTTCTGCCCATATCAACAGTTGTCCTCTGTGGTATCGGCAACCATTCTTCCACATAGTTTCTGTTTCTTGCTAGTGTTGCAAAAATGGGAATACCACTTCTTTGCGTGATCTAGGCACCATAAATACTTACATACTCAGTAACTGAAAAGCAAGCTCCACTGGGCTGAGATCAGGTGACTGAATTTCGTTGCCTTGAGAAACTCTTGGGTTTCTTTCACAGAATGTTTTGGGTCATTATATATCTACAGTTTTTATTGTATATTTTCAGCATTTGGCTAAATCTAAACGAAGAATGTAGCCTTTACATTTCACAATTTATCCTGACACTGTTATCAGCAGGCACATCATCAATAAACACCAGTGAACCAGCTCTATTGGCAGCCATACACGTCAGTGCCAGAAGACTGCCTCCACTATGTTTGACGAATGATGTAGTACTGTATGCTTTGGATCATGAGCTGTTCATTCCCTTCTCCATACTTTTCTCTTCCCATACTTTGGATTTTTAGGTGTTATCTGATTGTTCTGCTCAGTATTTTGCACCTTGTTGTGAAGCTTCTGTGTTTACATACATAAAGCCGTCACTTGAATGTAGACTTTAACAAAGGCACATCTACTTTAGTCCTCCGTGCTCTGCCTTTTAGTGTACATTTTAGGCAACTAGTAAAAAGAAAACTATAAATGTCATGGACCAAACAACATTTCTGGGGGTTTAGGTTGGAGAATTGTTGTGGATTTACATTTTAGAAGCTGAATATCAGTTTTATTAAAACCATTTTTGTCACAGTATAGTTCCCAGTATTTAAAAAAATATAGTTATTTGTTTTTTGTAATCACTCATTTCATTGAGACGTCTTTGAACATAACATTTTCTAGTTTACTTAGCGGCCTTTCTGGTGTCCCTCAAGAAAAATACTTAAATTCCTTTTCTTTACTGTGACCACACAAACATGACATTGACATGTAGTTTATTTTAGAATACAATTTAAATGCTTACCCTCCTCTTCTCATGTGTTTCACTGACTTCACAGTGTCAATAAGCACATTTTGTGTGTCCATAAAGTCAGTCGTGCTGAGTTTCCTGGTGTCTGATTTATGTCTTCACAGAGAGTGTTAGAATATTGATGAAAGGATGTGTCCCACGCTCAGTGTTATATTCCACTTAAAATGAATCAGACTGATTTCCTGGAAGTGATACTGAGCTCAGAGCACAATCGTTGCATTGCATGAACATGAACATGAACACCTGACACATAAATCCGTGTTCAGTCTTACAATGTGATATATGTAAAGTGAAGCAACAACATGAGGTATTGAGCTTGTTCTATTTTTACTTTTTAAATCCCTCAGTCATGGTTAGGTTTGCTTATTTACTGCTTAATGATACTTTAAAAGATAATTTATGTGCTAGTTTCACAATAGAAAGATAAAAAACAATACAATAAAAAGGCCTTACCTCATAAATAAAACATCACATTTGCACAACCAGCTGACTGAGCTTCCAACACTGTCTTTTGCATGAGAATAAAGCTTGTTAAAACTGAACCATATACCATAAGTGATGAATTTATTGATTCTTTTTTAAAATGTTACAGTTATGGCAGGATAAAACACAAGGCTGACTGGTCATTCTTTCACTTTCAATACAGCTAAAGCAAAACAACACGGTGGAACACGATGGATGGATGGATCAGGTTTATGCAGGTGTTAAATCACTTTTGCTTAATTGGTTGATTATTGGTTAAAATGGGTTTAACATTGGTTAGAAAATTTGCAAAGATGGAATACTGGTTGTTTGGTTTACCACAGAGGATCACACTGTTTGTAGATAAGTTTTTTTTAATACATTTCTTTTGCTACTCATGTGACTCTCAGTACTAAAATCATGTTTCGCTGTAGCTCCAATGCTGCACAAACAGGTCCTCCTCAAAAGAAGCTGGGGGGGAGGCTGGACAATGTGATATGCCAGGCTGTCTTTTGCCTGATTACAACACAGTACATGGACTTACAGGCTGCTGAAAAGCTATTGGGAAACAAAATAATAACGTCAACTGTTTTTAGACGCTTGATTGTTCTTGGCCAGAGAAAGAAACTCCTGGCATTTAATGAAATATTGAAGTATTTTTATGACAATGATGATCATTTCACTCACTACCTCTGAGATCACTGAAATGCAGCGCATGTTAGTGTGAAAGTTCGCTTCCCGTTCTCCACTGTCCATCAAGCTCTCATGTCTTTAAAATGCATTCAGAGGCTGTATAAACTACTGTTTAAAGAAATCAGGGATGGGGGTGTGCACTGGGGAGGCCGTCTTGACTTTAGCACCAAATGTACCACGGCCACCGCTAATGAGAACCGATGTTCTCTTCCAACTCCCATGGTTGTGGTTGGACCCCTAATAAGGATATTAGTTCTTTAAAATAGGGCAGAATGTTTTCCACCAGATTTTAAACAATTACTTTCCAGAAATAAATCTCCTGTTGTCCCAGGGAAACAGGATCTCCCATAGTAACTGAAGTTTGATTTCACATAATTGTAAACGATTAAATGGAAAAATGGTAAATCCTCAGACACCCATAAAGATTTCCTGTGTGCACCAGAATTGGTTCAGTTGCGAAACTAGCATCCAACTGTCATTCTGTATGTGGTGCGGACTCAGGCTACAGAACCAGAAGAAACACAAATATATGAAGAAACACAGATATGAGCTAATCTGCTGACTGATATCGATTAAAAGTCACAATGGCCGAGAGCTGTGCCCTTGCTATAATTTGAGGAACAATTCAGTGTAGTTCTGTGTAGAAACCATAATACAGAAATTGAAACTTTGAAAAGGTCCTTATTGTACGTTTATTTATTTTTATTGTGTGGGTGTGCGTTTATTTAACCAGTTAGGTCTCATTGGGGTTGGCAACCTTTTAAAGTTTAAATATGAAGACCAAAGGAGGTTACATATTTCCATATAAAATGCTGGTGCCAAAAAATAAACAAATAAAAGAAGAAAAGAAGAATTCATCGTAAAATTCACAATGGCCCTAAATTCAGTCAATTTCCCTCTGTAAACTGTTCAAACACAAACCAGGAAAGCTTTTTTTACCATTTATGTATGTAGACAGGGGACAGGCACCAAATATGTATCCTGTGACCTAGGAGTTTAATCAGAACATGAGCTCTGGGAAGTAATATACATTTGCAAGGGCTCAAATGCATTTTGGCACATATAAAACTGCATCATCAACATGATGCTTAGTATAAATTACATCTGCACTGATGCCTAACCTATTTCACTATCTGATTAAATGTAGTTATTAGCACGAATATTCATAATGAATAAAAAAGTTTTAAATTCTTTCTAGCTTGTTTTGTGATTATTGATTTTACCTGACTGCACTTCTGCATTAAATAGATGAGTGAAACAATAAACAGCTGTGGCAGGTTGATTAACAAACTTTACTGTGTTTTTCTCCTAAAGAGAGATATTTTCCAAAGACGTTTGTGCTCTGTTCTTTTTCATTGTTTAGCACCCACACTACAAACAGGCAAGCTAACAAGAATACCAAAAATAAGCTTGTTGACCTGGAGCTGTCTCAGTTGTTCACATGACCTTTGCCTTGCAGGTCACAGGCATCTGTCAAGAGTCTCTCTTGGAGCCACAGTGTGCAATGTGGCTCAGAATTAATGGAGTCACTCACTCTTTTGTGATCACGTGAGAATAAATGTGCTCGCTGCAGAGCTTCAGACCTTCTGAAACCAAAGTCAAAAACTGCCCAAGGCATTAGCAGACACTTACGGTAAATGAGACTATGCGGATTTGTGCTGCAGTGTTATTGTTTATTCTTGTAATATTACAAATTAAAAGGATAAATCAGCGTAATTTGTGCTCAGATACAGAAACACCTCTGAGGTCTGTTGGCTAATTAGACCAATTTATTACCATGAAATTTAACAAGAAAGGTGGTGTTTGCTTGTTTATGGGTATGCATTACATGCAGAGTTTTATTCAGTAATATTAATGTGTATTCTTATTCGAGCAAGTACTTAGAAAAATGCTAGCCTTTCAAGGACCATTTTTCGCAGAATCACTTAGGAGTCAAAAAACAGTTCTAGTGTAACATGCTCTTTTCTCTGTTCGATAATAATACTGGTTCTTTCACTTGACATTGAGGTCGATGGAACAAAAGCTGCATGACCACAAACACCAAGGTAACCAGAAGCTGCAGAAGGCACAGAGTGTGTTTTTACCCCCACTCCCTACCACAAAACAGGTTGTCAGTAAACACACTTGGAATAAGGGCTGAGAAAGAAACAACAGTGTCTGTTCTAGAGGCAGAGTATAGAAAAAAGTAGGGAGACATAAAGGGCGAGACTGATGAGCATTCGAAAACAGAGTAAACACGTTAATAAAATGTTCAGGGTGCAAGAGGAGAGGGGAGGTGAAAATAAGTAGTCACATTTGATGACATACTGATACTGAAGCACAACGATTAATAAATGGCGTGACACCCAACTTCACTAACTGCACTCCATATTGCACAATATGTCTCAAAAATGCATAGTTGGCCTTAAGGCATACAGGAAATTTACTACAGCTGCTTGGGGCCCCTTAACCACTAGGGAACCCTAAACAAAGCAAATGATGCATGCAAGTCCGTGCTCACGTTTTGTCTTTTAAGACATTCATAAGCTATCCATATGGGAAGAAATTGTGATTACAACACTGTAAAGGATTGCAACATATGTGACCAGCTAATAAAAAAACACCTATGGTTTTACATTGTCCTTGTCCCACAGTGAAATGATATTACTATGTTAATGTTAGCTGAGGGGAAAAAAAGCTGGAAAGTTGACTGGAAATGGTTTTGCACAAGTGCCCATTTGAGGATGAGAAATATACCAATTCAAAATGTTTCCTTTTAAGTAGTTTTTATAGTTGTGCGAAGTAAAGTGTACACCCAGCGCTGATGAAACACACCTTTCTGCTGAAGTTTCATGCGTTACATCCTTTTAGTGTTGTAAAGTTGTACGCTGGCAGGTGAAAAGAAGCAGCAGGCGTCACAGAGATTGCATGCACTCATCTACATCTTCCCCACGCCAACAGTCAGCAATGACAAGAACAAAAGCGCATGAGCCAAATCCTGTGGGAGCTATTTCTGTGTTCAAGTGAATGTACAATGAATGTTATTGCATAGGTATTTCACAGTTTATTAAAATTGCAAAAAATGCACTTTGATCAGATAGATGAATATGGTAATAAAATCAACTAGCAGCAAAGCTTTCCAGATGCCAAACGTCTTGACAAAATTTACACCATACACTGACACAGCTCAGAAGCAAAGGCATGAATGGCATGACTCTGAAACAGGGAAGAAAATTAGCAGTACAGTCAGCAGATGGGCAGTGGTTAGTAAGAGGTAGGCAGGAATACCAGGTAAACAAGTTCAAGGGAGCAAGCAAAAGGCAAAGTCCAAAAATATCCAGGAGGCTGAAAAACAGGCAAGTACAAAATAAAAAAGTCTGGAATGTTACGACTGAGATGGCACAACATAAAAACTGGCAGAGTGCAAAGAGAAGTGAACCATTATACTGTATATACTGGTGGGTTAATGAGCAGGTGGGTGTGGGAGAAACAGGAGACTGGAAAGACGGGGAAGCTGTGGTACAGCAGGGCAGGTGGGATAGGCTGGGCATGAAAAGAGAAGATGGAAATCATTCCAAAACAATATCCAAAGACTAATCTTAAGAAAATGTCAGTAATGCAGAAACTGTTATTCTCATAGATAATAGTGACAGTGGAGGTTTTGAAGTAAACATTAGATGTTGAATTGGAATTGTATTTGTTTTTTTGCACATTGAAAAAGTTTAAAGTTTCAACAAAAACCCTCTTTACACACATTATGGGCATTGAGGCGGTGTTATGTTACGATAGAAAGGAAGAAAATGAAAATTTGCATTGCACACTGTGTTTTACTACTGTTGCATTTATTAAAGTAACAATAAAAGCATTTTGCTGGATCATTAACCCAGGTACAACCAAACAACCACACAAAAACCACCATTAACAACAAATAAAAAAATCGGCACACAGGGAAACTTTGTACTGCTTAACTTTACTGACACCAGCTTTTTAGATTTTTATGGAAATGTTTTACTTCTTTGGCAAGCTTTGTTCTACAGCTTTGTTAACACACAATGCATCATGTCTGTTATAATTGCCTGCCCTGGGAAACAGAGATGCTTATTGTTTTCCTCTGTTTGAAAAAAGCTGCCACCTTTCTGTTTCAACTAGAAAATGTGAGAATGTTCTTCCGGCTGAAACATAAACCTGCCACAATATTCAGAAATCACAGTCACAATAAACATCAACTGTACATTCATGGGGATAAACGTACACACAAAAGACCTTTGTTTTATGTAGGCACATTCAAGCAGCCCTACATGGTACTGTGCTGGAATAATCCAGGGAGAACATGTAACCAACTTAATCCCTTAATAAAATTTAATTTTTTATGTAACTACGTTATCATTTTGTTATATGTATATCATTGGATTACATAAATTTTTTAATTCACAGTATTTATAACACAAATAAATCCCTTGTTTCGTGTAACATATCCATGTTTCCACGTCCACTGTACTGGGTAGATTTCAAATAAGCCCTAACTCAATTGCTTGGCTCAAGTTACAAAGTTGGAGATGTAACTGAGTTGTCCAGCACTGTTTCAATATAGTTGGTATCACATATCAAATCCACCAGCTAAATGATTCATGAGTCATGTTTGATTATGATAGGATCTTTTAATCCACCATGCATCCATTCCAACAGATGAGAGGGTAGTGATAAATTCACTAGTGGACTAATATTTGGCTATGCTATGTCAAGGCATTTTTCACTGCTTTGTAACATTCAAGTCAACATGTCACAAAAAAGCGTATATTAACTAACTTTGCAACAGAGCAGTTAGTACTTTAGTTTTAGCAATCCAAAATACTGTAAATGATCAAATTAAAGAAAGAACAATGGCTGCAGTTTGAAATATTAACGACAGTCACAGCTGGTGTAAATATGCCTGTGGAGAAAATGAATGACCAGGGCGACCTGCACTATCATGGCTTATGTGGCATATTCACTTAATAGGCTTTATTACCTATTATTAAGTATTGCAGAAGTAATTCTCACTTAATTCTACTCAGTTCTCTTTTATAAGACTAGTTCAGTATTTTGAGTGATATGCTTTTTTCCTTTCTAGCAAAAAGATAAGATCACTGCCATTTTTGTCAGGTAAAGTCACGTTGAAATATTGAGTGATGCAGTGTTCTGCTAGGAATGGAAGTGCTAACTACTACTCTATCCAGTAAAGAAATAATTTTTGGCATGTAACAAGAGATTAATGAATATTCAATAAACACAAACGTTACGTCTTTTAACCCTAAAACGAACAAAATAATCCTAACAGCAACCCTAGAGAACACATATTATCTCTTTGGTGAATACATACAGAAACCTAATGTGAAAACAACCATTGGACATTTAATGGAATATTAGCTGCTGGAGTATTTTTTTGGCAGGGACTCAGCTATGAAACAGTCAGGTCCACAACCCAACTTTAAACATTTTTACTTTGTGGCTTTTGCAATTTGTTTTGTTTTCCTCGTTAAACACACAGGGACATGTTAACCACTGAGGTTTAGCATCACTGCCAGGCAGATTTTGTTAATGCTGGACAGAATGTTTCCTCCTGTTTCCAGTCTTAATGCTAAGCTAACTTTGAAGTCTTTTATTTAACAGAAACAGTAAGGGGACCAAACATCTCATTTAATTCTCTCTCAAAGCTTCAATAATCATATTTCTCAAAATACTGAAGGATTACAATAAGTAATATAAATTAAGTAACTAAAGTTATTTAATTTGTTGTCACTCATTGGTTAATCTCATTCTTCTTAAGCTAGATGTACTGTAAATAATATTTTCTTTGCAGCAGTCTCATAGTGTTATAATGAATTTATCAAACCAGTAGTTAAACATATAGGAATTGTTGAGTATCCATTTATAGTAACAACAGTAAATATAAGAAATACAGATATGAAAACAATAATTTTACTAAAATGTGATAAAATATAAAACAGTAGAAACAAAAATGCCTCTCTCTAGTATACACCTGTTGACAATATAAGGCTAGTGCACTCTGAAGCTATTTAAGAATGTACAGCATTTTAATGTATCTTACATCATAACATAAAGTGATTCTTTGTACAATGCAGTCAATCTGGTAACAGTACAAATACATAAAGAACAAACAAAAATGCCAAGTTCTGTAATAAAGTCTGTCTTCTGTCCCATGTTAGTCCTCTGTTCATCTGCGGAAGAGTTCCAGTCAGTTTGAGATCAGCAATAAAGACAGGAAATACCAATCAATAAAAAGTCCAGGGGTAAATGGTACAAATTCTGTGTGGTAGTGCACCAGTATAGAGTTTTCATGTAAGTATTCGATCAATAGCTATTCCCTGTTTTTGAAGAGAAAGGGTCACTCTCAAGGCTCCCAATAACCTCCATGCGAAGACACTAGAAACAAGGACACAATAAAGACAGAATTAGAAACAGTATCAGTGACAAAACATAACCATAGAAACTTTGATATTAATAACTTAAATAAATAACCTTGTCTGAGTCAGGCACCATTTAATGTGTTCAAAACACAATCCGGAGTGACTGAAAGCATTAAACTATGCTAATTGTTAAACTGTCGCAAAAACGAAGAACGTCCACTGCATCAGTGGAAATTTTGCTGACTACCTTTAAAAATAATTATTTGTATGAACTAACTTTTTGATTTTTTGTAAGTTTCTGTTGGAAGCAGGACAGTCAATTCCAGGTTTAAATGACTTTGCCACAGGTTTTAAATAATCAGTATTCTTTATAAAAATATGATGCTACACACTCACCCAGTGTGTGGTACAGTGGGGAGTTAAGGCACATGTAACCCCTGTGAGCTAGTCTGATTATACATTCGACTGAAACTTAATTCCACCTGGTGAATTGGCATACATCAACAGGACCACAATAGCTTTAGCAAACCACCGCTAATAGTCCCATATTTTAATATTATGCCATTATATAAGCCAAAATGTCTGTTTTTCCATAGAAAGGGAAACAGTATGATTTTTCTTTCTCTAACAGCCAGGCTCATTTGAAAGCGTAAGGTCAAAATGACATGACATGTGCTGATATGGATCTTATTAGATTATAAATTCTCTGTTTGCTTGTTGTTTTCACCTTTTGGTTGACAGCACACAGAGGGAGAGAGGAGGAGAGGGAGGGGGGGAGGGGGGATAGCACAATGGAGTCAACAGAAAGAGATAGATGATGAGCCAGGTAAGAGAGTGGTCAGGTAAGACTACAGTCACAATGACAAGGCAAGTTACATGTCATAATATAATCATTTGAAGCTGAGTATTTTACCTTTTTAAACTAATTGATGGCTGTGTGGTTCAACATTATCGTACATTTTCTTAGATTTATTGGTGTCTTTCTAGCCATTAAATAGTTGAAGTGGATGATATCAGATCTCATGTGGTCAGCGGAGAGTAATTGAACAAACGACGACCGTTAATCACGGAAAAACAGATGTATTATAATTAAATCTGCAGTCGTTAACTCTTAACTCATTACAATTTTTTTAACAATAGACACACAAACCAAATGTGTCATATTCTCATTAGGAGCTTTTGGGTGGGAAAACAGTCGTAAGCACTGTCGGCTCACAGCAATAAATAAAAAAGGACCTGTGAGTGAAACCACAGGTCAGCTGGGCACCTTTCTGTGTGGAGTTTGCATGTTCTCCCTGTGTCTGCGTGGGTTCTCCCTGGGTACTTCAGCTTCCTCCCATCTTCCACTGACTAAATTGCTCATAGGTGAGTGAGTGAGTGTGACTGGTTGTCTGTCTCTGTATGTCAGCCAATTGATAGACCAGCAACCTGTCCAGGGTGTACCTCGCTTCTCATCCAGTGTCAGCTAGAATAGGCTCCAGCACCCCTTAAGAGGACAAGCGGTTAGCATAATAAATGGATGAATGGATGGGAAACACAACTGTAATTTACCTTTGGTGCAGTCTGTCTATTTTCCACATTGTCTGTAGCACCCACACAGTTTGGTTTGTTGAAGCAGAGAACCTTCTGGAAGCTCTGCTTAAAGTTGTCAGAGAGGAAGCCGTAGAGGAATGGGTTGGCGCAGGAGTTGACGTAGGTGAGAATGACCAAGAAAAAGTAAATGGTGGCAGTGGTATTGTTCTCCGGGATGATGTGCACCAGGTTGACAATGTTGGCAACGAAGAACGGCAGCCAACAAATGACAAAAACCAACACGATGACCACCACCATGCGTGTCACCTTACGCTCTGACCTCCGCCGCCTAGTCCGGCCTGCGCGCACACTTGCTGACCTCACCTGTGTGACATGGTAGATTGAAAAGAGTTATGAGAGCAGAACTGCACAGTAAAACTCAAATATTGAGTCAGACGCCAATAAAATCCAGTGGCATATTTAATGTTCCGTTACCTTGATGACAATGAGCAAGTAGCACACACAGATGACAAATAGAGGACCGAAGAAGCCCAGGATGGATGTGTAGAGGATGAAGACAACAGACCACAACTTGTGAGGTTCAGGCCAGGATATGTTGCAGGTGTTGAAGTTTTCCTGTACATGTGAGTAGATGGTGATGGGCAGCACAATCAGAAACGACACCACCCACACCACACCATTGAAAATCTTGGCCACTTTTGGCTTCCGGAATTTGGCACTGCGAACAGGATAAACCACAGCAAGGAAGCGATCAATGCTCATCACCGTCAGGCAAAAGGTGGAGGTGAACTGGCTCATGGCGTCTGCAGTCATGCACACCTTGCAGAAAAAATCCCCATAGGGCCAGTAGGAAAGTGCACTGTTAGTGCCTATAAAGGGAATTCCCAGAATGTAGAGTTCATCCGCCAAGGCCAAATTGAGGATGTACAGGTTAGTTACAGTTTTCATCTTTGCGTAGCGGATCACCACGTAGATGACTAGCGTGTTACCCAGAAAACCCACGATGAAGACGATGGTGTAGATGACAGCGGTGACCACACTGACGGGCATTTGTTCAGGCATGTCTGAGCCATTTAGCGTGCTGTAGCTGGGCTGAGAACCAGTCAAGTTCACACTCTCAGATGTCCTGTTGGAGCCGTCAATTTTGAAGGAGGGTGTGCTGACTTCCATTACCGTATCAAATAGCTAATAAGAGAAAAGGCAGAAACCAATTTACAATCATATGGGACACGTAACAACAACCTGTGTTAAAAATATAGTTTCGTATTGTGGGTGTTTGGAATTCTGTGAATTTCTGCTTCAGAGAATTCATGTTGTGGCTACCGTTTGCACCATACACATTTACAACAACAAATAGGCATGCTCTGGGCAAGATGCCCATACTTAGAGAAGAAAAACTTTCCACTGAATTGTCCAGGCAAATTGCCAACAAGCCATTTTTCTAATGGGAATGGCACTTTAGAAGAAGACACTATTAGTTAGGCAGGTATTGTCACTGTTATTGGATTAGATGTAAAACAAACTAAAAATTTATAAAATTTAAAGAGCTGAAGTGACAAATATATGTCAAGCTAAGTGGGCTTTTGACAAAAAAACTCACAGCCAAGTGAATAAGAATATCAATACTCCAGTTGGGTTTAATAATACACTGTCACACTACAGTTTGACAAATGTGATGATATACTGTACACGCTGAGTTGGAAATTCAAACACAACAGGTGGTAATTCCAGTCACATGGAACATCATTAGTTGAAAGACAAAGTTTTAGTGTTTGGATTTAAGCAGTGACTTTGCTCTTGTGCATTCATGCAAATCATGTCACTTAGTCAAATCCTAGCAAAACCAAACAAACAAAAAAGCTAGCTTCAGTCCTGGATCTGAATCTTTTTGTCTATGTTCACATTTTTTTCCCATCGTTTTTTGCAGCACTTGCCTACACAGCACTTGCATTTGTTTTGTGTTTAACGGCCAGGTTACCTGTTTGGCAAATGTCTTTGTATATCTGCTAATTTTATATGTGTAAAAACAAAATTTGTGTAAAAAAAAAAAAGGAAATGTCTATTTGTTGAAATGTTTCTGCTTTTCTTATGTACTTTAACTTCATTTGTGAAAATAGAATCTGTAAATAAAACCTCAAACCTCAAGGCTGTGAATGGCAAATAAGACAAAATTAATAAAGAATAAACAAGTAAACAATGCACAATCTAATAATTAATTCAGAGAGTGGCCTTTATGTGTCCTCACCTGGTGCTGTGGGTGACCTTAAATAATAATATTCTCCTAACTGTCGTTTGTCAGACGTTGCAACCTGAGGCTATGAAAATTGTTGCACAAATAAATGTCTTGGTTTGCAGATTCACTGAACCGAGCTCCAAAACAAAGCAGCCCGCAGCATGTTGTTGAGAAAACAAACACCAGAAACCCCTGTCCCCTTCAGACTGCATCAGGCTTGACATTTTTGTCCACCAATATATTAACAGCCATAACCTACAGTCGTGAGAGCAATTTAAAGCGTTCCCATGCCTGTCTCGTTAAATCAGTATCAGAGTACAACAAACAGCATTGAGGCTCATAAAAGTTTTCCAAACCCACATGTAATAACGTTTCACGTCAACTGCTGGGGAATAAATGACTAAATTAAACGCTAATAAAAAGAATTTCCTGAATCTTATTTTTCTTGGAAATGCCGTGACATTCGCAGATGGACCTACCTGTGCGCTCCTGTGCGCCTTTAATCCTCTGTACTATCCGGACGCGTGATGCTCGTCTCCCGGACTATTCATGAGGATTTTTTAGAAACGCACGTTTTATCTGAGGTCATAAATCACCACTCTCGCTCTTTTCCCACGTAGCCTGAAAGAGAAACCATCTCAAACTGGACATTTCATCTCTAGGCATTTTCTTGGTGTCAGCACGCTGAAATCTTCATAGTCGCTAGCGCAAAACTAATATAATCTTTAATATTCCTGGATTTTCCCACAGTTCAATTCTGTAGGAAATTCTGTGCATGAGGAAGTTCCAGAGCTGATGAGAAGTCATTCACAGGGTCATTTACAAAGTCGACGCACTGTGAGTATTTATATGAACAAGTCACCCCGCCTTTTGGATGTGAAAGTCCCACCCATGGCTTTTAGAATCCACTCACAAGTGTTGGTGTGAAATCCTACGTTGTAGCCCTATTTTTCTACCAGTGCAGTGCAGAAGAAACTTTCTGGTTAGCGTCCAATTAATCACAAAGTGATAATAAAATATATTTTTTTCAACTGTGTCAGACAGAGCCAGATATTAATAAGAAATGGAGTAATGCCCAGATCCAGCCGGATGAATAAATGACCTGATGGTGGACTGCAGCACCTGAGATGAGAAATTAGGGTGAAATAGAAAAGCAGTGGCAGTAGGATGAGCTCGCCCACACTGAGAGAGAGAGAGAGAGATTTGTGCATAATTAGCTGTGAAAGATGTCTACTTTTATCCCATTAACTTCATGTTGTTGCCATCGGTGCAGCATTAACAACATGCTGCGACAGATATAGAGACACTCACATATACAAAACAAAACCTAATGTCTATTTTTGGCTGGCCAAACTAGGAAAAATATATATATGTGTGTGTGTGTGTGTGTTAGTGTGTGTGTGTGTGTGCTCAACCCATGAACCAACATGCATGTTTTTCTATGCATGCACAGTGTGTAATCCATTTCTACAATTTCAATCTAAGGGAGTTAAGAACAGACAATGAGAAGTGGATGACATCTTATACTTTATGGGCACCATTTGACCACGCCTAACCACCCCAAATGGGCAGATTTATGAGACTTGAGAGTATATAAGTAAACACTGTCACACAGCTGTGTATAGAGGCTTTCCCTGCAGGGACAGTGGTGTGTAGTGGTACTCAGGATGCCAAGATAATGACATGGCTCATTTACACTGTGTTTTCTCCAATGCGGGTAATGCCAGATCTCATTTTCAAGGTTACATTGACTATGTCAATACACAGTATTATGAACTGCACCATATTTTCAGTTCTTTGGCAGCTAAAACCTTTGATCCGAAGTTGGAAAAACAACTATTTTGTGGTTTTGTAAGAAGTAAGCAAAGGTTGTTGCTATTACAGAAAATGTACCAACGTAAAGATGCCAAACCAGACTGAAAGGTGTGGTAAGCAAGAGTGTTAAACTATACTAAGATACAAGTTTATTAAAGGGCAACTCCACTAATTTGAAAGTATGTTTACCAGTCTTAGCAGGCATTACTACACATGTGAAAATAGTTGTATGAAGTCTTTTATGACTCCAGAGGGAGCTGTGAAGTCTGATGAGGTCTTAGGATCTTTAAAAAAAACTCATGAGTGAGACAGAACACAGTAGTCATGACATAAATACTCTTCTCATCCACACATTTAATTTAGGTTTTCTAATTCCATTATTAAACACTGTACCGAGTAAAGTGCAGAACCCACCGACTGTTTGCATGTTTACTAATACTAACACGTTCCTGAAACGTGTGAAATGTTCCTTAGCTTTCTTTTATGAAATGCCTGACAAATGTCTTGTTTTTCCACTTTCATGTCCTAAAGTACTCCTTTAAATCCGCGTTCTGTCTTGCATTACTCATTTCATGTTCCATTAGCATGTTCACATTATTATTACATTTTCTGTGATGATCTAATTTCCTCATATAGATTAGTTTCATCTAAACTAATCTAAACAATAAGGCGCTCCACATGCTGACAACACCGTCAGCTAAATAAGCGCAGCTACTACAATAAAATTGTATTATATGCAAATTTAGCCATAAATGAGGAAAAAGTATAAGGACAGTGAGCCACTACAATTAAATCTATGAGGGATTATGATAGACTGGGTGGTGAATTGCTTTCCTATAAACTACTGTGTTGTGTAAACCCTCTAATGTGACACTTGTTTTGCTTATAGAAATGTGATCGCCAGTAATGTACTGTGGTGTATGTGGATAATAGATACAGCAGCACCTGCCTACTATTCTGTAGCTCTAAATTAAAGCACTTTACTTTTTATAGTAAAATCTTGGAAAAGAAATGCTTTACTTTGTGTTTATTTTACATTGACATTCCTACTGTTCAACTCATTTCAAGTGTGTAGGTTCTGAAATATTTTTAATAGAATTAGACAGCTGTTGGACTCCACAGGATTACATTAAAATAAAAGATGACTTGTTTTGTCTCTAATCAGCCCTGTTCTTTCTCCTCCTCTCATGAGTCACTTTCAGTTCAAGCGGTTTGCATGCACCCCCTGCCTTTTAAAGCCAAGCTTCCCGCCTGTGGACATGTGCACTGCGATCATACCAGACTGGTGTCAATCACCTGGCACCACGCAGGTTCATGACACAGAACTGGCAGAGATCAATAAGTCTCAAGGTAACAGGATTGTGACTTACTTTGTGTGCATGGTATTTGTGGCTCACAAGGGACTCTCAACCGAGTTAAATCAATACTCCATCTCTGATCCCGAGGAGAAGACAGAAGGGTCTATGAGAGTGTATTTGTGTGTGAGGACACAAGGCTTGATTTGAGGTGAAAGAAGAAAGAAATAAACGAGATGATGTCCAAAGTGGCGACTCTGTGGCTGACACTGTGTGCTGAGGTCAGAAGATGAAACAATCTCAAACGGGCAGAATATATAATCAATCAGCTGCTGTGACTGTACAGTACGTACCCTCACCTCACAGTCGCCTGTGCACATCATTTCTGTCTACCTGACTCTTTTCCAATTCTTACTGCAAAACGCTGATGACACAGCAACTATGGGTAAGTTTGCTTTTAAAGTCTTTTAAGTTTTTCATGTTTTAGGCGCTGGACGTGTAGAGGAATGGATAATATCTGTCAAGAAGAAGCCAACCAACAAGTGTACTTATTTGCTAAATACTATTTATTTTCTGCTTCATTAAAATCTAACTAGCATCCAGAAAATATGGGTAGATGCACTTTTGTTTGTGTTCTGTCTAAAGCAGTTAATGCAGAAGTCTAACACGACACAGACTCCAGATGGAGCTGTTGACAGTCTGACATTTTTCAGATTAAAGCTGTCTTTAGTCATGCAAAAGAACATGCATTTCTCTACATGCTACACTGTCAAAAATATATTTTTTTTTCACAGAAATGTATCATAAAAAACATAAAAAAAAAACCCTGTAAAATACAGTAAATCTGTTTTAAATAGATGTTCTGTAGTGTTAAAGTTTTAAACATTAAAATATTTTTAAATGTAAAATTATTATACATCGATGTAAAAAAACATTGACATATAAAAAACATTTACTAAAAAAAAGCAAAGCAGCAAAGCCAAACTACTATTAAATTATTGTAAAATACCAAATTTTATTTAACAGTACGTTTTTGCAAATACATAACATATTTAACAACAGTATTGTAGGTATAATACAATATGTTAGACTGTAACATATTTATGTATTTGTGATTTCTTTAATTGTAAAAATCTGTGTATTTGCTGTTGCATGCTGTTTATAGATCAAATGTTATAAAGCAAACAACAGTTTACTGTATTTTAATAGATGACAAACATTTAAATTATGGAAATCCAAGTTTATTTTGCACCTTTTTTTGTTGCTTTTTTACATTATTCAAATGTTTTTATAATGGTGCAAATACTCTAATTCTATCAAAGTTGGGCTCTAAAATCCAAGTTAAAAAATATGGGGGAAAAAATTTAACTTACTGTAATAAAATAACATTTGGCATTTTACTGTAATTTAACTGTAACTGTTCTTCAACTCTAAAACTTTTTTATGATTTATTTTTTTACATTGTACAGGCTAACAACAATAACAATACAATTTTGTAATACCATCTGCAGTTTCAAGCTGTTCTGTGAGAGAGTTTACCAGAACGTCAGTGAATGCCGTTTCAAGAAAGATATTTTATTACAGTTAATACTAAAATCAATTATAATTAGCAACTGAATTGCATTTTATCCCTAAAAGTAAAGTGAGGGTTATTGTTATGAAATTGTGTCATAAAAATATGTTATTTGTCATTTAACTTAATTTAACCTTTGCCTTTAAAAGCAAACCAAATCTTTTCAGTGCACTTGTTTTCAAGGAACTTGGCAGGTAAATTGTACAGGTACAGGTACAGGTAATTTAATCCCAGATTGACTCCATGATGTTTAGATCATGATGACGTGGGGGTCATACCATCTGCTGCAGGACTTTATGTTCGTCCTGTTGCTTAAGATAGTTCTGGCTGTATGTTTGACACACTGCAGAATGAATGTGGCACTAGTAAGATGACTCCCTGCTGGTATTGTGGGATGAATAAGAATCTCAACAGCTAAACCTTTGCATAAAACCGCATGTTTATCCAGGTCGATCACACCGTTACTCCCATCACTCTGGAGATTGTTGCTATTGGCTACTAGATTCCAGTTATTACTTGTGGTCGCTGATACAAAGTAAAGTGGAGATGTGTAACTCAATCATGGATACTTTTGTGGTTTCCCATACTGTCGGGTTAGCCAACACAAGCTATGACTGAGCCCCATTAATCTTTTATGAAGTGAGTTACAGTACAACTTGATTGTTGATGATTTGACAGACTTTTTTAAGAGAAGTTGTGTTGAAAGAGAAGGATATCGTTAATCTCAAATGAGCAAAAGAGACAGCGATATAGAGCTTTTGTTTTTCTATTTTCCGACAGGATTTACACAAAATCGGTAAAAATCATTTTGGGGAGAACAGAGAAATTCTGTTACATTTCATTGCATCCATGAAACTAATAATTTAATGTAGACACTGTATATTGAGCAACTCAGTCCACTTTGGCAAGACAGTTTCACCATCACATCTGCAATTCATTAGAGGCTTTGGGGGAGTTGCATTTCAAAGTTATAATGGTTTCAAACATGCATTCTTAAGCTGTGCTTTACAATAAACTGTGGTTGCAAGTCACTGACACCTTATGATCTTTGTCCATTGTCTGTTTTACATATGAATATTGGTTCATGCATTAATTTCAGACTTAATACATTTTTACAGAACACAGACCTGTATTTTGTTCCAGTGAAGGGCAGCTTACTGTACTCACTGGGGCCTACATTTTTAGGCCAATAACTTGTTGAAAGCAGAGAAATATTCTGTTTTCTCACAGATTTTAGAAATCCAGGATAGATTTGAATTGATAGAGCAGGTACAGGTAAAACAGCAAGAGTTAACAATATTGTCTCTGCTAAATGTAAAAATGTCCATTAATATGGAAACTGTTAAAAAAATTCCAAGTGGAAAAAACATCAAAGCCATTCTTAGAGGCTATAAAAGGTTTTGTTGAATACCTGCTTGAGTGCATTTGAGTGCATATTCATGTTTCTTTTTTCATTGTGTTAATAAATGACTGTACGTAACATTCTGCAGTACAAAGCACATTAAAACTTTCCCCCGAGGGCCTAATCAGAGAAGTTAATTTGGGAAGACAGAAAGGCTGCATAGTTACTAAGTAAACCAATTTGAGAATCATAATTAAAACTTGTCAGGACACTATTTATAAAAAAAATGTATTAAGCATTCAGGCAACATTCAGTCTTTATATATAAGAGTCACGCCTCTGGCTACAGAAAGCATCTACAAATAGTGACCGTAATACCCACTCCAGAAGGCAGGTGTTGGTATTTGAAAGAAATATAGTATAATCAACCTTTTGTAACAATATATACACAAACCGCTCAAATCACAATGAGTCAACATCTTACAGAGCTGGACTGACTGTTTGCTTACTGTAAGACAATTGTTTTTTTTTTATTTCCTAGAACATTTTGGAACATTTAGCCTTCATCTTCTAGGTAAACACATGTAGCTGTTGACTTATGCTAAACAAATTAGAGAAGCTTTGATTTGTTCATGGCGTAATATTGTTTATGGCATAATATAGTGGTATTTTATTTTGATATCTGTTACATATTCTAATAACTACTCAACATTTGTTATTGTTGTCGCTGCAGTAATAGATCTGAAGCAAGACTACTGACAATGTAATAAGGAATACATCACACAAGAGCTGATATGCATGACACACATGTCCCACACACATTAGCATTATTAGATCTAGCAGCTGGGCCATGCTTTGTGTACATGGATAACTGGGTTAGCTTGATTTGATTTTTGATGGTTTGACATGGGCCTGGATTTTTCAGATTGAAGCTGGCTTAAAATTGATGCTGAGCTGTTGTCACACCAGAAAATACTTAAATCTGTAGGATAGCAAACTACTTGGTTGGAACATGACCATGATTACTCACACATCTATTATTCAAATATGCAGTGACAGAAACCTGAAGTGATTTTTAAAATGAAGACCATAGAACATCTATGCTAATGTAAAAACCTAATTAAAGATTTTATGTTTGTTTACTTAATTTTCTGTGGTTTCTTCTTTCCACCAACAGTAATGAATAAAATCAGACAGTTTTATTTGACATAGATTAATAAGAATAAGAAACAGAGGAAAGTTTACTTTATAAAAAAAATAGAAAATAGATTCTGGTTGTTCTTCATTTTGCAGCCTCATGACAGGCTGTTTATTTGAGTCTGTCAGTTTAATTAAGTTGGAGTAACACATTTTAAAATACGTTTAAACATAAGTTAGATGTAAAATAAGTTCAGAGAATATTTTAATGCACTCATCTTGGTTTGGTTCTAAAAAAAATACATTAGAGCCCCCTTACTGTACTTAGCATATGTAAACTGTTAATCAGTTAATTCACAGATACTGTGATGTAGTTTTAAAGGTGTGTTAATGTCTAACATATTCTAACTAGAATGGGGGTTTCATTAATAAACACTTAAAATGCCCTGCACATAGCTGCATTATAATGGATTATAAATTAATCAAATTCTGTTATCTGGTTAGACAAAAAGGGTCATCAAGAAAGGAGCTGTCAAAACCACTTTCCATTAATTATTAATTATTATTTATTCCGTTGGCCAAAGTTTCTTTTCTCTACTGATACTACAGTATCTATAGTTAATGATTATGGTTGTCAACCAGTGCTACCACTGATTAGTCATTGTTCAAATAACACAGTGGGAAGGATGGAGGAGTGGCATTGATTTGCCTAATATACAACACCTCTTTGTATAGACAGCACTCTCCACTGTTAGTATTAAAGCTCCTTTCTAAACTGTAAATTAGCAAAGGTTTCACAAAGTCAGCCAATAATTAGATTAGTTTTATATAGTGAATAAGATGGTGACAGTAAGTTGAAACATGACACTTAAAGTCATAAAATATATATTTTATTCTTTGTATATTAATAACATAACACTGTATAATATAAGGAATATTTCCTGTTTGGTACATGCATGATTGACATGGCAGCATTTTTGTGGACTAACTATTTTAGGTACCGTTCCACATCTGACATATGTAGACCGTTGACTTAAATGTGGTCTGTTTTTCTGACAGACTGACATGAGAAGAAAAGCAATATTTCCACGCTTCAGTTACTCCATTTGACCCGTGTTCACTCACACAGATTGGTGTACCACTGCACAATAGGTGTGGGATTACGAGAGACCTGGATGACGTCCTTTTACATTTCCAATTGGTTAAAAAAGGAAATAATTAATTGACGTCATACTTTTGAGCTTTCCAGCCGTGGCCACCACATAACCAAGAAAGAAAAGACGCTAAATAAGAAAAAGGAAAGATATCACCTTGCAGCAAATCCAACTGCATATGCAGCTGCTGCTTGTTGATTAAAGGATTTGCTTTTTCACTTTTCCCACACTTCCTTCCAAAGTCTGGAAATCTCCTGCTGTCTCTCTTCCCTTTCTGTCTCTACCTCTGTCTCATCAATCTCTCTCTCTCAGTCCTTTTTTTTCTTTCTCATTGGTGCTTTTCTCTCCTGTTCCCTTCCAACCAATCTCATCTTTCATTGGCTTCTCCATTTGTTGGTCAGTGTAATGTTCTAAATTCACTAATCTGTTGTCAGTGCCCTACAACTACCAAATTCTCACAGAAAAGCACAAAAAAACCCAATGTATATGTCACCCCAATTTAAAGAGTAGTATTTCCAGACATGCAGTTTTGTTTTTGATGAGACTTAGATAAGATCTTTCATATCACACAAATACTAATTAGCTTAGCAAGACCAGAAAAATGTGGATTTATATGAAGCAGTAACTATGAAAGTAATTGATAAACACATTACATGTCATTTGTTCAATTGGCTTTATACAAAAACTGAAATGTAAAAACTTGCTTACTATGTAGTGTAATGAACTAAAGTAAGAACATTGTTTTATTAGACTCTATTTATTCATGATCCAAAGTTCCGGCAGGCATTTTTATGACAGTAATACCACAGTTTTAATCATTAACTAACTTTACTTCTTTGCACATTCTTAAATAGAAACTCAACATTGTAATAAATACATTCTAAATTTTGAAAACGAACACTATTTGCAAAATATTTATTGGAGTCTGCATTTTCAGCGTGTCTAAAACAACCACACAATGAATATCTTAGAGTAGAAGTTTACAGAATGGCCCTGGCCAACAGAAATGATTTGAAAATTTACTCTTCAGGTTGATTCAAACCCAGAACAAAGTTGTTTTATTCAGTTCATGCTGAAAAAAAGCAGTAGCTTCACCGGTTGACAAAAAACACAAGGTATATAGAGTAGGCAGTGTCCATTGTGTAAACAATAAAGTTGAAGATCGTCATAAAGGTGACCACTACCAGTTTATCCCAGTCACAGTTGCGGCCACAGTTATTGGGTCTCTTATTGTTGTTTAAAGTTTTCAGTGGCCAGATCACCATAGCTGTCATATACATCACTGCTGCCAAAATGTTATAGGCAACTGCCAAGTAGTCAAAGGAGAATGGAAAAAAAGAGGTCGGCTGTCCAATGGTGATCAGGATTATGATGATGGCAAAGAGGAAACACAGGGAGTAGACTGCCACGCACCACTGCAGTTCTGCTTTTTTGTCATACTGGCCTGTCTCCAGGGATGTGAAGATGAGACAGGCGAGGAAGGTCTCCAGCATCTTCATTAGGCCGGGCAACGTGTAGAAAAACCCGCTGGCCTGTCCGCTCAGACGGAGGTGTCTTAACACCACCTCCCCTGTATAGACACCGAAACAAATCCAAGAGACCACAGATGCACCAATTGGGCGATCGCAGTTCTTGCAGGTGAAAAAGGTGGGGTAGATGATGGAGGTGGCCAGGTGCATGAGGCTCGCCAGTATGGCAAAGGCAGCAGTAAAGTCATCCCAGGCGAAAGGCAGTTTGGTGCTGACTGTTGTGAACTCCAGAATGAGAATGAGAAGAGTGATGAAGAAGCAGAAGCACCAGGTGAACATGCACCATACCCAGTAGGGAGAATTGACATATCTTTCTGCTGCCACCAGACTAAAACACATACACGTGAGGATAGCAGCTATTATTCGCATGATGCCCACAGGCTGTGTGAGTGACCGTAAATCCACACGGATCATGACTGGACTGGATGAGTCTCCCTGACCTCTAAGAAGATTTTTTTTTTCCAAACTCAGTTTATTCTAATCATAGCATCCCACAGTACAGGATTCATCGACCAGATCCTGTGGAAGAAATCCATGTAGGCACGAGCAAAACAAGGTGCGTTCTTTCAAACTGGAACCTAAAGTGTGGTGGCGTTTATTCAAACAGAGCATCCTGGTCTTATCTGTTCAGTTTATGGCGCTATATCTCACCACCCATTGGATACCTGTTGGGCGTTATCATGTTTGTGTAGGTCACACCCTAAGGGAAATTGCTCTCCTTCTGTCCATGAGTTCAGTTTATTGTTTCTGGGAAGGACAAACAGGAGGGTTTGGAGGTGGAGTAATTGTCATTAATTTTATGACATAAAGAAAAACTGAATGATATATGTTTAACACATTTAACACTTTAACACAGAAAACAGACAAGAACAGAATATGGTGTTTCACTGTATTTATTTTAGCATTTTAGCATGTGATATTTTTAATGACACTAGCATTTTCATTAAATTTAACCAAAAGCAAAATGTATGTTTAATGAACCAGATACACATATAGTGATTTTTTTCTCTCCCTTAACTTTTTTGTCTAAAGAGTCATTAAAACAAACATTAGTCAAAGATTATGTTACTACGAAGCGTGAACATGATTATCATTGATATAGTTAAGATAAGAAAACCAGACTTCAGTCATGACCAAATACGCCCTTTGCCCTCTTTTGTTACATTGTTAGAGAACCTGGTTTGGGACAACACATCAAAAATTCTACTGTAACTCTGATACGTTTACAGAAATGTTGATTTATTTATAGATTTCTATAGCCAGAAACAGTAGATTATGAAATATACTTTAGGCTGATTCTTTTGAGTATGAACTTTACCATATGAGTTTTCATTTGCCACTGACAAAGAAAGGTTCCAAGTCTAGAAAAATGGGAGTCGAGTTTGTCACACCTTAGCAAACACGTGCTTGTTATTGACAAAGGCACACAATAGGCGGTTTTGCATATTAAACTAACTCTGTCACATCAATGCTGTATCAAAATAAGAAAATCAAGAGGGATTAGGTGCAAGTCAATGAGATAAAAAAGGGACAGAGAAGAGAATAGGAACAAAAACTGTTACCATAAAAAAACTAATAAAATGTTATAAATACTGATGACATCTGAAATATGAAACATATTTGATATCACATTTGATACCTATGTTCTGCTGACAAAGAAAACCAGTCTAACTGAATAAACTGTATCTACGATGTAAGCAACAAGGTTGAAACACGTCATGAACATGATAACAACTAAACTGTCCCAAGGACAAAATTGTGGGCAGTTGTTTGGTCTGGGATTGTTGCGTAAGCTGTAGTATGGCCAGATGACCACAGCTGTCATGTACATCAACACTGCCAGCACATTGCAGCCGGTCAGCACCTTTTCAAATGGTGCAGGAAAGAGAGCCAGGAGGCGGCAGATGGTAAAAACGATGACAAGGAGGGCAAAAATAAAGCAGATGGAGTAGACAGCAATACACCAAATAAGACCTGGAGCACTGAAATAGTAGTCTCCCAAGCAGATAAAGATGATGCAGGCCACAAAGGCCTCGAGAACCTTGAGGAGTCCTGGGACTGTGGACAGAAATCCACTGATCTCTCCAGGTTTGGCCCGGGTCAGCCCAACCTCAATGGCATACAGGAAAAAGGCCAGAATAGAGGTAACAGTGGCACCAATCTGTTTGCCGCAGCTGGAGCACGCGAAGAAGACAGGATAGATGATGGATGCTGCCAGCACCTGTGTAAGAGAATTTCAAAAGTAAGTGTGAAATAATTTAAGATGCTTTCTAGCTTCTAATTATTATTATTTTCTTGGGAACTATTCAAAATGAGTTTAGTTAGGATCGTGGGTACATTTAAGAACCATTTTGTATTCATCTTTTAGTACCAGAAAATAGTAAACATGCATATTTTATTGCCATAATGTCAAAGCTAGTCACACATGTGATTGTTCTGTGTAATAGAGAACAGTCATTAGCAGTGGCTAATAAATAAGGAATCCAATATGCCTAATTGATTGTTAATTTAGGATGCTGCTGAAGTGTTTGGTGTTTGAAGTTTATTATAATGCACAATGCATTTTTCCTCAAATTGCAAAAAAAAAAAAAAAATGCATCAAGTAGTGTTTTGTTAGCATTGTTTTTATGGTTTGTGGTAGTGTTTATCAAAACATGTCCATTACATTAGCATTAAAGAAGTGCCAGTTTATTTTGCTTCCCCAATTTTGGTTCCACATTTAATTTATTCATTTAACTTTATTTATTGTCAATATTACTAGTGACAGTGGCTAGACAGTGATGATCTTAACCAACAACATGTGACCCGTTTATCCTGATGATAAGTGCAAACAAAGACAAATAATAATAGAGTGAAAAATAGCACACACCATTAGAGTAGCCAACATGGCAAAAGATGTAGTGAAGTCACCCCAGGAGATCGGCAGATTTGCATGGAGACTGATGAATTCCAGGAAGAGTATGAGGAAAGTGATGCAGAAGCAGAAGCACCAGGTGAACATACACCATGCCCAGAAGGAGACAGTAATGTTCCCGACTGATGCCACCAGGCTGAAGGTGATGCAGGTGAGAATCAGCTCCAGCATTCGAACAATGCCCACGGGCACTATTAGAGTGTTCACATCCAGTGTAACCATGGTGATGCTAATCCTTTAGTCAGATTCCGGTTCGATAACCAATTAAATAATATATCACTTCTTTACTAGCTTATTTACTACTGTTTTAAAATTGTGCGTTGGTCCAAGCTCCTCATCCTATTAGCTCTGCTTGAATCCGTGTAATAGACACTAGAGGTTAGGTGAATGTGGAACCTGTGGCCACTCCCTTGTTGACACCCTTTCCGGCCTTCTTCCCCAACTAACCAAATAGTGTTTTATGGCACCTGTCTGTAATAAACTTCTATTTGCTTATCAGTTGCATGAAGCTTAGAAAAGTTACATGTAGCAAGGAACTAACCCTTATGACACAGGCATCTCGTTTCACGCCTTTTTTTATTTATGGAAAACTGGGCCTTAGCGCTACAGTTAGATGGAGGGAAAGTTTTAGAACATTATTAAGCTGGATTTAAAAAATACACGGGAGTTACTGAAGAAAAGGACACAAGGAAAGGAAACAGATTTGAGATATAGATTCTGGATTTAAGACTCTGACTCTAATCTACTAAGGGCTATAAATTTCTAAAACCAGGCTGCCAACACATAAAAACACTTTTATCACCTCCAATTGTTAATTTTACACAAGCTCCACCTTCAGTTCAGTCAGTTCCTCTTGCCTAGATTTAAATGACCTACTTCTAAGTATTAAATAAATACAGTACTAGTCAAAAGTTTGTACACACATGGCAATGACCATGTTTTTCATGAAAAGATACATCTCTTCAGTTGTGTTACCATCATTACACATGGTTTTCTAATGATCGGTTCTCCTTCTAAATTAATACATTTGCATTAGCAAACATAATATGCTATTGGAAGACAGTACTAATGTTTATTCATATATTCCTTTAAAAAAAACTTTTAGCTACTATAGTCATTTACAATATGAACAATGTCTACACATTCATTCTGATCAGTTTGATGTTATGAAATCTGCTTTTCTTTCATAAACATGGTAATTTCTATGTGTGTCCAATAATTAAGGCTGTCATCAATCTTATCTTTAGAAGAAGATAAATTAGATCCAGATTTCATCTTAGCCCATCCAAAAGATAAACATTTCACTCAGAACCTCAGTTGTGTACCTCATAGTAGTGCTGATTAATACACAGACGTATTACACACACATGTTCAAATCAATCCATTCAGTAATTGGTGAGCTATTTCAGTCTGGACCTAAGCGGTGGACTGACAGATATACTGTACAGGCCCTAATCCCTAGAGTCATGCTGCTAGCACAGTATACATCTAACAAACACAAACACAAAAACTCATATTATATATTAAAGTGTTAAGGTGATAACAAAATACTAATTAGGACAAAGTGTCAGTATTGGACACACGTGATGTTTAACTTGATTTTCAGTTTATGTCAATTCTGAATCTCTGTTCCAACTGGGCCCTTTCCTTCATACAGTACATCGCTTAAATAAAATGTCTAAGTAACATACTGATATCAGGCATAATCCTGTTAATTCTCATTTTAATAACCTGAGTATTTTTCTATGATTGTTCATAAACCCTGAAGTGTATGATCATTAATAATACTGCATTTCTGCTGTTTAAAATCTATTTCAAACCACCTTTGAAGAATCAAAAGATCCAGACTACAATCATCAACAATCTCACCTGCATAGCTTGGTTATGCATGTATAAAGAATGGGACCCTGATCCTTAGCTCTCATGTTCAAGCACTGATCTGCCTTGTGCTGTATGTACAGGAACAAACACTGGTCATGCAAGGTCACAGTCTTCCCACAATCAAGACATGGTCCCCCAAATCATTAGGGATGGCTAAATTCAGCGCTTCTGTTCCAGCTGAAACCTAGAGTTTATCATAACTCAAAACAAAGCTGAAGAGGCACAATTGTGGGTCAAAAGGGTCAGAATGTTCCCATGGTGAAAAGGTTTCCCCTAATCATTTGGGAATTGAGAAGTATAGTATTGAAAAGTATAGCATGTTCCTATTGCTCTCATTTAATGAATACATACAACACTTGTAAAGCAAGAAGAATGAAGTACAGTTATTAACCCTTTAGTAAACTGTTGCCTAAAGACTAGGTCAGCACAGAAAAAAATGAGTTGTTGTTATTGTGCATCATGAGTCTTCAGTCACAACATAAACCTAATTCCTTAATTGCCACTACGATAAAGGATGGAAGCCTTACCTGAGCTTGACCTATTTCCCGCTGTAGCTTTACTTGACCTCTCCTCTGGGTACCAGCCACGAACTTCTCTTCACTTTCAGTTCAAATAGATGCAGACAGAAGCTAAAGCAAAAATACTGGGGTGAGTTGTCTCCTCTTTGTCACTTTTTGGCTTGTACCCTCTGAAAGGCCTGAATTAGATGAATTAGACCTGCCTTCTTGACTTTATCTGATTATGACAACACACATGCTGCTGCTCCAATGAATATATTAAAGGATTATTCTAGATAAAAGATTTCTGTCAATATTTCCTTGGTTACAGGCCTAACAAAAATGGATGTGACAATGTTAGTTGAGCTGCAACTGCTACGGAAATAAGGCAGTAGAGGTTGCTATTGGCAACAGATAGTCCTGATGTTGTTGCCATCAGTACCACATCCTGTGGATTCACATGACCATAAAAAATGTCGCAATACAGGTCACAACACAGGAGGCTGTTGCTGTGTTGTTATTATTTAACAATACGTCAGATAATATATAATATATATATATATATATATATATATATTTTATATTATAATATATATTTTTGCTGCTATCATTTATGTGTTTTTGATACTTTGCATTTAGGGTTTTGTTGTTATATTGATTTAGCTTATTATCCTTTTCCTGCTGTATGTAGCTTCTAATATCATAAATACTGAGCATAACTTCAATAATTAATCAGACATTTGTCAGAAAAGTAAAAAAAGAGGTCACAAGTTAAACCATTTGGGCCAAACTGGGATTAATTCTGTTTTGTGAGTCAAACTGATTGTTGAATTCAACCAAAAAAAAAAAAAATATATATATATACAGTATATAACTTACCTTTATAGGCTCATATATATACATATACTGTATATATATTATATACATGTACCTTGTCAGTATGATATGAAATCAATCCTCATTTATTTTGCCCCATCTCCCTAAACTTCTTTCTGCGTATTCTGAACATTGCACTATATTTTTCAGAGCCTCTCTTAGAACTGTGCCACAGTTTGGTTGAGCTCAAGTTCTGCTTTGTTCATTAGAAGACAAGTTAGTCTGTACTGTGACGATATGCAAGGCATGAAGTGCATTCATATGTTGTGCCTGTGAGTCTTTATTGCATTTATTGAACATGTCTACTCTGCAAGACTTCCTGTTCTACTCTCGTGGAATCAATTAGAATCGGAATCAATTACAGCAACAGCGACCAGACAATAACGGGATTAAACTGTTTTACTCACTACAGTTCTCCATATACCATGTCCCAACAATATACAGTACCTCAATGTGGAGGTAATTAAAAGCAAACAAGGACAAACATGTGTCACTCCACCAGCTTTATTATTATTCTATAATAATCATTGATTCTTTATAATAATAAGGCCGGGTAGCCCCCCCCCCCCGAGGTGCCAAGTGTTTGTAGTTTGACCGTCGACTGCCCTACCAACACTACCAAACTGTGGTTCAGAACAGCTGTATAATGTCTCCTATAACTACAGGGAGATTTCCAATATTCAGTGAATCACTGAGCTTTGAGAAACTCCAGTCGCTGTATTGGAGTGCCAAATCTGTCCTGAGAAATGGTCTTTCCTTCATTTTTAAAATAAGAGACTTAGAATAATGCTGCGTCACCACCTCTTTGTTCTGTTGTTTCCCAGATCCGCTCATGTGGTGTTTTTGATCAGCATAGAAGCTGAGGTTTAGCACTTTCTCCCCTGGAGCTTTCTGCTTTTTAGAAGCTGTAAGAGTTTCAGTTATGAAAAGTGGAACAAGTGTAAATGTTAGATGCACAAAATTAAAATGCAGCAACTGACCCAGTTATGTCCCCTAATATTACTTTTACCACCTCTTACATTTGGCCATAAAATTCAAAGACAAAGATCCCATTGGTGACCTAAAAGATGGGCAGATATGGAGAAAGAATGAAAGAGACAGATTGCTTTTATGACAGAAAGCTTTTATAATGCACCTTAAATGTTTCTGATGAGGCAATACGATGTCTCTGTAGGTTTAACAAGTGGTTTTTACAGCTAGCGGCATTTATTTCCTGTCATGCATGTCAACAAGAAAGACAGCAACATCTTCAAAACATAGTTGCTTTAGTTTGTGATTCCCTCCTGCAGGTAATTTATAGAAATGTATCAATATAATAAACTCAAAACTTACTCATGTCACATAGTTTTGAGAGAAAAGAGACAAATCACTGTCCCTCTCTATGTATGTTTACTTGTTCCTGTTCAAGCAAGTCATTTTTTTTGTTTAGAGATAGTTCCTGTTTCTCAAAACAGGTCTTGTCAGCAACATTGCTTTCTTCCTGTTGCATTATTGGAACATAGTTAGGTGACTGAGGCAATCAGTGAGTGCTGGACTGTAGCATTAAGATTATTAATCAAATACTAACACAACAGAAACAGAAAAAGTTAGTAAAGCTCCCTAAATCACCTCAAGCTGTCACAATGTAGAAAATTCCATCTTGTGTAGTTCAGTAAACATACAAATACATTCAATACTTAGGTGAAAGGAAAAATACTGTAGTGTCAAACATTACAGTGTTGGAATGCTGACCTCTAGTGGTTTGAAGATTGTTGATGACTAATGTGATCTTTGTGTCCAGTGTCTGCTCAAATCTGTCACCAGATCTTCATGCGCCAAAGTCATGTGTTTTTTTCACAATCACTTGGATGAGCATATTTTACAGAAATTACCAAATAGTAATATTGTGAAATATAAGAATACTGTGAGATTTCACTTTTAAGAATGTCTTTGTGATTAGAACTTTTCTTAAGTTTGACTGACATCTGCCACTGTTTCCTATTGGCTTTGCTGCACCTGTCACTGCAGGGAAAACTACTTATTAACCATCATTTTAATTGATGTAATTAGTTAACAGCAAATATCAAGTCAAATCACCAAGGCCATCCAACAGCAGAAATGATGATGTTCTCATGTGTACAAAACACGGTAAATAGGTGTGATCAACATAGTAAACACTTCATTAGTATATTATTAACATTAGTATAAATTAGCACTGATATTCATGTTGCATTATTCAAGTGTATAGTTTCACATTTATGCAAGTTTGCACTGCAAGCTTACTGGGCGCAGTTAACACCCTTATTTGGTTTTGTGGTTTGTACTCCAATCAGCCAAGACACAAAAAAGTGGTGGTTTTAATGTTGTTGCTAAGTAGAAAGGAGGATGAAAAAAACTGATGTCTGTCTGTGGATGGAATATAGACTTTGATCAAGTAGGTTTGGTATGTGCCATGTCAAAGTATCACAAATACCCCAGACCTTCTTCACCAGAAAATTTAAAGTGCACAAAAACTAGGGAGAGCTAGTTAGGACAGACAGACAATAAGACATGCTGCTCTTCAGTCCATTACACCAACCTGATAAACCACCTGAAAGAATCTGAAAAGTGATATTACCATAACTCACACTAACCAACTCTCATTCTCAAGGGCCACTGTCCTGCTAGTTTTCCAGCTACTCCTGCCTTACACACTGCTACTTAACCTGGATCAGGTGTGTTCAGACAAACAGCCCTTTATGTGCAGGGATATCTGCAGTGGCTATCGAGGACCAGGGTTGGCCACTCCTGCTTGTCCTGAAGTAACAGTGATGTTATGTTGTAAACTTATCCACTCTGGTGGTTGTCACCTGGTGATTCATTACTAAGATGTAATCGATCTCCCACACTGTCATAAAGCCATGATGGATTATAATATTTGATTTTGTTTTATCTCTGAAAAAGAAAAGGAGACTTGTTTATTAGTTTCGTTTCTTTTGGTTTTATCAAACTTGCCTAGTGGTCAAGTGGTCACTCTACACAAAACCAAAAGGTAAAAAACATAAGCAGTCATGTTATGACAGTGACAAACTTTTTTTTAATCTTATTTAATCTTATGCTACATGTTCTTTAATGATATTTGTTAATGACTGTCAGGGTTGTTGACTGAAACTGTCGACAAACGACCTTTTGTTCCTATGGCAAACACATCTCTCTCTTTCTCTTTATGTTGAGTACTGCTTCCATAACTCCTCCCGCCCTGCATGGTCTTTATTTGAATCACCTTTGAACAAACACTATAATACTACTCTGCTAATGTACTTCAGACACACCCAGTAACTTGGGACACCATGGAAAGGCAATATGGAAAGAAGGAGGAGCATCATGCAGTTCAAGAGGAAATAGACTATTACTGTGGCAGTATGCTCTAACAGTGCTGTACTATTGCTGCCCTTCCTGCTTCACTCAGGACTACCAGCTCCAGTAGAGAGGTTGCTTAACACTGTGTTTCTCTTAAAGGGAAGTCACAGGTATGTAAATTATATTCATTACACTTGCGTAAAGCTCAACTGATGTTGAAATTGTGTTAAAATTTCAGTTTCCTGTGGAAATAGTGATGTTGTGTTTGTTTTTTTTCTCTCACAGACACAAGTACATAGTGATTATACATGTCAAGTGCATTTTTATGGCATTGAAAGTCTTATCTGGTGATATTGTCTTGAAATAAACAGGGTGAGGCACAATATTGTTGGCAATGGACGCGCTTTCTCTGTGTATGTGACTAATGTTGCTGTAATTAAGTTAGGATAGACTCATGGGTCTAATCACGACGAGCAGCAGACTGACCAGCATACATTTGTGCATTCTTATCAAAATACAGGCTAAGGAAGCACCACAGGCTCTACAGGTACAGAACGACAGTGTCAGAACAAAGTTCTTTCCACTTTACTGCCCCATGCCTCTCCCACATATGACAATGACTCATACAGTAGATTGCTGCTGTTTACTGCTTGGATTATGATACCTTTGATCAAGACTATAACCTCCTGAATTTGTACAACCATATGACGTCCTCTGCACTTCTGATGCCATCTGGAGGGGGTGTTTCAGGTAGAAGCAGAGAGATGCTTGAATATAGAAGAGGCCTAATGTACGTTAATTTACTGGACAAACTAAAAATCAACCCTTAATGCATATTCAGTCAAAATAATAATGATAGTATTATGTAAACCTTTATAAGACTCACAATTTAACTTTTGAGATGTTAGTACATTCAGTGCACAACACATTTCTGCTTTGGGTCATTTTGATTCTCACTTAATATAGAGCGTTTTCACAGTGTGGTTTTGGTCTTTTATCTCGATACCATCTCATGAGGATATCCTGTATTGATGTTAAATTGGTACCTGTCATTCAGGACAAGCTGCATAATGTATCCCCATCATTTTAAAAGGTTTTATTTGTGGTATTATTGTTGTTTTTATAAAACCTGAGCCACTCAACTCGCTGTCAGCGCATATGTCACATGAATCTGTTAATTTGACTAAAACTCATTGATGATTACTTTCAATCAGAATGGAAAGAGGATCTGAGACCTGTGGTTACAGGGAGCAGAATGTAGACACGTTCCATCACAAAGACCATCCAATTGTTCACTTCAACTTTATGTGTATAGTACTTTTAAAGACCACTGAAGTTGATTAAAGTGCTATACAATTTTATAAAGCTAACTATGTAACTATGTGACTGTGTTAGAACCACGTATTTTTATCTAACAGTATTTTGTAGATACCCAAACCTACATATATTTGAGGATATTTTCTAATGAATATTGCTACGGTTTGTAGGTGCAGGAACATAGAATCCCAACTCAAGACAAAGTGAATTATACACATATATCTCATACTTTGTCAAGGTTTTTGAAAATGGACAAAGGACAACCACAGGATCTGGCTCCACCATACGCAGGACCACCTATGAACTATGGAAGTGCAATGCCTCAGCCGGGCTACCCCTCTTCTGCACCTCCACCTGCTTACCAGGGAGGTCTGTGTTTATACAATATTCTATGAAAATACCCCAAAAAGAAAACAAACAGTCGCACCTCTAGCATAGGTACAATATGCAAAAGGTTTAATGTTTTCCTATGTGATTTGAATGAACCTGTGATTCTTTTCCCAGGTGTTCCCTATCCTGCAGTCCCAGGTGTCTCCTATCCTGCAGCCCCAGGTGTACCTGCCACAGTAGGTGAGTTAAAGCAGTCAACCCAAAGAACCATTTCCACAGTACCAACATCTGCAAACAGATTGAGAAGTGGCACAAAGTCATGCATAAAATCAGCCTCCTACCAAACCGATCCGAAGAATGGCCCACTTGTTGCCCCTGTGCTCAACAAAAAGCTATTGTTCACGGTTTGTTCTACACAGTCACATTTTGAGTATTGCACAGAATTCAGATGGGCTATTCACAAGAGTCCATGTAAAAAATGTACATCATAAAGTACCAACCTTAACCACACAACACATTTAAATTGTGTTGTACAGTATTGTTCACATGTAGACATTGTTTTACTTTTTTTCACATCAGGCTGAATGTGTTCTGGATGTGCCAGTTTGATGGCTTAGTAGCTTTGCGACACTACAGTCATTATAGAAAGGATATTGGAAAAGCAGAACACAACAGAGGACCTCCTCTTTATCAATTCGAAGTTGCTCAGCAGCGTCTTCTGTCCTCTTGCATCAGTACGTTTATCCTCAAACTTTAAAGGCAGGTCACAGCATGTGACTTTTCCTTTACTATTTACATTTGTGGTTTTGTTTATGACTGAATGTCACATACAAATCCACAAATGTCAGATATTTTTCAAATTTGTGCAAATAAATTTAGAATGAATTGTACATTTTTTTACTAGCAGTGACTCACGTGGTGGTAACACCTTCGCTACATGACGTCCCAGGACAAACTGTGTGTCCCCATTGCCAGCAGACAGTGGTCACTGTGACAGAACACAAAACAGGCCTGTTGACCTGGGCCATTTGTGGTGGACTCGCCTTATTTGGGTAAAAACAAACATATATGTGCAGTTTCTATGCTAATGAGAGACAGAAATTAGAAATGTGACAAACTACTTTACAATTCACTCTGTTTCCTCCTGCAGGTGTTTTCTTTGCTGCTGTATCCCATTCTGCCTGGATTCCTGTAAAGATGTGGAGCATCGTTGTCCAAACTGCCAACATGTTGTTCATTTGTACAAGCGAATGTGAAACTATATAATCTATGAATAGTGGAGAGGAACTTAATTCTTATGATACTGTTGAGTTTAATAGCCTTGTTTGAAATTCTAAATAATCACCACATGACTGATGACGGGATCTCACCAAGCACACTTGAAGATCTATCAAGCCAAGATGTTGTAAACTTTTCCACTCTGGTGACTGTCACCTGATGATTCATTACTAAGATTTAATCAATCTCCCACACTGTCATAAAGCCATGATGGATTATAATATTTTATTTTGTTTTATCTCTGACAAGAAAAGGATACGTGTTTATTAGTTTTGCTCTTTTGGTTTTTAACCAAACTTGCCTAAAGGGGTCACACCACACAAAACCAAAAGGTAAAAAACATAAGCAGTCATGTTATGACAAAGACAAACTGACAAATACTTTGTCTAAAATAAAACAAAAAGACATTTCTTGTTAATAAAAAAAGGAAATTTTGGTTGGTGTTATAAGTCTAGTATTTTCTTCTGTAATGATATTTGTTGACCAAAACGTCGACAAAAGACATTTGTTCCTATAGCAAACACATCTCTCTCCTTCTCTTTATGCTGAGTTCTGTTTCCATAACTCCTCCAACCCTGCACGATCTTTTGAACCACCTTTGAATAAACACCATGATACTATTCTACTAATGTTCTTCAGAGTCATCCCCGGAAAAGAAGGGGGGGCATCATGAAGTTTTAGAGGAAATAGACTATTACTGTGGCCATGTGCTCTAACAGTGCTGAACACTTTTCATTTTATTTTTCTTCCTGCCTAACTCAGGACTACCAGCTCCAGTAGAGAGGTTTCTTAACACTGTATTTCTCTTAAAGGGAAGTCAGAGGTATGTAAATTTTAACACATTTTTTTCAACACATTTACACTTGTGAAAAACTCAGCTCAGTTTAAATTTAAGTTTCCTGTGGAAATAGTGATGTTGTGTATGCTATTCTTCTCTCACAGACTAAAGTACGTAGTGATTCTACATGTCAAGTGCATTTTTATGGTGTTGAAAGCCTTATCTCGTGATACTGTTTCGAAATAAACAGGGCGAGGCACAATACTGTTTCCTCTGTGTATGTGACTGATGTTTGTGTAGTTGAGTTAGGATAGATTCATGATGAGGTGCAGGAAGGCTTGCAGGGACTAAATGGGTCTAATCTCGACGAGCAGCATACTGACCAGCATACATTTGTGCATTTGTTCATTCAAAATAGAGGCTAAGCAAGCACCACAGGCTCTACAGGTACAGAACAGTTCTTTCCACTTTACTGCCACATACCTCTCATATGATATGCCTCGCATATGACAATGACTCATACAGTAGATTGCTGCTGTTTACTGCTTGGATTATGATACCTTTGATCAGGACGAGCATCATTTCTGTTTTATTACTTGTGTAAGTACAGGTCAAGTTCGTTCAAATTATGCAACCTAGTTGAATACTGGAAAAGCCAACCAAGGTCCAACAAAGTCAACCAGGACTATAACCTCTTGAACTTGTACAATCATATGATTTCATCTGCACTTCTGATGCCATCTGGAGGTGTTTCAGCTAGAATCAGAGAGATGTTTGAATATAGAAAAGGCCTGAGGGAATGTTAATGTACAATAATTTACTCTACAAAGAAAAAATCTACCTTTAATGCATATTCAAGACTCACAATTACTTTAACTTTTATGGTGTTAGTACATTCAGTGAACAACACATTTCTGTTTTGGGTCGTTTTGATTCTCACTTATTATGGAGCATTTTCACAGTGGTTTTGGTACTTTCACCAATGATCTAGATGCTATGAGTAATTCTGTGTTTTTTTAGAGCACTGTGTCTTTGTGGATATCCTGTACTGATGATAAATTGGCACCTGTCATTTCAGACAAGCTGTTTAATGTATCTTCAATTCAAGAGGTTTTATTTGTGTTATTATTGTTGTTTTTATAAAAATTTAGCCACTCAACTTGCATATGTCACATTAATCTGTTAATTTATCTCCAACTCATTGATGATCACTTTTAATTAGAATAGAAAGAGGATCTGAGACCTGTGGTTACAGAGAGCAGAATGTAAACATGTTCTACCACAGGGACCATCCAATTCTTCACTTCCTTTCTTGCTGTGAGGTGTCAGTCACTGGAAATATGTGACAATAAAATCATAATCAACTTTATTTGTATAGCACCTTTAAAAACTACTTTGTTGACCAAAGTGTTAAACAATTTTATAAAGCTAACTATCTAACTATGTCAATGTGTGAGAGGCACATACTTTTATCTAATAGTATTTTGTAGGTAACTACACCTATACGTCAGAATATTTACAAGTACAACATTGGCTCCACATTGGTTGGCTAAAGTTTGTAGCTGCAGAAAAATCTTAAAAGTGAATACAACACATATACTATAAATATTTGTCAAGGTTTCTGAAAATGGATAAAGGCCCACCACTGGATCTGGCTCCACCATACCCAGGGCCACCTATGAACTATTGCGGTGCAATGCCTCAGCCGGGCCTCCTCCCTTCTGCACCTCCAGCTCCTGCATACGAGGGAGGTCTGTATTAATACAATATTCTATGAAAATCCACAAAAAAGAAAACAAACAAAAATCAACAATCCCTTCTCAACTGTATATATATTATGCAAATATGTTATGTTTTCCTATGTGATTTGAATGAACCTGAGTTTCTTTTCCCAGGTGTTTCCTATCCTGCTGCCCCCGGTGTTGCCTATACTGCAGCCCCAGGTGTTTCCTATACTGCAGTCCCAGGTGTTTCCTATCCTGCAGCCCCAGGTGTACCTGCCACAGTAGGTGAGTTAAAGCAGTCAACCTAAGGTCCATTTACACAGTACCAACATCTGTGAACAGACTGACAAGTGACAAATGCATAAAATCAGCCTCCTACTAAAACGATCTGAAAAATGGCTCATTTGTTGCCTCTGTGCTCAACAAAAGCTATTGTTCAGAGTTTATTCAACCACAGTCACATTTTAAGTATTATACTGAATTCAGATGGGTCATTCAAAAGAGTCCATGTAAAAAATGTACATCATAAAGTACCAACACTAACCACACAACACATATAAACTATGTTGTACAGTAACGTTCACATGTAAACATTTTATAGACATTTAGACATTTTTCACTGAGCATATCAGTCTGATGGCTTAGTAGCTTTGTGACAATACAGTCATTATAGCAACAATTACAGTTGCTCAGCAGCCTCTGCTGGCCTTTCTGTGTCAGTGCATTTATCCTTAAACTTGATAAGCAGGTCACAGTATGTGACTTTTCCTTTACCATGTTTATGACTAATTGTCACATATAAATCCACAAATGTCAGATATTTTTCAAAGACAAAAATTAAACTTTGTATAACTGACTGTTATCACTGATCAAATACTGCAGTGATAACTCTGAGTCTATAAGTCAGTTTGTGGAAATCAATTTAGAGATGAATCCTTTAATAAAATATCTGTTTTTTATTGTATTTCTGTAACAGTGACTCATGTGGTAATACCACCTTCACTACATGAAGTCCCAGGACAAACTGTGTGTTCCCGTTGCCAGCAAACAGTTGTGACTATGACAGAACACAAAACAGGCCTGTTGACCTGGGCCATATGTTGTGGCCTCGCCTTTTTTGGGTAAAAACAAACATGTTTAGTATTTTCTATGCTAATATGAGACAAAAAATAGAAATTTGAAACCAAGTTAAAAAGAACAAAAGCTTCCATTTTACAAACTATCATAACCTTAAGAAGAAATGTTATAATTCTCTTTTCTATAATTTCCTTTTCCTCCTGCAGGTGTTATCCTTGCTGCTGTATCCCATTCTGTGTTGATTCCTGTAAAGATGTGGAGCATCGTTGTCCAGTCTGCCACAGTGTTGTCCATTTGTACAAGAGAATGTGAAACTAAATCATCTGTTAATAGTGGAGAAGAACTTAATTCTTATGATACCGTTGAGTTTAATAGCCTTGTTCGATATTATATGATATATTATTTTGATACTCATAATACAAAATGCTTTTATTTGAATTATGTATCTTCAATACAGTGTCTTCAATATATGTATTTATTAATCACTGAAACATTTGTTACTGTTAAATAAGAAAATCAATCAGTCAATCAATCAATCAACCAATCAATCAAATTAAATTAAAATTTAAAAAATCCAAAAGACCATAATGTCAGTTTTTTGTTTAAATTGACTCAAATATTGAGCAGGCACCCAAAGTAATGTTTAAAGGTTTATAAAAAAATTATCTTGGAGCAAGTAGAGGAAGATCGCCCTCTATAGGTGGAAGGCCGGATCAGCATCTACACAGAAAACATGGGTGAACATACAGCATAACATTCCTCCAGAACCAGGTAAGTGAAAGATTTGCTTTGTCTTACTGTAAAGATGGTGGATAGTCAAAGAGAGATGATGGGAGGTTGTTTGGCTGGAAGAAGTGGATGGTTGAAGATTGCCATGAGTTGACAGGGTGTCACATAATAGCTGACAACGGGTTTCACAATATGGTGGAGCACAGGTCCACAAGTCAAAAACAGATTCAAAACTCTCTTCACACAAATAAAACAAATCCAGACACGTACATCTTAATTAAAGATAGTATGAATCCAGAAACCTTAAAACTAATTTCCAAGATCCTTCCCTCCTCAGAATACACAATCTAATCCACATTCAGATCCTCACACAGGCATCAGGTTCTTAATATAGAGATCAGCAAGAGGATGGGGACTTACAGAACCAAAGGATATGAAGAGACGTGTACAGACACAGGTGGACGTCTGTGGACTTGTTTAAAATTGTGTGATAGAGATTTCGGACGTTCTTTAAATTTTAAATTTTCTTTCAAATCACATGACCCAATATTTTATTCACAAAAGAACATAGACAATATAACAAATGTTCAAACAGAAATTTCACAATTTCATGCACAAAATGTGCTCATTTTAAATCTGATGCCTGCTACAGGTCTTAAAATAGTTGGGACAAGGGCATGTTTACCACGGTGAGGCATCTCCTCTTCTTTTCAAAACAATTTTAAGAGTTTAGGCATCGAGATTACGAGTATCTGGAGTTTTTGTGTTGGAATTTGGTCCCATTCTTGCCTGATATAGGTTTCGAGCTGCTGAAGAGTGCGTGGTCGCCTTTGATGTATTTTTTGTTTAATGATTGCAGGCAGGTCAATTTAGCACCCGGACTCTTCTATGACAAAACCATGCTGTTAAAATAGCTGCAGTATGTGGTTTTGCACTGTCCTGCTGAAATACACAAGGACTTCCCTGAAATAGATGTTTTCTAAAACCTATATATACCTTTCAGCATTCATAGTTCCTTCCAAAACATGCAAGCTGCCCATACCTTATGCACTTTTGCACCCCCATACCATCAGAGATGCTGGCTTTTGAACTGAACGCTGATAACACACTGGAAGGTCTCCCTCCTCTTTAGCCCGGAAGAAACGGCGTCCATGATTACTAACAAGAATGTCAAATTTAGACTCATTTGACCATAGAACACTTTCCCACTTTGAAACACTTGGCCCACAGGGGATGACGGCACATCTGGACCATGTTTAACTATAGCTTCCTTTAGCTTTAGTTGGCATCTGCAGATAGCACGGCGGATTGTGTTTACCAACAGTAGTTTCTGGAAGTATTCCTCGAACTTTTCCAGAATTTGGGTTGTAGTTAAGGCTGATAACTCCAAGAAATTCAATAAATTCCTCTGTTTTACTTGTCATATATTCTGTGTCAGCCACTGCTGATTTAATATCAAGTTTAGAAGGTCTCTCACCAACCTGTTAGCAACTAATTCAGATCCTCTATAAGGAGAACCATCATGTTTGAAAAAAACCCTTCAGACCAGACCAATCGTCTGACTAGAAAACAGTATTAGACCCGCCCACTGTGTTTGATCGGCAAAGTTGACAGATAAAATTAATTCATGATGTGCAGCAACACAGACCATGAATTAATTATATAAATAGTGGAATAAATATATGTACTTTTAAAAAAATTAAATTAATATATTTGGTTACTTATATATTTAATAAATTATATATTTAAATTCAATTCAGTTTTATTTGTATAGCGCCAAATCACAAAAGAGAATAATGTTAAAAACCCAACAGTCTCACTTAAGCAAGCACTAGGCAACAATGGAGAGGAAAAACTCCCTTTAATGGAAGAAACCTCCAGCAGAACCAGGCTCATAGTGGGCGGCCATCTGCCTCGACCGGTTGGGGTGAGTGGAAAGAGGA
>JAUYWH010000026.1:14990778-15016156 GCA_034779795.1 Ctenopoma multispine
GGTCAAAGATGACCCCAAGATTCCTCACAGTAGCACTTGAGGACAGTGCAAAATCATCTAGTGTAGCAATCTGACTATGTCATATAGGGAAGCAATGAGATTAGATAACATGTCTCTATGGTTTGAGGTCCAAATACAATAACCTCTGTCTGGTCTGATTTAAGTAGTAGAACATTACAAGACATCCAAGACTTTACTTTACTTTTTTTATTATTTAATAAATTATATATTTAATAAATTATGTGTGAATTAATTTCAGTATTTAAAAATGTAATGACACATTTAAACAGTTATTTAAATGCTTATTATATTAAATATACTGTGGCAGTCTCCATGCTCCATAGTGCATAGTACAGAATGTGGTTCAGCTCTTTAACACAACTGGGATGGTTTGTTGTTGTTTTGCCAGAATCTTGTGTGTAACAGCAACATGTAGAGTATGTTGTTTCCTAATGTGCCAACCCTAACAAAAAATAATACATCAGAGAAGAGAACTGTTTTCAAATAAATCACATGACCAAAATGAAACTAAAAGGGCTGCAGATTGCAGCCACACACAAAACCCTAACTCAGACAACAGCTCCTGCTAGACACACAAAGTAGGCATACTAATCATATTTTTTCAGTTCACAATTTTCTAAAAATTGGTTAAATTTATGAAAAGAATGGAAAAATCTAGCATCACTTGCTTATTTTCTCTGTTTCAGGACCTTTTTATTCCTGAACACAGTAGTACAGGTAAGGATTTTTTATGATATTCATTCTGAATCTTGTTGTAAACTGTGCCATTGAGAATTTGAATATTTAGTGTTCATGATTAGGAAAAGCTATATATATTTTACATGCAGTATTTCTTGACACCTGGAGTCATTTGTTATATTATTTTAACACTGATCTAAATTACTTAGTGACTAAACTGTGCACTGTGACCTGTAAAATTATGTGTAATGCTGTGATGTAGAGACATCAAAGCCAGTCCTGCACATTTGAACAATAAAGTAATAATATTAAATTCATACATTGCTATAAATATTCCGATTATGTTCTATATCATGCACATGAATAAAACTGGGATAATTTATAACAGGGACTGGATGTAATAATTCTACTGGTAAAATGGTGTTGATTGCATGACATGGACAAGACGCTGTTTGAGTGCACTAAAAGCTTGTTAGAGCGCCTTAGTATCCAGTGGCTGCCCAAGGCTAGTGCACAGAAATAAAATGTTTGGTGATCTGTAAATACTATAAGGCTACCAGGTTTCATTACTACATAACAGCCCGTTTTGTCCATTCCAAACACTTAAATATGTTGTGTAGGAAATTGTAAGTCCCCCCATTTCCTGAAGGCAACATGGTCCAGCCCTGTTAAGCTCCTCTCACTGCACCATAAAAATGCAGAAAGTCTGAAACAAAAAAAAAATCTGTACTTAGTATTATCAAAAAAAAAACAAAGACTTATTCAAAAAAATATTAAAACTGACATTTGAATTTAAAAACCTCTCAGTTTTATACAGAGAATGCGTTTCAGAGAAATCACATAACCAAAATGAAACTGAAAGGATAAAAATATCACTATTTCCTGAAATTGGTTAAAATTATGAAAAGGATGGAAAGATCTAGCATCACTTGCTTAATTTCTCTGTTTCAGAACCTTTTTATTCCTGAACACAGTAGTACAGGTAAGGATTTTTTATGATATTCATTCTGAATCTTGTTGTAAACTGTGCCATTGAGAATTTGAATATTTAGTGCTCATGATTAGGAAAAGCTCTATATATTTTAAATGCAGTATTTCTGGATACTAGAAAGTTCCTGGGGAAACTTTGAAGCTGCCTGCCACCTTGTGCCCCTGAACCCTAAAGGTGACTTGCCGGTAAGAAAGCAGGATTTACCAAGCCGAGCTGCTTTGATGTCCAATATGTCTGATAGGAATCCCCAGTCTATCCTGTGAGCTCATACTGTCTGGTTTTTGGTGATTTACGTTGTCATGGTAACGCAAAATATCCAACTCACAACAATAGGGGACATGTCATTACTGAGACAGTGGAAGAAATGCCCCTGAACATGGGAGTCGTCTTGATGAAGCTTCAGCCAATCAGGAGCAACATTAGTCACACCATGTGACATGTCTCAAATCCAAACAAAATCACACAGAAATGTAATCATTTAAAATACAAAATGTCTGTCTGTGTATGAAATGGTTATAAATTAAAAAGAACAGAGGTACTTAACAGATGAAGTGAGTACTAATATATTGAGTTAAAACAGACACGCATACCGTGAATCATCATCATGATGAAGCGTCAGCCAATCAGAGAGCTGGAGATAACATGGCGCTTTAGATACATACAGTTTGTAAACATGCAACGTGTACCTAATTACTGTTTTTCACACAGGAGGAGTGATGACAGTTGGCCCCACCGTTCAAAAACTATAAATCCTGTCAGTATGGAAAGCATATTGGTGGAAACAGGACAAGTCTCCCTCTCTGTCCATGTCTTTTTGTAATGGAATTCCCAAAACTGAGCGTTTGGTGGTGATCTGCAAATACAGGTGATCTCTGATTTCCACTACTTAGATGGAAGTCAGAGATCAACCAGAAGATCCAGAGTCATTACATGTGTCACACCCCAATACCACAAATTAAAAACTGAAAAAAAAAACAAACAAAAAAAAAACTGCGCTGCACTGCTTAGAAAAACAAAACAATTCATGTCATCAGTTCTCATCCTTGGTTTTGACAGTGCACAACCTGGCTCTCTACACGAACTCTGACATATCTTATTTACTTACTTGCACATTGTCAAATTAAAACGCATAAAGTCAGTGGTTCTCATTTTCTATCATTGCCCACTTGGCAGGGAGAAATATTTTCACCCCACCTCAACAAAACAACGACAGAAAAACCTGATATCAAACACATTAACATTTAAAGCTGTAGGGAGTATGAGGTCCTCTGCTGTAATGTGGGTCTTACACTGGGAACTCAAGTGACTTATGGATGTTATTGGGATGTGATGTCTCTAACTAATAAATAATCAAAATAAGGGAGATCTCTAGAGTCACATTGCCACATAATGTCACATTACGATTTTTAGAGAAATCACAAATTCTATAGTTAAAATTGTTTGTTTTTTTAAAAATTAGAAATAAATGTATTAAATAAATATAAAAAATGTGTCAGAAATCATACGCTCCACAGATGAATTACAGTAGGATTTACATACATGTGTTTTGTAACAATTGTATTTTAATTTAAATGGCATTGAAAGTAAATGTAAGCCTTACAGAAGTGAACAAAAGAAAAAAATTTATCTATTCTTCTGTGTTTGGTGTGCAGCATGTGTTATGACTTTCCTAATTGAGCTATGTTTATAGTACATGTTTAAACAATTTTTCAAATCCTAACCTCTGTTTTGAAGGCTCCATCATTTCTAACATTAAAATACACGTCTTCATAAAAACGTAAATACACGTTTGATATCTGCACACAGGACAACTGTACAACTGAACATCAACGTTTTTCCTTTGGGCTGTATGCAAAATCATTTCTTACAAGTTCAGTAAGAAAATTAACACAAGAACATCTCTACTTCTGCTCATATTTATGCTGGTTTTCACAGCGGTAACTTCATTAATGATTATTAACTGTACTGACACAGATTCAGCATCGGTCAGAATGTCAAAATTATTTTGTGAACTTTTCCACATTGTGCTGCATCAGACATGTCTGCTTAAATAAATTGTCACATTATACCCCGTATGTTTCAATCAATAAAGGATTTCTGTTGTTTTCTGAAGTTTGTAGCTTCTCTCATGTACCTCAGGCGCAGCTAATCTTAAGGCTAATACTAGCTTTATAAAGGGGTACTGGTTTCATGACCAGTACAGTAAATTCCAGTTTTAAATTGACAAGACATATAACCCCCAGCATTATTACATTGTTTGATTGTTGTGTTTACTTAGGTAATGGGTCCGAATACTTATTTTACCACTAAGATAAAGTCCTGCACACTTACATTTAAATATCTTATTTTACAGACATGGGAGGAGGTACGTACTGACTCAACACTGTCACTCTGTTAATTTGTTTAATGACAACATTCACAAAATTTTTTGCATAATGTTACATTTAAGACAAATGCAGCTTAGTGTATTAATATGCACTATATATTTTGACTTTTAGCACTATTTAGGCAGCCATGGAGGACTTTGCCAGAGTGAGTATAAGTAAATTAAAGTTTTTTGTGTTGTGATTGTGCCCTCCATCTTTTGTTCTGCTCCTTAACCTCTCTCCTAACTTAATTTGTTACTGTTGTCACTGGATGTTGTATTTGGAATCAGAATAACAAACACAATGTTGTGCAATCAGTAATAACACAGTATATACTGTACAATATCTTATTCAACCATTTTATTTCTTACTGAACAGAAGCCAGGAAACTCTTGATTTTCTGAAATCATACCAACCTAAAAACAAACAGGTCACACATGTTAGAATTCTGCTTCATGGACCAGTTGGTGCTGGAAAGTCCAGTTTCTTCAACTCTGTTGAAAGTGTTTTCAAAGGCAGAGTAACTGGTCGAGCTTTGCCAGATGCCATCTCTGGGGGCAGCTTTACACAAAAAGTATGATTACCTGTTGTTTGTGATATTTCTGAGGAACATGATCCATGATTGTTTTAATATTTTATGAATTTTAAAATGCAATGTAAGTAACTACACCTTTTGTTTTACAGTATACAACTTACAAAATCCGCAAAGATTCAGAGAGTTTTTACTCTTTTATTTTCAATGACATCATGGGCTTTGAAGAAAGCGATGGAATCCCTGAGGACGATGTCAAACTGGCCCTAAATGGACATGTGGAAGAAGGCTACAAGGTTTGAACTCATTATTTAAATTCACCAAAGTGTTCGGTTGTTTAATAAGTGCGTTGAATGCATTTCCTTTTTCATAAAGCACTTGCGCTTTCTTGCATTTGAACATGTACATCATATCTAAAAATCATTTGACTGTATTTTATTGTTTTCTAGTTCATTCCAAAACGCCCTATGAAGGAGAATGACATAGGTTATAACGTATGTCCCACTTTGGATGACAGAGTTCATGTTTTGGTTTGTGTTGTTCCTGTCAGCTCAGTATCTCTACTGAGTGACAGAATTTTGAAGAAGATGAGAGATGTCAGACTAGCAGCCAGTGAAATAGGTAACAGCAAGATTTGAATATAGTTATTGCTCTGTGTGGACTTATAGAGGCGTCATATTAGATTTTATGAATCCAAATACAAGCAGATCAAATGTTTAAAATAGTGATTTTCTTTCTTTATTTGCAGGTATTCCTCAAATAGCTATTCTAACCAAAGTTGACGAAGCCTGTCCTAAGGTGAAAAACAATATAGAAAATGTCTACAAGAGCAAGTATCTGAAGGAACAGGTAAGTTTCTGCTTTGATATTTTAAATTGTTTTAGAATTTATATGTATGGGATTGTAATTTAAGTGAAATTTTGTTTTCCTCATCACTGTGTAATTAATGTTGTAACTTAGGTTGACAAATTCAGCGTGCTGCTCGGCCTTCCGGTGAACTGCATCTTTCTTGTGAAGAATTACAGTTCAGAAATCAAGACAAATGAAGCCACGAATGCTCAAATACTGTGTGCACTGAGACAGATCATCACATTTGCAGAGGACTTCCTCGACAACCTCTCTACCTAAGATGACTGCTGAAATCATCCTGTCATGATTAAGGCGTGATAAAAAATTGATTGCTTTAAAATATATATCAGTGTGTATAACTTTTCCTCTATTTTTTTTATCTATGCATGAAATCCATATAATATTTCTCAAGTATTATGAAGCTTTGTTGTATTTCACTCTGATTTTTTAATTTTATAATCAAAACTATACAATAATATGTTGAGTCTTTATTGGTTTGTTTTACACATTAAAATGTTTTGTAGGTGTCATATATAGTTTATAGAAAGTAATATATCAAGCTAAGAAACAAATGCACTGAGACAGATAATTACTCAAGGAGAAGACTTCCTCAATGACAGGTACAGTAATCACAGTAAGTGCTATAGTGATGCATTTTGACTATGCAGGCCTAAATATAATGTATTTTTTCCCCCAAATGAATACCTACTAAATATGAAGAGGTAGATGCATGAGATGTATGCATGAGAACCTGTTTTTGTGCAACTCTGTTTTATGCATTGATCATCTGTCATGCTTAATGACACAAATACAGGCTGAACACAGGGGGATGATTGTGGAGGCCTTGTCATCTTCAGGTAAAGACACACTTAGCTCAACAGTTTCTGGATTCATTGGCATTTTGTCTATTTAAAATTTAGCTTGTCTCTTTAGTGCAAAATTTGTCAAAATCATACAGATGTGATGACAGACGTGATCAGTGACAATGTGAATCTATCTCTATTGTTTGTGTAAAAAACGACCGGAAAAACAATCTACATTTTTAGTTCTTTAAGATTGCTGTTGTATCTTATCCTCTATACATCCTTGTAAAGATGTGAAGCGCAGGTGATTTAGTTAGCACAAAATCTTCTCTGTAATTAAATATGAAACTGTCTTGACTCTGAATGACAGATGAAGTTAATACAAATCTATAATTTTATCTTATATTATTCAATAGGTACTAATACATTACAGTGGCCATATTCTAGGGCTACAATGATACAAGATTATATGTTCTTTAAGTTAAAAAAAGTGAAAATACTGAACATGTTATAATGTCTGGCAGTGCCAATGTTGATGTTTTGTTTGTGTGATTTCTGGAATATAATTTAGCTCAAGGTTTTAATATTCTATATATACAATCTACTTTGATTCAGACTTTGCAATCATTTCATAGATGTCAATTAAGCTACTCAAATTTAGATGGAGGAGTATTGCAATATGTGTGTTGCTGGATATTCCACTGTGCTGCATCAATCATATGAATATTTTAAGTGCACTAAGACAGCTGACTGGGGGTTTGTCAACAACTTGTACTAGAAGACTCATGTTGCAAAGGACAATCTTTCTTTATCACAGCATTAAAAGGCCAGTTTCAAGATTTAAAATGCATTTTGGATGCGAATGAACTGCACACAGGATAATGACATGTTGTTTGCAATATTGCTTTTTTTGTTTTTATTTGCAAGCACCTAACGCATTTACGGCAACTGTTTAACCAAACTGTGTCTACTTATGTATAACTTGATCTTTATTGTACCTTGTATTAGTCTGTGCAGCAGCTTGATGAAAACATAGATGCACTTATAGTTTTGTATCACTTAGTATTTTCATTATAGTGTCAACAAATCTTTTTTTGACATCTTTATATCTTAATATGTCTCATTTAAAATCAAGATAGTTAAAAAAATTATTTATGAAATCAATGTGGACTATTATTTTCACTTTTCAAATTGGAAAAATCTTTATAATTACGTAGATACATTTTATATTTTCTTTTATAAGATCATAAATTATTCAATTAGACTTTTAAAAAATAATAAAAAAGGAATCAGTGTCAAGCCAAATAATCTGACGTCGTTGGCGCGATGTGACGTCATCACGTGATCTGATCAACAACTCAGCTGTTGTGATGGTGCCTTAAAAAACCGTCGGAATGTTTGGAAATGGAGGATCACTTGGATTAAAAAAAAATCAAAGTGGATAACACAACCAAAAGACTTGTTAGTTGTTCTAACCTAACAGGGAAGGGTATGCACATTTCATGATCATGTGTTTGTATTATTACATATAAATATTCACGTAGATAAATAAAATGTGAATTTCTGACGTGAATCAGATGTCTTAGTGTGTGTGAATAAAATATCATGTATGAACAAAACATGTATATTTTTGACAAATGGTTACTGAAGTTAAATATTTAATTCCTACACGATAAAAAGTATATTTTTTCTAAGGCGTGTTATTTCTGTCCTCTGGCGAAACTGAGAATTACAAGCTCTAAAAGAGCATGTGAAGGCAGCATGGGACAAGTGAGGAAAAAGGAAGAAATCCACGTAGCCTCTTCTGCCTCGTAATAGTCCAGCAGTGTAATGTCCTCAATGTGTACCTTTATTTAATACGTTATTGCTTTTAGTTAAGCGCATAAAGGTGTTCATAGTGGCGGGCTAAGGCGGGACAACCCACGTTAGCCCTGTTTTCTGAACGGGAGAGGACTGAAAATGGAGCTGGAAGACGGAGTTGTGTACCAGGACGACCCGGGGACATCAGCGATGATGTCTGAGCGGGTGTCGGGCCTGGCCAACTCCATCTACCGCGAGTTCGAGCGGCTCATCGGCAAATACGACGAGGACGTGGTGAAGGAGCTGATGCCGCTGGTCGTGGCCGTGCTGGAGAACCTGGACTCGGTGTTCGCGGAGAACCAGGAGCACGAAGTGGAGCTGGAGCTGCTGAAGGAGGACAACGAGCAGCTCATCACCCAGTACGAGCGGGAGAAAGCGCTGAGGAAACATGCAGAGGAGGTGAGCTGAGTGGAGCTGGATGGGGGGATAGAAATCACACTGGGATGGTCGTCAGCAGCCAGGTTACGCTGTGTCAGGTGTTTTCCTCTTCCCATCACCCTAAACCATGAATTAACCTATACACGTGGCCGGGGCTGTATCCATGGTGTTTATTGGGGATGTAAACAAGACACCATCATGGCTAACATCAGGCCCTCTTCTCTTTTTATAAGCTGTGTTTTCAAGCGAGGTGGTTCGGTGACATAACGCTGTGTCTCCAACCCAAGCATGAGAGGTCAGCTCAAGCAAAAGCCAAAATAATCCTGTAATCTACCACCACGCCTATTGCATCAGATAGTGAAGTCACACCAGAGCCCTGCGAGACAGTGACAGGAGGAACAGCAGGTGAAGTGAGTCAGCATTTTGAGCCATCACTGAAACATAAGTTTAAAAAAAACAAGCACCGGGTAAAGAAGATGGAGACAGACAGAGAGAAAGATGGCACATTTACTTGTAAAATAGCACATGTGGGCACATACAGGTTACAGTAGTGGAAGTATAAGTACCACAATGGTGTAACTTACTATACTCTGTCGCAAGTAAATGTCCTGCATTTAGTATGAGCGCAAAAGGATGGCCATCAAAAAGGTGCCAAAAGTAAAACTAGTTATTATGCAGAATTGACCTTTTCACAGGCTCAGAAAAACAGACCTGTGCGTAGCTATGTGTCAACACATTGTGCAGTGAGGGCTTTAAATAAATTAATTAGCAAGTAGGAAAAGTAGAACAGTGTTCTTTGTGTAAGGAGCATTTTTTTTCAGTTCAAGCTGCTGGAGGTTGAGCTAGATATAACTTCTGTGCTGTTTGTACTGTTAGGATGTTCAGTTTCAGGTCGCCTGCACTGTCACAAGATAAAGCTGAGAGTTTGCGAAACAATCAGTGGAAGAAAGAAGAAGAAATAAACATACATATGTAAACATGTTTTAAGAGATATCCTCTTATTCCATTATATGGTTCAAGTTGCAGAATCACTGGCTCCAACGTTTCCTGTTGCATTCAGTTTATACCACAGTCCTTCTGTGTTACATTTTTAATTTGTAAACCCAAATGTACCATGAAAAAATCCTCAGGGTCATTTTCCGAACTTTCAAAAAAAAAATCTACAGCATCACAGACGACATTACATAACTACTTTTAATGGCTGAGTAATACTCATCATGATTTTTAAAATTTCCCTTTAAAGTAATACATTTTAAATCCAGTCACACACACAAAGGTTAGCTGTATGTAGCAGCCAGATGGGTGCATATTATGATTATTATTATTTTGTTGCAAAATCTCTCTCTGTTTAGTTGATGATACATTTCCAACAAATATTAGAACCAAAGTGTGTGTGTGTCCCTGTGTTATGGATCTTGTGTTTTTTAGCTGGATAAAGCTTAAGGTGTGTGTGTTTGTGTGAATCTGCTGCCTCCTGGGCTTGAAGCCTCTGTATGAAGAGTGATGTGATGTGACTTTCACCATCTGCCCCAGCTTGCTTGTTTGACTCAGGGCAACAGGACAGCAGGGACACTGGCCTGATATGTAGTGGACATGCACTGTAGCAATGTAGCAGCCAGACACACTGTTACTTATGCACACTGAAAATAACTGAAAATGCGTTGTTATTGTAACAGACTCTGTAAAATATAAATGCAAATTGATGAATTTAGTGTTTACATGATTGCCACTGGATAGGCTGCGTCTAAAATCCTGAACAGGGGTTGCACCGAGTCTGTTGGAGAGGCAAAATATTACTTCCAGGTCATATGATCCTTTGTCAGAAGCTAGCAGAAAGGGAGCATCCCCCAGCTTGCTTCCTTTTCCTTTTTAGTGTCAAATCTGGAGTCTCACACTATCCCCCTCCTAATTTAACAGAATAGTGAAGGGTGTCACATTTCACCTGGGGAGGCTGATTTGAGAAGAGATGAACAGCTTTCACACATATTGACTTTTTTTTAGACCATTCACTGCCTGGGTTTCCCACTCATTGGTTTTAAACCGTTGTAGATTTCTCAGCAGGACGCTCTGTGGGGAGGCACAGACATAAAACCGACAGTAGCATCATCCGGCTTGCTTTGTTAGTTTTACAGCCCTGTTTCCACTAATCTGTGATTTTGTTTTGTAGACATAAAACTAAACAGAACATATTACAGATAACTTATTACTGATGACTGTACATAAATTGTTGATTAGACCTGAGAGAAAGAAGCCATCTGTTCAGATCATTAAAACTAATTTGCAATTCAGTTTTTCATTGGTTCCAAACCGACATTTGTTGCATTTGTATATATATCCCTACAATATTATTATATGAAAATGTCTTATAAAAAGCTCATGTTCCATTAATATAGTGCTGCAACTAACTGCAACTAAACTTATTTTGATTTTCTGAGGATGTTTTTTGTAAGCAACTGATTCGTTGTGTGGTTCGCAATCAAGCAAAAAATACCCATCACAACTTCCCAGGATCCAAATTCTTCGAATGTCTCATTTTGTCAGTATAAATCAGTATAAAACGTGATATATATTTACTTCAATAAAAGACCAAGGCAATTGGGTACAGACAGGCTCTGACATGTTTGTACATCAAAGTACAATAATACTCTCAGGCCTCCAGAGGAAGGAGGGAAACCACATTAGGGCCTTGACTTGGTCAGCTGGACAGGATGTGGATGCCGACACACATATAAACAAACATTCTGCATTCAGTGGTGCGCCTAGAAGGAAACGGTGAGGAATCGGAAAAAGTAATGAGTTCATGATCCCATTTCTCTAATCCTCATTCAGACATATTTTTAAATTCAAGTTTTTACTTCAGATGTCTTGTTTTCAGTCAGTCCATCCTCTCATTTGTGAAGATGAACCAGAGAATCTTTGACACTTTTTGGCATTTATATCACATACAGAGTTATTTGCTTTAAGGAGCATCAGGCTATTGAAGTGGCCAAATTACACTTAGCATTTTTATCTTATTCTAGGTCTCCATTGATTAGTTAGTTAATATGATTTTTTAAGTTGAAAAAAGCACATATACATGTTATAATGCATCTTCATGCAATAGCACCTATGGCATTGAGACTAAAAAGTTTAGTTTGAGCTCCTGTATCTTTAAGGCGCTCCCCCCTTCATCCCAATCTGTTATGATTGGCCAGCTTGTGGCAGTCTTCCTGTGGGCCAAACTATTTTCAGTTGGAACAGTACTTAGCTCAATTAAGTCATCCGTGAAGTACAGTTTTTTTCAATATATAGTTTGAAGTCTGTTGCTGGTGTGTAACTGTATCCATTGGTTGTTGGTGCTGTATCATTAGTTGTGAGTGGAACAACAGTGGAAGCTATCCTGAGAAGGTGGGCTTGGTTGCATACTTAGTTAATGTAGAAGCCCAAAACGCATGGCCAGTTATGAACATAACCACTACACATTGTCAGGTAATGCAGCATTTGAAAAAGCTCTTGAGAACAAATATACCAAACTGAAACCTGGGTGTTTCACTGCGTTCACCTCAAGCTTTGGGCCTCTGACTTTATGTAACTTTGGCACCCAACTTCACAAAAGTTAAACTGTAACATCAGAACACAAAAACTATCATATGTCCTCTTTAATCATTAAGTGATGTGTTTTAAAAGTCTGCCATGTGTCTGACCAAGCTCTTGTGTTTCTCTCTAAATAGAAGTTCATTGAGTTTGAGGACACTCATGAACAGGAGAAGAAGGATCTGCAGAACCACATGGAGAGGATGGAGTCCCACTCCAGGCAACTGGAACTCAAGATCAAGAACTATGCAGACCAGAGTGAGAGCACCCTGTCATTTTTCTCACACTCACTGTTCTCCGTAGTGTTTATTGTGTCTCACTGTGAGATGTTTTATCTGTCAGTTTGTTCCCATGTGCAATACTGTTCTGTTCTCTCTTTTTCATCTTTGATTTTTCCCTTGTTGCTTGTTACGTACACACACACATACATACAGACACTCTTATACACATTCACAGTCTCCCTCTTTGCAGGGGTAACAGTAATGGGATTATAGGATTTCTGTAATTCCCATCCCCTTAATGTGGCAGTGCATTACCGCCCATCTTACTGGTGGATTAAAGAATGGAGCCAAAGTGACTGGCTCAGCCATTCTGTCTTCTGGGAAATAGAGGATTCATACAGTGACAGGACCAGTATCTAGTGGCAAAGGAACACAACTGGTTAAAGTGAATCAGTCATTCACACAAATCTGTCTAATTTGTGGATGAAGCATTAGTAAGGGAAACACAAGTAGCTCAGTGTTTGGTTCATTCTGGAAAAGAGTTTGCTAATTTTATTCCATTGTCATAGTTAACTATTAACCCTCCTCTGGAAAATATAGACTCACGAGTGTCCATGCTTCAGGCAACTAGTCAGATAGTTTATCCATGAGTTCACGGTCAGCAAATCACAGTTTCCTACTGCCACTCCCAATGATTGGTAGATCATCATTTATTATGTCCCAGCAAAGGGGTGGAGGAATGCTCCTGTGCAGGACAGAGTCCACAGCCACTGCAGTGTTACAATAATAAGGCCACAGCTAATAGTGGATTATAAACAATGAGATTACTTAGATTTTTGAACCAGTTGGTTGTGTAGTTATATTTATGCTTGTGCTGTTTGTCCATTTGACATTTAAATGTCTAATTTCTGCTCTTTCTTCATTGCCAAAACACTGAGATCCAGACCTATCCATAGGAACAACTTTGAGATATACTGTTGTTTATATGTATTGTACTAACATAATGCCACAACACATGATACTGCATCAGTCAAGCAAAAGGTATCCACCAAGCTGATGATGATTTATATATAGGCAAAGGCCTCACCCTTTAGTCATCCCAGCAGATTTATGACATGATATTAAATGGACCTAAGTGGGTGATTGTGCAGTTCCAGACTTGGAACATTTTTCATTTCTGTGGTGTTGTTTTGTTTATCATATCCCGCTAAAATAAAATAAAAATCTAACAAACTGTAAAACAGCTTTCTTGGCTAATGTATGATAAATTCACTAAGCACTAACATTCATTTCCTCCACCCAGTGATTAGGCATAATTGCACGTCACTAATAGGAGCGCACAGGAGGGATAACTTCATACATCAGCTGTCTCCCCCGTGAATACCTTTTCTCCCTTCACTTAATTACTTGTCTTCATGAATTTGATGACTCATGAAAGCAGAGTGAAATCCGGTGGTAGGAGTCAAGTACACACACAGGCAAGGCATGTATCTCACAACATGTAGAGGCTGCTGTAATTGATAGTATCTTTAATAGGCTTTATACACTATGTCTGTCTGTCGCAGCAGCTTTCTGTGTGGCTTAGGCTAAACCTGACATGCTAAATAGGGGATTAGGTGTTTTTGTCACTTCCTAAGTCGGCCCAACATTGAAACCTATTTGAGTGAGATTACCCCATCTGCCTGCCTAGTCAAGAAACATGTACAAACCATTGTATATGATTGTAGTACACATGGAAAAAAGCTGGAGTCTACATTCACACAAGCAAAAGTAACTTGTCCTCTTGTCTCGTTATGTTTGTATATTGTTTGATTGATGAGCCAGAGGTGCCTTTAACGGACTATTATCATTAGGTCATCATTAAATTGACGAGTCAATATCTTTTTCAGTTGGCAGGTTAGAAGAACGAGAGCTGGATCTCAAGAAGGAATACAACTCCCTCCATCAGCGGCACACAGAGGTAAGTGGGTGAGAATAAAAGGAAAGAAACGTTATGGCGTAATCACTAACAAGATTCATGATTTCCTCTGTCTTTTTTTTTTCCTGCTGCAGATGATCCATAATTATATGGAGCATGTAGAAAGGATCAAACTGCAGCAGATTAGTGAGAGTTCAGAGGCAGGCAGTGTTGGCCGAGTCAGGTGAGATCAAAATGGATAAGTTTGTGTTGTGTAACTCCAACAAATCCTCCAACCCAGACAACATTTTTACATTCAATCTTTAAGAAAGGATAACGAAAAATCGTTCTTTTGTTTCTACAGGAGAGAGCGGCCTCTTTCTTTGGGAATTTTTCCATCATCTGGTGGCACGTCGCTGCTAATCCCAGACCCCCAGGCCAAAGCAGAGACACCAGGCACAGAGGGCTGGAGGTTTACTGATCCAACACAGCCACGGTCCAACACCAGCCTCAAGGTGCGTATGTGTGTGTGTGTGAATGTGCTTTCAGCACTAAACATGCAGTGTAGCATACTGAAAGATATATGGTGTCCATCTCAGTGACCAACACCAACAACATGTTTTGACTATTTTTTTTTCCAGTCTATTGGTGATCCAGACTGTCAGGTATACGTACTACTTGGCCATGTTTTAAATGCTGATTCTCCAGTCTGAGTGGTTGTGTTATGTTATGTTTTGTTGCGTAGTCTGATCCCGTCATTACTCTGTTTGGTTAATTATTCAGATCAAAGTCATTATCTACTGCTTAACATGCACAGTTTAAGCCGTCTGATCAAAATGAGGTTCAATAGTGTAGAAACATAAAAAAAAGATATGATGACTGATTGATGACTTTAATCTCATTTGCTGGATTTGTGCTTCCAACCATCCTGCCAGTTTTAGAAGGTAGAGGGACTTTGGTTTGGGTCCATTTTTAAAATAGAGAGCCTTTTATAAGGCTCAGTTGTGCTTAGTGAGCATCTGACAAGGACATCTCTGTTTTCAGACATCCTCGTCTTTAGCTATTGATGAATATGCAAACTTCCCCTGCTGCAGCAGTCAGAGGATATCATTAAATGTATCTTATAAATATTTATGACTTCAACTATTTATTTTTTGACAGTAGTACTGTTTTATCAGATAATATTAATTATTCAAAGCAATGACTGGCAAATAAATGTGGTGTATGACTTGCGATTGTAGCAGTGAGGACCTGGAGGGTTACAATTTTACTTCATCCCACTGCTGCATTTCGTTGAAACTGGGACAACAGCTCTGTGGCGCAGTGCATGATGGGAGTGATGCCGCTGTATGGCTCACAGCCAGTCACTGAGGGAGAGAAAAAGACTAGCTGGAATGTGATTGGCTCTTATGTAATCAGTGCTACAGGATGGTTTTTGTTTAGCCATGGCCTTTTGAACACGGGTGCCTTTGATATGCAGACAAGCTCCTAGAGTTAGACAGAGACGTCATATTTATTTATGACAGTGGGTAGTGTTGCTTTGCTGAGTGAAAAGGAATGACAGATAATGTTGTGCATATGCCCACATATTCTAATCTCCATCCACAGTATGAGTCATGTAAGCAAAGTCATCCCATTGCCTTAAAAACTGGCATAAAATATAATCATTGCTTTTTGTTTCATTCAAGGGAATTAATTTTGGCTGTAGTTTGACTAAAAATTATATTTGTTTAGGGCAGGAACTAATTATTGTCCAAAATCACAAACATAATCTGTTTACTGCAACAAAAAACATTTGAGAAGCTAGAACTGCAGATTTTATGTGAAAAATAACAAAATATTGAGTATCAAAATATTTTTTTAAAAATATATTGTTAATCAACTAATTGTTTTAGCTCTATAATCAGTAGCATTTTATATATAGAAGATCATTAATTAACTTAAAAAGATTAATCTGTTGTTCTCTTCCTTGTACCTGGCTAAACACACACGCAGGTTTGCACGCAGCTACAAACTTTCCACACACTATAGTACTTTTCTGTTCACATCACAGACATGCACATTTTTGGGATGTATGCATTTCTGCTGAACTGCTTCTGCACATGTGAGCTTCATTCTTATTCTTCCCCCAACGCAGTTGGACTTTACCGACCCCCCAAAAGAAAGGGAGGGTAAGAATGCACAGGACTCTACTTGGGGAAATTCACTGGCAGACGACTGCAAGGTAGTTGGATGAGTGGTGTTGGCAGCAGCAGCAGCAGCAGTAACAGCACACTTGCACTGGCTGTGGAAAAAGCAGTGTTTGTGTTTGCGTGCGTGTGGGCTTCAATAGTCTCCTTCACTATGCTGTTTCATCTTTTCAAAAGCGCCGTCACTCACTTTGTGCATCTATAGGCTGTCACTTCACAGACCACCTGCGCTAAATTGTGCTACATGGAACCACGTCCTGTCTGAAGGTTACACTGGGGATTTTCAAAATAAGTGTACATAGCCATCAGCTGTGTCACAGATGTAATTGGTTAATTTGTCAAAGCCGCTGACGGCGTGGTTGCATCTGGCCTCCAGTTTGTTTTTAATTTCAGTTAAAATGCATGAGTATTACTTTTCACATGCTTTTTTTGAGTTCTCTTCATTCATGAAGATCTTCAACATCACTAACCTTAGACCATGTCCAATAGATTTACAATTTCATTTTGTTATAAACTGTTTTAGTTGGATCTTCTGTGGATTTGTGTTGTGTTGTGAACTAAAGGTAGAATGACAGCTTCAGTTGTTATTTGTGTTCAGTCAATGTTGTGTGAAGCGTCCTTGTAATTTCTATAGCTCTGTGTGGACCTTGTATCTGTGTCTGTGTGCTAGCTCTTCTTTATACATGTTAACTTATAGTATTTCTTTTGAATTCACTGATGTTTTCTTGAGCTCCAGTTTCACAAGGGATGTTCGATGCATGCATAGTGTGTGCTGTACATTGAGTTCCCAATCTTTTCAATTTTGTGATTAGTTTCTTTTCTGTTCCAGCCTCACATTAACCTGTTAGAATCGTAAACTGTGTTGTTGTTTTTGTGGTTAAAATATGTTCTGTTCTGTCACTTGTCATTATTTTATTTGACCTTTAACTCGGTAGGGTATCTGATAAATGTTGCCGTAAACTAGTCCCCTGTATCCACAGGATGAATTGTCAGACTTCACTGGCTCCAAGTCGGTCACACCAATGTCCACCACTGCCTCAGACATGGAGAGAGAAGATGGGAACAGTAAGAGCGCTGAGGTGCAGGCCGCACCAGGAACCAGATCCATTTCAGTGGGTAGGGTCAAACCTCATCATACTGCACTAGTTACAAAATCAAATTCAGTAATCACATCCATTAATCCATCAATAAAAACATAACTAATCACACATTTGTAGGTTTGCCTGAAAATGAGGACAGCTCAGATGTGCAGGACATTATTGAGACAACCCCTGAGCTGGACATGGATCTCATTGGCTACAAGCCCTGCAGGTAGTACAATAAAACCGGCTGTTGGACTTGTTTTAAACAAATTGTCATGGGATAACAAAATATGACATCCTGTTTTTATTGCTCTTTCAGTACTCCTACCAAAGGGATTGAAAACATGGCATTTGACCGTAATACAGACTCTCTGTTTGACGAGCTGTCGTCTGCAGGCACTGGGCTCATAGGAGATGTGGATGAAGGGGCTGACCTGCTGGGTGAGTATGAATGTTGTGTTCATTTAGATAATGTATTACTAAAATAAATTAATGTAGCAGATTTGTGTCCCAATGCATTGTTTCTGTATTGTGATGGAATTAGCTGGATGAAATATCTCACATATTTTATGAATTGTCTCAATGATCGTCTAGGTGTAAATCCCACTGACATGTCTTTCCTGAGTATTTGAGTGCTAACAAACATATCGGTTCTGTAAAAGCTTAGTTTGTCTTTTTTACTGTAATAAGCCAAATTAGCACAATGTGTTCCAACAAGTTTTCTTAACTAATTAATCATATGAAGATGTTTTTGTTATCACTGCTTTTCTGGGGCTTTTTTTTAATTTTATTTTTTTACTGAAACTCTAATACAATGTTTGGCAGCTGTTTTCCTACTGATAGCACTACTTTCAGACTCATTGTAACTCCAACACCTGCTGTTTGCTACAATGCTACACTACTTGCTTTGGTCCAGCTGTTATGCTCAGCATTGACCATATACCCATGTTAACATCACCTCTTTCTCTCCCGTGTCTCATCCTCTGGCATTTGTCCATAATCCCAGTGGAGTATTCTGGTGTGTATGACCTCAAACCTTTCCTTAGCTTGATATTCTTCTGTAATATCCCTTTGAACTTTGCTCATTAGTCACCTTCTGCCATACCCATCATCCTTAAACAGTAGTTACAGCTTCTTCTTTATTACATTTCAAAAGTTAGCATATAGTAGGTTCACTAATTTAAAGCTTTTCAGCTGCCTACTTTTGAATTTTGACAATGTTTGGTGCATGAATAATGGAGTTCAGTGCTTCCTTTGTTGGCCTAACTGTTTTTTACAGCTTAAAATATTTTTTGCCATTGTGTATTGCTCTTTTCCTACTCTACTGCTGCAGTTGTTGATCGTAACTAGCTCTTAGGGTCTCTGCAGCATACTTTCCTTTTTGCTTGTTGAGTCAACAGCTACATGTTTAGCTGTGGCTTCTCCATCATTTTGGTCATTCCACTTTCTCAAACTGTATCTGCATTTCTCTCTCTCTCTCTCTCTCTCTCTCTCTCTCTTCCTTATTCTCTCCGCCTGACTTGGATTGCATGGTTTTCTCAGACCTTAGTTTGATTGGTAAGACCTCACCCACCCTATCCATCATTCTCCTGTCAGTCATGTGCTGTGGGTTTGTGTGCTGTGGTAGTTCTTTTGTAATATGAAACCTACAGTAACAAATATCTCAATAGTAGATATTTCACTTCTTACAATATGTACAATCGCTTTGGGTATTTAGACCTCTTCACTTTTTGCACATTTTACTGTGTTGTAAATTTAAAATGTAAAATAAAAAATGAGACTGTTGTATGCTTTGCATGATATTCATGCTAAAAAGTTAACCATCAGCCCAGTCTCAAATCTCATCCGCTCTTGGTACAGTTTTCCTGAAGAACTCCTTTGTATTTGGCTCCATCGATTGTGTCTAGATTGTTAGGACTTTGAAGCACATTTACAAAGCAGTAAATAGTGCAAAAAGGGAAAGGTTTTAAATACTTTCTAAAGCAACTGTAGTACATTTATGGATTTGATTGTAGTGAAATAATCTACAGTTGTGCATTTTAATATGTAGTGTTTATGTACTTACTACTCCAACTTGTTGTCGGGCTTTTTCTAATTGAATCCAATTCTAACATCATCCCCAATTATGTTCAGGTATGGGCCGGGAAGTTGAAAATCTCATTCAGGAGAACTCACAACTCCTCGAGACAAAGTGAGTTCAAAACCTAATGTGTTTTGTTTGGTCACTACCATCATACCGATATGTATTATTTTACCAGAATGCCCGTGTTTTTTGTCTTTCCAGGAATGCCCTGAATGTAGTGAATAAAGACTTGATACTGAAGGTGGATGAGTTGACCTGTGAGAAGGAAATGGTGCAGGGAGAGCTGGAGGCCCTGCTGCTGGCCAAGACCAAGCTGGAGGACAAGAACAGGGAGCTGGAGGAGGAACTGAAAAAGTAAGTCAAAGCATGGAGCTTTTATCAGTTTATTGCTACAGTTATTATGAATTGCGAAATAACAACAGGATGTTACTTGTATATCAGGCTTACTTAAAAACGGTCTCTTTTAGAGTGCGACTGGAAATGGAGGAGGCAAAACAGAAAACTAAAGATGAAGAAGATGTGAGTATTTTGCACTTGTTTTGCAACAACATCTGCAGCTCTCAGTTAATAAACGTTCACATGTATGTATTGCTGTGTAGTTATGTGTGGGTTTAATTGTGTACTGCTGCAGAGTGATGTACCCACTGCCCAGAGGAAGCGTTTCACCAGAGTGGAGATGGCCAGAGTGCTGATGGAGAGAAACCAGTACAAAGAGAGACTGATGGAGCTACAGGAAGCTGTGAGGTGGACAGAGATGATCAGGTACTGAACAAAAAGCTGCATATTTACACATGTATGTTCGGAACTCACCTTGTAATACTTCTTAGTGTTTCACCATAATACAAATAGAAACAATAATTACATTTCAGCTTTAATTTTAAGAAGCACTGACACTTCTACATCCACAGCCTACACTTGCATGTCTTCAAGCTGACAGCGGTTAACATTTATCATATGCTGTTTTTTAGGGCCTCGAGGGAAAGTCCAGCACTCACGGAAAAAAAGAAATCCAGCATCTGGCAGTTGTGAGTCCTCTTAAATGTATTGTTTCTGTTTAAAAACCGCAATTTTGTCAGGACTCCAGTTTTTCAGCCTTCTAGGTTAACTCCTGTGACATTACATTTTTTTCTTATCTTTTCCGGGATGTGCTTTTGAATTGGCAGCGTTAGGTAAAGATTGTATTATAATGTTCTCCCAGCCAAACCTCTCTCTTGCCCTTTATTGACACAGAATTGCTCCTTTATTACAAGTGGATCCAGCTTTGATGTATCGTTATCCATAATCTCGCTCTCCGTAAAGTGCATCAGTTGTTGTTATCACAAACTGCTCAGACATGACTCTCCTTGTGCCCCCGGGCTTTCCTGTCTCCTGCCTGCTGTGTGCCTTTTGATGTTTTCCTACTCTGTCTTCTCATAGGGAGCAAAAGAGGCACAGAGTTATCCCAGCAGCTCAAATACATGTACATGTTCTATCTTAAGACTGTAGTATTTGTTGTTTAGAAGATGTGTTTTATTTGAAAATACATCAAGAAAACTATGATCATGTCATAAACTTTTTGCATAAGTAGCAGTTGCTGTAGAAACATTACCATTCAGCATGCTAGGATTTTAATGTTCCCCCCTAAACTATAAAACTATCAATTTAACAGCATAGTTGAACACCTGAAACAATTAAGTGTAAAGATTTGTTTTAATTATTACTATAATGTTTTTATGTGTTTATTGAAACCATGTATTGAAATTGCTATTATTTCCACATACTGAATCATTTATACAGGGATGCACTAAGCTACTTATAACAGAGACTTTACCCTGGGTGTTATTGTTTTTTTATTGTATCCAATGACACTAACACATTAGTCTCAGTACTCGGTACAAGACTATGTTCCACTGTAAAAGTATAAAACTATCTACAGCAGCTTGGCGGTTAGGTACCATTGATACTTGGTGCAATAAGAAGTGAGAGGAAGTACTCAGCTATACCACGACTCCCAGCATGCTTTATGTCACTGTACATTAAATGTTGGTGGTAGTTCCTTGGTTGTCTGGTTGGTTGGTGACCCCCCCACCTTGCTTTTCCCCTGCACTTCTGTCGGCTCTGTGTCCCTCTTGGCTTTCTGTAACTTCACCATCTGCAGCTTCAGCAGACTGTTTAGCTCCTCCTCCAGTGCACCAGCTATAAAGAAGGTGGAGTCCCAGTCCAACGTGAAGTACAACTCCCCGGGCAGCTTGGTAAAGAGGAGTAGCACCTTCTCCCAGTTCCCCACAGAGAAATCCAAGACCTTTGACTTCCTCAATGAAGAGTGAGTAGCAGAGTCTAGAGACTAGAGAGTGAGTTTGGTGTGTTTTATTATGGTGAAACCTGAGTAACCTGGTGTCCATCATGAGTTATTCTGACATAATTTGTAGCGGATATTTAGCTAATAGCCTGTGAAAAGGAACATGCATATAGTGTGCACTCTGAGCTGAGCTGATCACATTTTCTTTGCTCTTTTTGTAGAAAAGACCAGTATAGCTCACCATCACGTAAAGAGCAGAAGAGAGCCCAGTACAGACAGGTCAAGGCCCACATGCAGAAGGAGGATGGACGAGTGACTGCACACGGCTGGAGCCTGCCCAGCAAATACAAGGTAGGAAGAGGAGGCATATACTAAGTTATCAGTGACATACTATATATGAACATTGTGCAGTACTATCATAAATACCGTATTAATGTGTAGTTGTCCACAATCTGGAGGTGACTGAACAATACTGTGTTTATTTTTATTTACTCATGGATGTAGCTTATATTTAAAATTAAATTGATGTCATGGCCAGACTCTTATGTTCTGCATACTAATATCTATTCTGACATATGCATGCATTTGAAATCTCCATGATTGCCAATAAAGACGTTGTTAGTAGTTTTACGCAAATGTCTTAGAGTTTGGAGTAACACAGACTACAACTGCTTCATCTGTGTTATGTAACAAATGCAAAAGAACATATTGCTCCATTACAGATTGAGTGAAAACTAGGAGGACTGACGTCCAAAGAAAAATGTGGTTAAAACTTTAGCCTGATATCGTTAAAACTGCAAGTTAAAAAGTAATTAATTTGTGGTAGCCTACGTGTGCGTGCCACATAACCACAGCGTCCCCAGAGCCTAGCTGGGGATCTTTGTAGCATGTCACACCCTCTTTCTCTCTCTCCCGCGTCTCCTGTCTGCCTCTCTCACTGTTAAGCTCCAGTAGAACCCACATTTTAAAAAAATAAAATATAAATAGATAGTTTTACTGTTTGGTAGCTGGTGCACTTCCCATGTTTCCATGTCTCATGACTTTTTACAAATGAAGTCTGAACGTGAAGAAACACGTTTTCTATAACATTCTCACTGCTGCAAACATTTATGCACAAAACCTGTGCATAAATGTTGTATTTAAATATCCAACTTAATATATATTGTCTAGTAAATACTAGTTCGGTTTATAGTCAATATCAATATCTTGAATTAATGTGTTGTGACATTCTTGCATGTGCTGTTTTTTTCCTTGCAGGTGGAAAATGGTGGACAGGTGGAGAACAAAATGAATTTACCTGTACCAGTTTACTTAAGACCTCTGGATCAGAAGGATGCTTCCATGAAGGTATTTGAGTAAAAGCTAAATACTTACGCACAACATAGTTTTGTATGTTATTCTGTGGAGAGAGTTAAATATTTCATGTTTTCCTCTCTGTTTCCCAGCTGTGGTGTGCTGCAGGGGTCAACGTGTCTGGAGGAAGGAGCTTTGACCTCACAAAGCAGACAAAGGGCTCTCAGAGTAGCCTGGACCAGTTGGAGCAAGACAGTAAGGTAAGATTAATTAATTAAGCAACAGGCTTTGCTTATTTTGTATTACTATAATGTTTAAACAGTTCCACTAAGCAGACCCAGTGAGTTCAGAAAAGTTGTCAAACTCTGATTTTGAGTTTTTTGTTGTTCACAAGGATCAGGAGAAAGGGGAGAAAGAGAAGGAGCTCATTCTCCAGGATGAGATGTCCAGTAAGGTGTGGTTGTGCACCAGCACACATTCTTCCACCAAGGTTATGGTACTGGATGCAACTCAGCCCTCTGACCTGCATGACAGCTTCTATGCCTGCAACACGCATGTCGTCTGCATTGCTAGCGTGCCAGGTAAGTTTGCTGGGCACATTGTTAGTAGGGAGGTGTTCAGTAGGCTTCTTCCTCTGTTGTTCATAACTGCATAATGTCTTTTCAGTACACAGTTTTCACTGTGGGGTCATTTGTGGTGTTGTTTTTTCTTCAGGTGCGTTGGACACTGATTATCCAGCGGGTGAGGAGGTACCTCAGGATCTGGAGGCTAGTCAAGGTGATGGAGTGTCACTGTCTGGCAGTGTGGCCAGTGTGGGCTCAACAGGCAGCGATGGTGCCATGGCAGCAGAGGGGACCACTGCAATCCCCCAGACAGCCAGCTCAGGTGTCACTGACCAGTCAGCTGAGCACAGCACCATGTCTGGCTCAGGTAAGTATCTGCTGGTTTGATTTTTGAAATTGATACATACTGTAGAGTATTTCTTCATTTGTTTTTGCAGTTTCACTGTTATCCATGTTTGAAAAGGTTAAGCTTAGTGAAACCGGGTTCACTCCTTGTTTTTTGTGTATTTGAATCCCAACACAAATTCTTTTCCCTCAGTTGACCTCTTGTTTCATAATCCCCATAGTTGAGCTGTCCAGAGAGGCCAGTCCAGCAGAAGATGGGGTTCCTACGGCAGAAGAGGCAACAGAAGCAACGGAGGCTAATGCCGGTGTGGGCGAGGAAGGAGAGGAGGACCAGGATGCGGATCTGAATCAGCCTGGAATCTACACGGAGCATGTGTTCACTGATCCACTGGGGGTGGGACCCACTGACGCCTCTCCTGCTGACAAACAGAGGTGAAGATTCATGCTCTATATAATTGTTGTTTTAGTTGTTCAACCCTGCAAAATAAGAAGAAAAATAAAATGGATGTTCTGCCCAAAGACCAACTTTTATGAAAACGTTAAAAAGCACAGGCCCACCTCCAATCACAGTAATTAATGATGAAGTAGTTTTATTGGAATCAGCAGTATCACATCATTTTCAAAATTGCAATTCAAAATTATTTCTTCCCTTTGTTTAAAAATAAAAACTTAAAATGATTTAGACTTAGGAATAAATGATGAAGGAATGCAGAATAACCCTGCTAACACTAATATGTCTATTAATTAATCCATCCATAATCCTAATGTTTTTCCCTCTTAGGGTAGGTAGGTAAGGTAGGGTCTGCACTTGTCACAAGTTTTACAAGTTTCCGTCTTCTGTGGTTCAGGGGCTCTGGGCAGGATGGAGTGTCTTCTATGACAGAAGACTCAGACCTGGCTGAGGGAGAAGTCTTGAGAATGAGCAGCGCCCTCCCTACCATGTGGCTGGGGGCTCAGAACGGATGGTGAGCAGGACAACATCCACTAGATGGAGCTATTAGTTCATCAGAAAATAATAAATGACACTAGAAAAAAACAGAAGACAAATTTGAGACATTCTGAAGTCAGGTCTGGTTTAACTCAGTTTTGTCATGTAAGCAAATTAATTGTCTATAGTTTCATGAGCTGGATTTGTTTTTTTCCCCAATTTCATTTGAAGGTCACTGGTATTGTACAGTACCACAGATCTCTTTCCTTATGCTTCTGTCTCTTTATTTTCAAGTCTGTATGTCCACTCGTCTGTGGCTCGGTGGAGAAAGTGTCTCCATGCCATCAAGCTGAAAGACTCCATCCTCAGCATAGTGTAAGAACACACACACACACACACACACACACACACACACACACACACACACACACACACACACACACACACA
>JAUYWH010000026.1:15016256-15060430 GCA_034779795.1 Ctenopoma multispine
CACACACACACACACACACACACACACACACACACACACACACACACACACACACACACACACACACACACAACATAGCTATTTAAATGCAGGAAAATGTGTGAAACTGTTTTCAATTCTTACAGGCATGTTAAAGGGAGGGTCCTGGTAGCACTGGCCGATGGGACTTTAGCAATTTTTCACAGAGGCATTGGTAAGTGTGTAGCAAAGATCTTTAACACACAAAACCTCTGCTACCAAATTCATGCAAGACATGCTGGTTTTCTAAGGTTTTTGTTTCTCCCAACCAGATGGCCAGTGGGATCTAACAAACTACCACCTGTTGGATCTGGGCCGACCCCACCACTCTATCCGCTGCATGACAGTAGTCCATGACAAGGTCTGGTGCGGCTACAGGAACAAGATCTATGTCATCCACCCCAAGGCCATGAGGATAGAGGTACAGCTGTTACTATATATTTAATCGAGTTTTGGTCTCACATATAAGTTGGTTTTTTTTTGCAGTAGACCACAACTTATTAAACCTGTCAGTTAAGGTTCTAGTTCCCACATGTCTACCAGTGATAACTAAATGTCTTCTCCACAATATTCTAACATCTTGCTGTCTCAATCTGTCCTCCCTGAGCAGAAGTCGTTTGACGCTCATCCTCGTAAAGAGAGCCAGGTACGGCAGCTGGCCTGGGTTGGTGATGGTATCTGGGTATCCATCCGACTGGATTCAACCCTCCGCTTGTTTCATGCCCACACCTACCAGCATCTCCAGGATGTGGACATTGAACCCTATGTCAGCAAGATGCTGGGTATACGTGATGTTCTGTACTTCAAAAGAAAACTCTCATAAATCCTTCCTGACTTTTATCTGACCAGACAGTAGTTTTATGAGACGTTTACTGTGTTTTTAAAAAAAAGAAAGAAGTCAATCAAATGCGTGCTCTGTCTGCCCCCGCGTGTGTTGCAGGTACGGGTAAACTGGGTTTTTCATTTGTGAGAATCACAGCTCTCGTGGTGTCCTGCAGCCGACTGTGGGTTGGGACAGGAAACGGCGTCATCATCTCCATCCCGCTATCCGAAGGTATCACATATCTTCTCAAAGACTTTCTTTACACACGTGGTATTTATTAAACTTTATTAAAAAACACACGCATACCAAAAAGGTGTTTTATAAAACCGTGTACTCATACAAGTATATGCAAATTCTATGTTATAAACCATAATGAACTGGAGAATGTGATACACAATTCAACCATACATCCTCAAAACCCTTATTAATGCTGATATACATAATGTCACCAAGGAGACTGACCAGACTTTAGACTTGAACATACTACAGATCATTGACACAGCGAGTCTGATGTTCCTCAGACATTCAGCATCATAGAGAACGGTACACAGCCTCTTCTATCATTTTCTGTCTTGTTATCCTTTCTCTTGATCCTGACCGGCAGACATCCCCTCTCTCTCTCTCTTCTTCACTGTGTGTCTACGCCCTAGATTTCTCCCGAGGCATATTTAGACAATGCAACAGTTGTTTCCTCCCAGGTGCTACATGTTGAATAAAAGACGTCTGCGTTGCCATGGATACAGTCGCTGCGTAGCTTACATGACAGTCTTTGGTGTAGTTCTGCTCTCAGTGGAAATAAAAGAGCATTGATCTGTGTCAAATATTTTTTTATAGTATGAAACAAAGTTGGTGTTTTACTTGTCTCGATTATATTCATCTTCACATGCCTTACCTATGACCCCCCTCTTTTTTTTGTACATGGATCTGATTTTGTTGGTTTTTATTTCTTTCATCTGCTTGTTATTTTTTTTTACTGATGCCTGTTTTGCAGTATCTGCCATCACAAGCTGCTTGAATACACCCCAGTGATGTATATAAAAATGTAATGTTTTTTACATAAAATTGTGATAATATGACATTTTTCTTATTCTGCAGCCAACAAGACAATGGGATTAGTGCCAATTCGACCCGGCAGTGCTGTACGGGTCTACGGAGATGACAGTTCTGACTGTGCCATACAAGGCAGCTTTGTGCCATACTGCTCCATGGCCCACGCCCAGCTGTGTTTTCATGGACATCGAGATGCTGTCAAGTTTTTTGTTACCGTGCCAGGTAAATGATGAGCGCAGACAACACCCTGCACCAGGCAATAATAGACAGATGCTGAAAAAAAAACTTTTAATCAATGAACATACAGTGTATGCACCAAATTACTTAAATCTTTGTTGTTACTTAACATTATATCACCTGTTTCAACAAATAGACATCATGACCATTTACAGTTGTGAAATGTATTTATTAATCAGTTCAGCCATTCATATAAAACTAACTATAAAAAAAAGCTGATCAGACAAAACTGCTAATGTGAGGAAACAGATGGGCATTTAATTTAAAGTAAAACTCTTTTTCTTTTTTACTTTTGGTCATTTGGGTTTTTTACTGTCACAGGTCAGGCAGTGCCACCTCCAGGTACTGATTCAGGCTCTGATGATCCTGCATCTGAATCCTCTGACACAGCAGCCTCCGAGCCCAAAACGTACCTGGTCATGAGTGGAGGCGAAGGCTACATTGACTTCAGAATGGGTAAGAAAACCATGTTTCCTCTGATTACCATTCTGTTTTAAAACTGTCTCAAGATGTCTCCACTCCAGTGGAAAGTTGTTCACTCGACTCATTGTCTTCCTCCTCAGGTGATGAAGGTGGTGAGTTGGACGGTTTATCAGAGCCGACAGCCAGCAGTCAGTCAGCACCCACCAAGGCTGAGCAGAGCCACCTTATCGTCTGGCAGGTCACAACTTCTCATGATTGAAAAAGAAAATTCAGACTGTTGAGTCAACGCCGTGGCCGCCCTCAAACCCCTGCATGTCCTCCTGAGTTTTTAATTTGAGTTTATCAGTTGTTCCTAATGCCTGAGTAGTTGACTACTTTGTAAAAACAATATTTTAGTCCATGTTTTGTACAGTTTATTCCTTATGAATTTGAAATAGGGAAAGCTTTATGTTAACTTATGAATACGTCCAAGGTCCAAGTGTTTGTTTCTGCCAGGTTGGGTGTTGGTAAAGCAGGTGCACACAGGGAAACGGCCAAGTTAGTACATGTGAAGGTGTGGGTGAAGTGTGATCAGGTAATGCATGAATGATTTGTCTCCTAAATGTTAAAAAGCGGTTTAGATATGAAAGATTAAAGGGAGAAGTGCTTGAAGGATTTTTGCATTTATTAAAAAAAGGGAACAGGAGGTTTTCATTTGAACTGAAGCATATTTTATATGTAATGCTTTTACATTTTTAAACCATGTCAATACATCTGTAAGGATCAGGTGTGTATCCATTCACTGACGTCTTTTCTTGCGTTGGGCATTTTCTTTACTATTAGGGCTCGGTGTCACGATATATAAATATGTCAAAATGTATAATGCATTTCTGAAGGTTCATTTGTTTGAATGTGTTTTCTTGAAGCTGATCTCAGTCTAGTTACTAGAACAGCTATTTGCATACAAAACCAATTCCTCTCTGTTGCATAATTAAATGTGTTTTTATTGAGCAAAAGCTCTGAGGAAAAATGATTTGAGAGGCTGATTTAATGTAGAGTGACACCAAGCCCGATTTTCCACAGGATAATGTTTTGTGGTATGAAGAATATCAGTATCCTGGTAATGGAAGATCCAGTTTACTGTCCTGTAGGTTAGCATTAGCCTGCATGTGGAAATCCTGTTTCCTTGTCCACGTGTTTGTGCCTGCTCGGCAGCTTGGTGCTTCCAGTTTGCTTCAGTTCATTGGCACTTTAAAACGTTTCCGAGATCAGTGATAGCAATGTGCACAACACGATTGTGAGCCAATTCTGTGAAAGGAGCAAACTGTAGAAATATTTGTAGTGAGGTGTCATCAAAGGATGGAACAGCGACAATTTGATTTTTAAGGGAAAAATAATCAAATTTTAAAGTTTGTGAATCTAATAATTTGAAGGCTTACATATATATTTTTAGGTTGTCATGCGGTTGACTAAAATAACATTATTGTGGCACCTTCTAATGAAACATGCACACGGCACTAAAGAGAATATATTCTGATTCATCATTCCTTGTTTTGTTGCTACAAATAGATTTTTGACCTGAAGGGCAATTATTGTTATTATTTCTGGTTGTTTATGTTGACACTGTGCATTTTGGCGTTTTCTGTTTTGGAGTAATTGGTATGTTGATGATGACTAAGGAGGTGTTTTAATTTGTTTTTATATCTGAGAAGTTGGGCCAAAACTGATCTGTTCAAAAAAAAAACAACAACTTTATATTGTGTTTTTGCCATTCCAGTATTTATTTCCTTTGTTATCGAGCCTATCTTGGTTCAGAATGTAACTTTCTACATGAGCAAAATATAACAGGAGGCTATTGTAAACATAATAGTCCCCGTGAGTTTACATGATTGTTAATAATGGTTAAATTAAAGGAAAAAAAAAAGAAGTAATCATGTTGACATTTTTTGACAAACTATGAGATCAATATGTGCAAAACAATAACTTGGTGGTTTTCAAACAACACACTCATGTACTAAGCTATGCATGTTTTTTTTAAGAGAACACTGCTATGTTATTAGCTAAATCTGTTTATTGCCACCGTTTTGGGTGGGGTGGATGTCTATATACTGTATATGTGTGTGCGTGTGTTGTTTGTATGTACACTGTGTGTGTGTGTGTATACGTAGGAGTTTGAATGCAAGACGTTTGTGTGTGTATGTGTGTGTGCGTGCTCACTCTTTGTCCATCTGTAACACCCCAGAGACTGGTCACATTTACCTGCTGTACTGGACGTCTGGATGCCGTAACAGTAGTTCCTCCTGGTTAATGTTTGCTTAAACAGCATCATAGCCTTATTTTTAACAATCTATTAAACTCGGTTTCATGGAGACATTGCTGTTATCATGTGTTCTATAGTTATCAAATGCATCTGTGAGTTTTCCCACTGAAAGGTGTCACGAGTTAGGCCTTGAAAACCTATTTTCACCATCAGCTCCTTAATATTTTCTGTTCTAATTAGACCGATTTTAAGTTTCCCACATTAGAGATTGTTTTTATTTTTCTGTGCTCATCTCATTAGCAAGTAAAGGCAGCAGAGCTGAGCTGACAAAAGCTGATGTCACATACTTCTGTGCACCAATCAGCAAAAAGCAGCATTTGAGTCAGAATCTGATATTTGTTGGGCTGTTTCTTCACAGTCGAGCAAACTTGATCCAACCACACGCGCCCACACAGTCCTGATGAAGCAATTTTAAAGCGTTAAACTTGTATTATATAATACCTAAAATGTTTTAGCAACTTTGTTTGTGTGCTTACATAACTGTGAATATACTAGTAACGGAGAAATGATTGAGATCTATTTAATTTAAGAAACAACACATTTTGAAACATGCTGACAGAATCATCCTGCCTCTCACCCACTGACGGCTCGAATTTTCCTCCAGCACTGTGCGACACCTAACAGGAATAGTAGTTAGGATAATGGATGAATGGAAAGATGGCTGGATAGCTACAACAAATAAACACCTCCAAAATATTTGCTCTCTGTTACCACCAGATGGTGCTGCGTGTTTATTTTCTAAAACGTCATCTCAGTTCCACAGTAGTCATATTCAAATTACATTTGAATACTGTGACTACTACCATATCTATGCTTTGAAAAGACACAAATCCATTTGCATAATATGAAAAACTACTGTGCTGTAGATTAAAGACGTCATTGAAGATCATGCCAAATGTATGTCGCCCTTGAGGTATAAATTTCTTCCATCATCCCACAGCTTACATAAACGATGGAGTCAATTTGGATGATTCAGAACAAGCAAAAGATATGTATAATGAAACATTTTCAACCCACTTTAAATATTCAAATGCTATGTTCAGACTGCGTTAGCTATAGTGAAGCAGTGAGTTCATGTGGTGTTTTCCTTGGCCAGTAGGAGTCTGTCATGTTCAAAGCTTCTGTAGGCAGCAGCATCGTCACACATAACAATCTCCATGAAATTACATCACAGCGTAAAAGCCCACCTCCCACCTCCGTCTTTCTCTCTCTCTCTCTCTCTCTCTCTCTCTCTCCCCATCCCACCTTATCCAGCACTCCTCTTTTTAAGCCGTGCGGGGGCTGACAGCAAGGCCAGCGAGATTTCTGACGTCACTGAGTGCGTTGTAGCACAAACAGGGAATTCTGAGAGACTGGAACATGTCAAGTCTGAGCTTTATTACAGCTGAGATGCTGCAGAAACAGAATGAATCCTGATTTCGTGATTACATTTTCAGACTCAGGAAATGTTATAGTGAAGGAGACGCGCACATGGAGACGCTGTTACACACTTACAAGGTGCATTTCACTCACCTTGGAAAACAATCTGAATACTGATCTGCACAGAATGTTAGTAAGTAGTTTAAGACACAGGAGCAGTCAATGTGCCCACTGGATTAATTGTTTATCATGGAGCTTAACTTCAACAGTTTCTGTGTCTAATATATATCCTTTTCATGAGTTGCAGTGCACAGTACTTTCAGAGATGTTTGTGGTATGTCAACATAGCAGCGGGACAGTGTGTTGATTTATTTAGGAGACATTTCAAAGTCTGAACGGTTCTGGATGAAAGTGAAGTGAGCGATATAAAGAAAACCTTAGAAAAGGTGCGAGAGAGAGAGAGAAAGAGGAGCGAGGTGAGGATGTCAACTGACGGAGAGGAAAGAGGAGACGCTCCTCAGATGACACTAGAGGGAAAAATGTGGCAGTGGTGAGGAGAGGGGAGCATATGCATGTGCTAAACACTATTACTAGGTCAGGGCTGCCCCCCTGCAAATGCTTTAGCTAAAACATGACTGGTGTGTGTGTGTGTGTGTGTGTGTGTGTGTGTGTGTGTAGGTGGGTGTTTTTGCATGTGTTTTACTCAGTTCCTCAAATCTAAAACATGGTGCTCTCTGCAGGCCCGTGGCTCGGTTCCCATGGATGCAAAGAGACGATACAATGTAAACAGTCAAATATTTGATTTTAAGCAGTCACCACTTTGGGGTTCAAACATCGGATCTGTGTGAATACTGACATGACATCTGCCTGGATCGTGTGTGTTGGTACCACTGATCTTCTATATCTCTCGAGTCATCCTCGTTTGTCACTTTAACTACACGATCTTCTCTTCATTTCAACAACAACACCTGTTGCTGTTGTATGCCAGAAAAGTAAAATAATCACTTGCTCCGTTCCGCAGAATTTCTCCCAGTAAATAAAGCAACCAGATGAACCTGTTCTGACCAAATTTTAATGGAAGGAGTAAAAATCTGTAGGGAAAATCCCAGTGAATGACACACCTACCAAACCCTACTGCAAAATTTGCTTGTTGCCGTGCTCAAAAAAACATGCACAGCTCTCACACACAAACACACATTGTGAAATCTTTAATCCAGGACATTGCATCAAGAAATAAAAATATTGAATGTGAAAACAGTATTTGAGTCATAGTTAGAAAGGGAATATGTTGAAGATAGAACTCAATTTATTTTCAATGTTTTCTCCTGAATTGGCTTTTTTGATTGCTTTTGTACCTCACTTATAAGTTGCTTTTTGGAATAAATGTCTACAGTAATCTAATATAAACTCTTGTGTTACCTGTCTTTAGGGTCTTGTGTGTTCTGTGTTGTATGTGCTTCCATCTGTCCCTGTGTGTACTTGCTCCGTGTGAGCCTATAATAACCTAGAATACGTGAATTAAAAGCTTCCCTCAGTCTTGGTGAGAGTGCCTTTGGCCTCCCATGGAGGTGTGCAGTATATCACTGTAATGGGCTAGGCTAAGAATTTTTCTGGGCCAATACAGCACAGCAACACGTTATTGTGTAGAGGATACACAAACAAAAGCCTGAAGGTGGGGCCTCATAGCAGATTACATTCCTTTAGCTAAAAACATAAAGCTTGAAGTGAATTTGTGGCGTAGGTGTTTGAGTCTGTGTTAATGTCTATTTATAGTAAATGACTAAAGTGCAGAGGGGACTAACGTGGGGTTGAAAACAGGGGCACAGTTTAGTGTGACACCATGTGCTAGCTGGCAGTGAGGCAGAGGTTATATATGGGTGCTAAGCAGATAGATCCTCATACTCTTTCTCTTTCTCCTCCTCCTCCTCCCTTCCTATATTTAGGTGGTGCTTGAAGTGCGCAAGCGTGTGGTCTAACCTTGTTTGTGGAATAGGAGGAAACCTGAATCTCCACCTATCCCCCGCCGGCTGCCCTTCTGTATATGCTAAAGTGAGACTCTAAAAAGAATATTAATAAAAGCTTATTGTTCATTTAAGTGGATGATGTTACAGCCAAAGATGATGCAGGATCAAAAAGGATGTGAAGCAGTGATAAGAGTTTACCTAGTGAAAAGCAATTGCAAACAGTGTACTCTGAATGATTCAGCATGTAGATATCAATGAGGAATCATGCACATGTAATGCGTGATGTGTTTAATAATTAAGTGTGCATCTGTGTGTGCGTGTGTTTGTGTGTGCACTTCTTGTGTGTTTGTGTATGTCAGTAACCAGCATGGCAAATGAGCCTTGTTGATGTCTGAGTGACATCACTGCCCAGCAGTGCATGACAGGCTGCAAGGCTACAAGCTGCAGGGAGACATGGGTAATATTACCCACACTCCTCACTCCTTTATTTATCCTCACTGCCCTGAGGGTCTGGTCACTCTTTCATCTATGACGTAGACCCACTGCTGTTTTTGTTCTCCTTCTCCCTCTTTTTTTGTGTGTGTTTCTGCATACAAGCATCAGCTGGGTGATTTTAGTGTTGTGAGTCACTCTGCTCTTCCCTTTTGAATTTTATGATTCAGTGGACTAGCATTGGCATTCTCTCTGAAAAGGCACTTTAGGCTTTTAGGCACTCTGTACTCTTTCTGGTAATCATTTTACCTCTATGATTCAGCTCTTCTTCAATATTGCACATATGTAAACAAGAGCAACTGGACGACTGCTACTAGTTCTAACATAGTTTACCTAATGAATCACACCTAATGCATGACGTTCATTCCTAAATAAGCAGGCAATGCACTTTAAAGACACCTTTACCTCTTTCACACACAGTATCTAAATTAAAACAAATAAAGACTATATCATCATGCCTTTTGTTTTCTAACTGTAACTGCAAAAGAAACTGGGTCCATCCTAGGATTATTTGCTTAACCAAATGTAAAGCAACCAGGCTGGCCATACTCTAAGATAATTCACTTTGATGTGCTTGGTCTTGTGCCCTGTAGGTTGCTCTGGTACTGCTCAGTGTAATAAAGTATGTAGGTTTATTTGTATAGAGAGCTGAAGTCCTGTCCTCTCTTTGAGTGTGTGTGTGTGTGTGTGTGTGTGTGTGGGGGACGTTTTACTGGTCTTTATCCTACAGACATAGGCCTTTAATGATGACAGTGTCAGCCTATTAAAGTGCCGCAACAACTATTTAAGGGATTGCCATGAAATTTGAGCAGACCTACGCAACGGTCATGCATTGTAATTACTTTGGTTATACATCCAATAACCTGAATTAGTTTATGACCAAAGAACTGCGAAAAATCTCAAATTCCTCTCAAGATTTCCACCATTCACTGCTGCAGTGTGGTTTTAGTGCTAATCTGCACCTCGGAGCATGCTAACATGAGGGTGAACATGTTAAACTTATGTGTGTTAGTGTGCTTGTTTATGCTGTCTTGGTATTTAACAGGACAGTGCTATTTTATCCTTTATCTATGGAAATGTGTGCCTGTGTGTGTGTGAATATGATAAGTGGCCTGCACGACTTACAGATGATGGGCATTTCTTTTTGTTGTTGAAGAACACTGATTAGTCTAGATCTCACTGAGGATTAATCCTCCTGAGATTTCTCTGGTCAAGAGGGCATCTTGTCAGCAGACAAGCGCTAATGCAAGTTGGCTATTTAATGTTCTGCAATGAGCAGTGAATAATAAAATGTGCCAAAGAGTAATATCTACAATTTAGTTTGTTATTCAAACTATTTTATTACACACAAGGTTTTACAGTGTCTACAATACGAATGCTCCAAATTACAGGTTAGTAGCTAACATACACTGTTTAGAAATGGCTTTCTATGTATTACATTTAATTACGTGCTCTGCATTTATTTTACAATTACACTAATCACAAGTGCTGAATAGGACCCACATGTCTTTATGCAGACCATAAAATAAATTAAATGTGTTAGATAATCTGTATTATTTCACAAGATCTATTTCATGAGTTGCAGGTATGAGATGGCTCATTAAAAAACACTAGCATAATGACTGACCTCTGTTATGAATCCCTTCATTACACAACCCTTTATGGAGACCATTTTTTTGAAAATGCAAATGTACTGTATGAGCATACGAGTATTCTGGTTTTCAGAAGTCCTTTGCTTTTCTTTGCTTTGCCGCTCAGTGGTGTGTTTGTTCGATCAAAAGGGTGCATGTCGCGAAGGAGAAAACAGTCAGTCATCTTGTGTTCAGCCTTCTTCAGTTCCTGTGTGACCCCCAGAAAATTTATCTCTGTCCTTGCCAGGCCACAGAGAGATAAGCAAAGCTGCAGGCTGATGTTGGGAGGTTAGTTGTTTCTATGATGTCAAGGTAACGTGGTACAAGGTAACTGAACAGCGAAATGAACGGTGCCTAACATACGTTATACTGTCTGTTTTCATAATGAAAATGTTATTATAGTTGTACTGTGATTGTGAAGTATTCTAGTTTACAGGGGTCATCTTGTGCTGTGTATGGAAGAAGTGTACTACTGCACCCTGATTAATATATGTCATGTAACAATAGTGAACAAACAGCATTGGTGTCAGATACTATTTATAGTTATTGTATCAAACATATCCCTGGATTCATTCTCATCTGGACACTATAACCATCACACATAGCAACAGTTCCTCCACTATCTCCCTTCTAACGTATTACCATATTATATTTATGGCATCTTCCTGTATGTAAAGGCTTGAATTACCTAAAGGCTATGGGCACAAAGATGCTGCTCTTCAGCTCTACTAGTCTGCATGAGCTCCGGGAAAACAATTTGTGCTTCAGATGAGTTTGGAGCAAATGAGAATGAAAACAAGAGAAAACACATAGTGTGATAAACCCACAGTTCAGCAGTGTCCTGTAAAGAGGGACATTATACTGTATTTCCATAAAACTTCCTGAATCACACAATGTTTCTGACTACACACCTGATTACAAGAAATGTCCACCAAGCAATTTAACACATTATATGCACTGTAACGAGATGATGAGTAAGACTAGAAACACAACTCATCACAGGCAGAGACATTATAGCCGCTCCTGGTTTTCATAAATAACAGAATTGAGACAAATCTCTGACAGGAAGACAGACAGAGCGACAGACAACCCGTCAGATGGGAGCAGAGAGACAGAGTCCGCAGTTCATTTACTGTAGAAGCATCACATGTCTTCGGTGCTGGGATGATTGTCATTTTCTCTTCAGTCTTGAATATTTAAGAAAGCTTTGCTTTCTTTCTGAGAGTACAGGATGAAGCCACCACCAGAATGTGACCGGCATAGTTTGGCAGCAGCTGGCTAACCTGGCTCTGTCTAACGTTGTTACCAGCTTTAAACATTTCATCTAACTACAATTCCTTCTTTTATGCAGGGTTGTGTGTGCCAGACTATTTCTTGGCTAGTTGACCAGTTGCTTCCTAGAGTCCTCTGTGGTTGCCTGTGAATTGGTCCCCGTTAAAAGATAAATACAAATAGATATTGTTGGTGTGACTCACATCATTCAAGACTATTTTGTACGAAATGAAATAAAAAAAGCTCTGCATTTACTGACTGCGTTTACTGACTACTTCTAAACTGTCAAAAACATACAGAATAACAACAGTTGCAGCTGCGTTCAGCTTCTGTTCCTGATCATTGCCCTGTCACACTCAGCCCTTCTGCCCTTTTCTCCTTCTAACGCCTCTACTTCCTCTGCCTCCTGCGCGAGTTTATGGGTCTTTGCTCCGAGTAAGACAAGAAAACTGTCAAAGACAAGTGTTCCCATGACAACTCCCATCCAGCATTAGCAACATGGAAGTGTCGGGGAATATCCAAGTGTGTGTGTATGTGTGCGAAAAAGACCGAGAGAAATAGACTGTTGACGTGGGTGGAAGCAATTTCAAGTGAAGCAAAGAGAAACTTGAAAATGGATGTGAAGAACTTGTATAGATAAAAGGTGAATGTAGATAAGGACAACGGATGCGATACCAAAGCCAACTGGCAAAGGGAAATTAACAAAACACACACACATATAGAAATACTTTGCATTATATATGCATTTTTGTGGCTTCATATATTGCCTTAGTAACCAGTGCCTTTGCCTAAATACCACTTAAGTTAACTCCAACTCATCACAGGTCAACCACAGATGCATTTGAATTTGTGGAAACACATTTGGGATAACCTGTGAGTAAGACGAAGTTGTAGCAGGCTGAGATCGCAGCAGACAGACTGTGTTGGATGTGTTTGTGTCACATCCAACTTAGCAGTGAAAGACTGAAAGTTGCTATGCCACAAGAATTTCCTCTGTGAAATCCTTTGTTTACCTTGAATCCTTTTCCTGTTAAAGGATGCAGGGGTTCTGGAGCCAGTCCTAGCTGTCACGGGGCGAAAGGTGGGATACACTCTAGACTGGTCGCCAGTCTATCACACAAGGCTGTTATAGAGACAAACAGCCATCCACACTCAGATTCACACATTAAAAGTAACAATTAATTAACTGCATGTCCTTGGACTGTGGGAGTACCTGAAGGAAACCCTTGCAGTCAGAGGGAGAGGTTCATCTAGCTGGGAGGCGACAGTTCTAACCATAAATCACTGTAGTATGTAGAATTAACTTTTTACATAACTGATGGGAAAACTGACATAACTGTTTGCCGCTCTGACATTATTATCTTGGGTTTAAACATGTCATGGTTCGTAATATTGCCTCTTCTTGTAGATTGAATCATGTTGTGACATGTTGATGGTGCCTGTCAGCTCATGGCCTGAAGGACTTGCAGTGTACTCCTGCACCTCCCACTTACTGTATCTTCCTACCTCTTTTGTCATTTTCTTGAATCTCACTCTCCCAAATTTTATTTTTAACTCTCTCCTTCCCTTTCCACTTGTTTCTTCTTGTACCATAATCCCAAAGAAAACACAAATCTTGTTTTTCATATGTGTTGTTGACATTCCTTGACCTTCAGACCAGTAAAACACCTCCACAGTATTCAGTTTTTTTTTAATCTTATTTTACATACAAATCTTGCAAGACCAAGCACATCTTCAAAGTTACAGTTCTGAGATACAATCTTGCTGCAACTGCAATTTAGAAACCTTGCCTTCAGGGACTTGAACTTGTATGTCATACATGCCAAACTAAATTAATCTATGTTCTGTCTCCTTTTTTCACCTTGCTCTCCTCAACATGTATGAAATAAAGCAGGGACAGCTATAGATTGGTGGATTTTACCAGATTCTACACACCCAGCTGCACAGCAAAAAGACATACAGCAGGGCAGAGGGGAATTAAATTTACTAATGTATCTGCCAAAGTTGGGCTGCAGTGGAACATGACTCCATGACCTCTGGGATGCCTTGCAGGAACATCAGTCTCTATCAAGACAAGTTGAGGTGAAGAACTAATACATCTTATCAAAAAACAGAGTGCATCCCACCTTTTACTTTGGTCCTTAAACCAACCCCACAAGGGTTGAGGATGCACATAAAGTGAAAGCAAGAAATGTGTATGTGATAATAATTAAGCATCTGGTGTTTGGAGAATAATTAGATTCAGTTTTGTGTAGTGTAGTTTAGAAAAACATAGTAATTGCTGGAGATAAAAATGTGCTTTTAAAAAGTGTTTCATATTTCCAAAACTCTGAAAAACAGACGTGTATATGTTCAGTGCTGAACCAGAGAATTTAGTTTACCAACACTGTTAGTTGTACATTACAAGAATGACTCCAGTTGGTTTACAGTACAGTACTTCACATGCCTACTCTGACCTAGTGAACGCCACCTTGATTGAGCCTTGCATGATGATATTATCTAATGCCACATTATCAATCGAGAGATAAGAGGTGACTTTTAAATAGATCACCGTGTTGAAACGTGTTCGTATGTTTGTGTGTGCTTGGACGTGTTTCCAGGCAATCACCGCAGGCTCATTATGTCAATATGCTTGTCCTCCTGCAGCTGAAAGCCTTATCTCTGGTTGTGCAAACTTGTTTTCTTATGGAGCAATGCTTTCCTATGAATACAGCTAAAAAAAAAAAAAACATTTTATGGCTACGGGGCATTTTAAGCCACAATACAAAAAGCTGACAATGTTTTTCTCAAGTCCCCAACAGTGGTAAAATACTCAGGTCAAATACAATCAATTAGTACTAATACAAGAATGTAAAATACTACATAACAAGTAAAAGCTGTTTTGAATACATTTTTCACATTTTTCTTTCATAGGCATATTTTTTTGGTCTTATTCTGTCTGTGCATTTCCACACATGCTACTACGTTCGTTCTCATTCAAACCTCTTTCACAGGTTCTGTCATTCTGCGCTGTATGTTTAAAAAAGATCGTCTCGTCTAGATTTAGACTGTCTTAATTAATTCCCATGGTGAAAGATTGTTTTCAACTGTTCAGACTTAGATGTAGCTGCTGTAAAATATAAGGAGGGGGATAAAAAAAAAAAAGGTTCAGCTATCTGAATTTTAAATGGCAGCACTGTGGGTTGCAGAAAATAGATCCTCATTCACTGTGAAAGTGCAGGAGTCACAAAGTGTGATGTCGTGAAAGTTAACAGTTTGGTGGAGAACTGTGTTACTGACTGGTTTTGTTGACTCTTTGTGCTCTTTGTGATTCAGTAGTACGTGGTTTATGCATAGACTCAACACACACTCACACATTTGTCTGACAGAAGCATGCCACTGAAATCAGCGATCTGGGAGATTTGTAACTCAGGCCTATGTAAGAGTAAATGAAAAGGACAGAGCAGCGTGCACATATATACACATATATAAAGTGTGTCAGAACTTATATAGTGCTTTTGCAGTCCAGAGACACTGTGTTGCAAGAACAGCGCTGACTGACGGCTTTTACATTGACTGGATTAGTATTGACAGCACTGCCCTTCTCTAAGTGTTTTCCATGCCTCTGCATTCAAAAACACACAGCTGCACAGTTCATTAATAATGTAAATGCGGAGATTATAGGACATGCAAGGTTGCATTGTCTTTCACAGCTTGTTTGTCAGAATTCGTAAACAGTCATTTCTCCTACTTAAAGTCATCCATGGCTGTTTTTACTATGTATAACTTACATTACTATGGATGTGTTCTCAAAGGATATTGTGTAATTGCCCCCCATGCCACCACAACATGTCTGACCCACTGAGTCCTGGTCTTCACAGGACTTTAAAAAAGGCGCTACCTGGTATCTGCCACAAAGACGTTAGCAGCATATACACTAAGTCCTGTAAGGTGGAAGCCTCCATGGATATTACTTCTTTCTCATCCCACAGATGCTAAATAGATTTGACATCTGGGAAATTTGCAGATCAAGACATGTTTGCAATCAAGGAGTGGTACTTGGTTTGTGGTGCCTAATTTACATGAATTCCATGCAGTGTGCGACCCTTTGCTGAAGTTTGGGTGCCCCTGACCCTGTCACCTGCTTACTGGCTGTTTTTCCTTGTACCTATTTTAATAGGCTCTGACGACTACATAACATTTGGAGATGCTCTGACCCAGTCAATTTGACCTTATAGCTAAGGAAAAATGAATAGACTCTTACTCAAATTACCATTGAATATCAATACCACCCTGTGCTTGATTCCATCAGGATTGACGAAATCCATGAAAAACGTGTCCTTGGCTCATCACCTCCCAACTTGAGAAATGTGCTGGTTCTAATTAAGTCACATTATTATGCATCTGATATGAGAGACACTGCATCTCAACCCTCTAACTCAGTCACTGTGCATACATTTTTATTCTATATTGACTCTCCATGTCATTATTTCTGAGATGCAAAAGGGACTGTTAAAATTCCTAAAGGCTACTGCTGTGTAAGTCATATAACACCTGAAATGAACACCGGTCTGCGTGAACCCTGCAGAATCCAACCCAACCCCACAATATAGCTACCTACAGCTTTATCACTTTGTGTCCAGCAAATTCTGTGAAACATGAAATGCTGTTTAAGTATTAATAAGAAACGCCTCTTGGCAAAAATCTGTCCGTTTCTCCTTGTGAGGCTGTGCATGGATCTGAGAAATGACCTGAATTGAAATGACAGAGAGTGCATAAGGTTGAGGTGGAAAAACAAACTTTATGGTGGAACAGGTACACTTTCTTCTCTCTTTTCTCACTCATCAACTTTTCTATTATTCATGCAGCCAAAATCACACTGCAGTATGTAATGAGAACTCTGGTTAATTTGTAAGGATAACGTTGTTTTGAACCAGTTGTTGGCTGATCTGTGAATGTGCTGGGTCACTGCACACTATGAAGCATCAGCAGAGGTATTAATGAATAACTAAGCTCTATCCATCCTTAGATTAGCAGTGTGCCAGGGTGCTTGACAAATAATCAACGACAGAGAGAGTGGTATCTTTCTTTCCCACAACTGCATCATCTTCATTTCTCTCTTTCTCTGTCTTGTATTAGCTTTGTGCTTCCTTTTTACCCCCCCCCCCCCCGTTTTTTACACCTCTCTGGTTTCTGTTGCTCTTTCCTTCAATCAATCTTTAAAAAACCTCTGATTTTTTCTGTCAAAATCTCTTTTTTGTCGATTCTTCTTTTTTTTTTTTGTTGCTTACTGTTACCTTTTTTCCTCTGCGTGTCTTTTTATATGCTGCTCATTTCCTCCTCGGACACTATAAACCTTTTAAAGCTGCAGACTGCCTTGACTTTCCAAAAAGCAAATATTCACTCAGCACAAGTGAACTTGAGGAATGCAGAGAGAATACAAAATAAACACATCTGATTCTCTCATTCTTTCCTTATCTCAGTTATGTTTTTGCTTTAGTTCTGTGCAGTGACAGGAAAATAAGTGGTAATGCGAAAATATTTTCATCAGCAGTGACGACATTTGTAGATCAGCATACAAGCGTGGAAGACAAATGCTCCAAATGTAACACTGCAAAGTCAGAACCATCCATCTGAAAAATACTGTACACATTTGACATTTTCAGTGGAATGACTGTTGATTAATCAACATAAAGGCATTTTGCCTCTGCAGCTCTCTGCTTATTTTCTTTCCTGCAGACAGTCTGCAGTTGTGTGCTATGTTGACAAAGGTAAACACGAAGTGGCCATAGTGGCCATGATCATGACTGTTATATGGTAAAAAACTTGTAAGAGATTTGTACTTCTAAACTACTACTACTAATACAGTATACATTTGATTTACTCTTACCATAATAACAAACTAACAGTGTACAATATGATGCAATGACCTACTCGTGTCACGTCAAATCAGTATATTTAAACACTTGTTTTATGTATTCTGAATGACGTGGAGCACAGTGCAAACATTAGCAAAATGGATTAGAATTTGACTGACTGTGCTGGGTAAACATTTGTTAGATATCTCGACAAAGTGTTTCCTAGCTTACGCTCCCTTAAACAACATGTTTTACTAAAGAAATGCCTTGTCATATATTAACTGCTACCCAGAACTGGAGATACACAGGGGGTGAGTGTCTTATTGTGAAATACATGTTTTAACACTAAACTCCTGTGCTTGTTGAAGTGGAGATCAGCATCTGAAGACTACAGCACACTGTTGTAATAGAACATATACACACACACACACACAATCTGCTTAGTGTACGGTCACTCATGTTTACGTCTTTTTTTTTTTTTTTTTTACACGCCCATAATTCTCGCTCCTTCACCTTGCACCCTGAGGTGTCATAGCAGTGTGTGCTTTATGACCATTTCAGGGGAGGCTGAAAGATTGGATGGACACGCCTTAATACATCCAAGGTCAGCATGTTGGTGTGGAGCAGGCTACGGACGGTACCATGATGTACTCCACAGTAAAAAAAAAAAAATCTCACAACTCAGATTCAGCAGTGACTGAAAGTTTGGCTGTGGTTGTAGCTCATGAGAGAAACAACAACAGCAACAAAAATGGCCTGTTAGGAGTGTTAGGAAGAGGATTCTGTTTGAGCGAGCAGCATGTTTAGTTTTTTTTTATTTCAATCAGCTCTGTACTGTGGGATTTATACCACCCCTGTCAAAAAATGCCCTCGCCCCGTGCTTTATAGCACTAATATGAATTACAGTAGGGGTGCAGGGAGCATAGGAAATGTAATATATGTCTACTGGTTCACCTCTAGCAAGCCCATCACTCTACTCACTCCTATTGCAGTTTAGTGTGTATTACAGATGGTAAAAATGTAAAGACTAAGCATGGATGATTTTACACTAGATTGAGCAATACTGTAACTGAGACGTGTATAACTTCATAATTGAGATGTACTTTTATATATTTTTATATTACACAGCTCTATGCTGTAATTTCATTTTTTTTTGTGGACATAAATCAGATTTACTGACCTTGAACCCTTATGTTTGGAATTGGAAGTAAATGCACTGATGCAAGGTCTAAGAATTTAATATGATTTAGAACCATGATTCTTCATTATATCAAAGTTACACTCGCTTCACACTTTCTTACAATTCTGTTAAATCCTTCACCGCTGATCCCACAGTTGTGAAAAGCACTGTGATGTACTCTGTGTCAATGAACTGCCACCTCTGTAGTGTTCACCATCGGTTTTAGCTCTTAGACAGACTTCTGTGTGTGTTTGATGAGAATGAAAGCACAAGTTTATCTAGCACCAGGCTCTTTTTTTTTGTTTAATATATTTTCTTGCTGCTTCTCCTCTGATGCGCCTGATGTAGCTGAAGGAGTATCTACTGCTGAGATTGTTTACTCAAGTTGAATGAATTAAATTGTCATTGTACTGAATATTAGCCCTCTGCGCTCCTCCGGAATCCAATTTAACATTTTATTTTTCCTCATTTTATGCCTACTATTTCAACTGGTGATAACTAACTGAACAGTTTGCTGATTATTGTAAATTTACTAAAGGTCAAAATCACTGCGAGTTGTAATCCTATTATATTCCTCCCCAAAATGTGCATATATATTCTTAATCAAATCACAGTTTCCATTTTGCTGTTGAATTAGTTGAGTTAATTGAGTTTCCACACATGCCTTGCAGCTGCACATTTACACTGTGTTCTACAAGTAACCCTGGGAGAGAATTACTGCACTGTGTCAATATAATGCTATTACCAGTTGAAGTCAGTTTTGCTTTTACAAATACATCTATACAATTCAGGAATTACTTTATTTTCTAGTGCTCTAGGGTTCGATTATTTACTGTACTCTTACCAGTCTCAGTAAAACAGTGCATGTTGTTTGTTTGGGGGTTTGGGGAGCTGCTGTCAGTCCACTGAATCAAAACAACTCTGTGGTAACGCTGTTGCCAAGTAATCGCTGGGAAATGCTGCCCAGAACACCACAGCGATGACCGCATATCACCAAAGATGTCACAAAACGAAAACAAACAAACCAATAAAACAAAACAATGATAGCGCGCGCACACACACACGCACACACACACACACTCGCACACACGCACACACACACACACACACACACACACACACACACACACACACACACACACGTCGTCCTTTCTGTAGTTGAGAGGACACCCAGTGATGTGATGAGTGCCCTTCCTAGCCTCTTATCTGAACTGTTTCTGTTTTGATCGAGATAGACTAACATGTGGATGAGCATGCTGTATATAATGAATGTTCACATGCTACAGAACTACTTGACTGGGTCAAATGTGGGCGAGAACATTGAATCAGCTCACGAAGGCTGCTTAAAGAGGTGATTCAAACATTACAAAGTGTGTGAGCCTAATTTTTACAGCTATGGATTTCTTCATGGTCCATGACCTGCCACGACATGCCTCTTCACATATGTCCCCTTGCAAAGATTGCACGATCTGATCTGGTTATGCTGACGACCGAAGAGGCAGAGAGAACATAAAGTCACTTCTGCCTCTGTATTACTGCGATGTGTCTAATTTTTAAAACTGCAGCAAGTCCTGCACAGTTTAGGAAACTGGCCCTAGGTCAGCCTGGAGTAGGAAGCACTGGAAATATTGTAGAAACAATAGCATGAAGATCTGTGGGATGGCAAAACATTAACTCACCAAAACTGCCAGTACGTGTGTTGTCAGCAGTAAGCTTCTGTTTTACTTTAAATTGCCTGACTTGGCCCCTCCCCTCTTACTCAATTGGAGTGCTATGTCACCACTGGGGCTTACATAGGTGAAGTCAGACAGGCTGTAATAAATTAATTCATTCCGCAAAAACAAAGTTTGACAACCCTGTTTTTGCTCCACGTAGCTTGTTATCTTTTCATCACGCTACAAACGTGGCAAACTGAACCTCTGACAATCTGTTCACAATCAAAATTGTGAACTCCAAAATCCCTTGATCTGTGGCCTGTGGATGTATTTACACCTAAGCTGATTTGCATTTCTGTGACTGGTGGGAAATGTGAGAGTGAGAGAAAACAAACCATTGTAGTGCGGTTCAGTGTTCCTGCACAGATCACTTGAGCCGTACATATTAATTGAGACAGTAAACTGACATCAGAGGCAAGCAGCAACCCTTTAATTCTCATTCTGCCCAGTGGTGGTATAAACACATGCATGCACACACAATCTGTGTTGACATCCACAGCTGTATGGTGAATCATTTTCAGTACATGTTGTGCCCTTCCTGTGTCATTACCTCAGCCTTGTGTATTGTGTCACCCTTTACTCATTCATCAAGCAATAATCAATTATGCAGCAGATGTCTGGCAACATACGTCTTATAAACTCACAAAAATACACACTAATTACATGTCCTATGTTTAATTTATATACATTGTTTTCAATTGCAGCATTGGAGTCTGATCAGTATTCTCTATAAAGAGCCACTTCATTAAGCCATATGGCAAAACATGTGGGTCAAGACCTCAACATATTAAAATGAAAAAACACTTTCTTAGATTGAACCATAAAAAATGACAGATGGTCATCAGATAGGAAAGGTGCTTTAATCAAAGTCAATAAGAAAAGCCACAGCCAATCGATATGTTGGCTGTGTCTGCATGCTTCAACATGTTCTTTTGACATTTTTCATGTTTGCCGGAGACAGGACATTTCTGAAAATATTGACTGAATCGCATTCAGGTCAGTTTCATTTGCGCATAAATTTGTTTTTGCAATACAAATGACAGTATTTACTATTAAACTGAACCTTAGATGTTTATTTTTCCCCTCCCTCAGTGTGACACAAGAGTTAATTATTACAGATTTTTTTATCACGTGTGCTATATAGTGCTCTGAATTTCTGTTAATCTGAAGCTGACAAAAGATACTCAGCTAGTTTTAATGCTGACCTGACTGTTTACTTTTCCTTCTGCTCTTTTTCCAACCCCTTCATCCATCCATCTGTCCATCACTGTTTCCTCAGCTTGAGAATAAGAGCAGATGGGCGTACAGTGTGCTGCCTGATGCCAGGTGGTTGAGCGATAGGAGAAAAGAGGGATGGATGAAGGGAGCAATCGAGGAGAAGCCAAAGAGTGCTCCTGTGGTCACGACACGGCAGCACAGTCTTCTTTGACCTGTGATAAGACAGCGTTGACCCTTCCCTGAGCTGCCCTGGAAAATCATGTGTATTTTTCCAGATCTTTGACCCTGCTTGCAGTGGATGAGAAATCACCTGATGTTTTCCTGCGCTTGTCCTTTTTTTCCTCTCATTACAGTGTTGAATTTTATTCTTTCATAATCTCTTGACGCTACCAGAAAAAGAAAGGGCAGCTGTTTCTCAATGCGAGTGCTCAAAAGATCAAGAATTTCTTTTACAACACTCTCCCATGTCTCATCTTAAAAAGCAACAGTATGCACTATGAATAAAACATGAGAGGGATGTCATAGCTAATTCTGATTGCGGATTTATCTCCTCTGTCTTCCAAAGACCAAATGCTTTACTCTGCGTTACACTGCTCAGTGTAATGCACTGGAGCATACTTACATTAAACATGATGGCATTTGGTCTAGACTCCTGTCTCTTTGCTGACAGCGTTAGAGAAAAAAAATTCCACTGCCCACCTCACTATTCCCTCCTCCTTTCCTTTTGTTTGGGATCAACTGCAGTCTCTGCAAGGACATCAGATATCCATGCTAACAGCTTGGACGCACAAATACAACACACGCATTCAATCATCTTCCATTTGCACCTTTTAATTCTTTTTGATCAGATTTCTTCTAGTAAGCTACAGTAGCTGCATTGGTCAACTTCATATAATAGGATAAAATAGACATTACACTTTGTGTGAATAAAAGGCCATCTTCTGGTACTGGGAGGACTCGTGGATTACTCACAACCTGGCAGTGCTGGTTGTCCCTCTTTCCTTCTGTCACTCGCTTCAGGCGTTGGAAGCCTATTTTGGGGTTTGTGTGTGCATGTTAGTTCAGGGGGAAGACCATGTCAGTGCCAGGGCAAGTAATGCAGTACCCTTTAGAAACCCACCCATTAGGGATACAGAGCACGTATCAGCAGGTATAAGAACGTACTTATGTGACACATACAGTAAGTTTCACAAACAGTGATTCACCCTTTTGTGCAATATATGAATGATGTTGATTTTTTTATTCATGTTTTGTGTCATTTGGTCCAAACAGCCGTTTCTTGTATGTTTAGCAGATGAGGCATCCGTCCCAGCATTTCAAATATTTGATTTTCAGATTGACTATTTGCAGAGCTGTTGCACTGTTCTGGCTGATAAATTTTACACACATTAATGTTTTGGGGGACTTTGTAACATTTATTGAATGCGTGACTCAAATACATGCTGTATAACAATAATATCTAAACTTAAAATCAAGAGATGTCCTCATTTGTAAAGAATACAGTGCAGTAGGTAGGGCAGCCAGCAGTTGCTAACTGTCTATGAACCCCAGGGTTAGTGGTTCACGTCCTGGTCCCTCCCTAGGATCAGTCCAAAGCCTGGTGGGGAGGGTTGCATCAGAAAGGGCATCTGGTATAAAATCCTTGACAAATCAAATATGTGAAGTGCTCTGCTGAGGTGACCCTAAAAGGGAGCAGCCGTAAGAAATTTTAAACTCTATGTGCAGCCTGTGCCTTTTGTCTTTTGATGCAAATATCTCCTTAAGGGCAAACAAGGTGGAACTGTCGCTTCTCATTCAGCGTTTCACCTTGCTTCAAGGCATGTAGTTAAAATCATTCTCTCTGCCCACCTGAACCCCGTTAAAACATATTAAGCAATGCAATAGTGTTTGCGTTCTGAAGATAAAAAGCTAAAATAAAATAATGCCATAAAATCACAACGTGTGGCCAGAATTTGGCAGTACTGGGTGTCAAACCACCAACCCTGGGGTTCATACACGGCTGCCCTACCAACTGAGCTGCAGTCACCCAATTTGATTACATTTCTATTTGTGGAAAGTGGTTTCCATGAAAGGAAAAAGATGAGATGCATCCATTTATCGCATGATGTAACATGATTATCAGTCGTTTGAATCAACACCGTCCTGATTTTGAGAGATTAGAATTTAGGACATCAGCGTGCAGCTTCCATTTTCAACCATGATGCAAAACAGATTGCAGCGTTACCCATGCCAACTAATCAGAGATGGAGAACAAGGGATTAGGGTGAAAGAAAGAGTATTTGAGGTGAGATGGGCGGTTGCGTATCGTGATGGAGAAGCAGATGGCATAAGCTGAGAAGAGAGCAGAGCGAGTGTGTATATATACCAGCAACATCGTCTCTCACACAGAAACCCTGTACATACAGCAGGAGTAGGTGCAGTTGGAGGGAGGATTACATTACGCAATCTAACACCTGGGTGCAGCTGTAGTGTATAAAATGTGCTACATATTGACAAATTACAATATTAAAGATAATTTTCACTCATAAAATGAATAATTCATGTGCTACATAAACAAAAATATAATAACAAGTGTCTGTGTCTTTACATAATTTATCTTCTTTTTGTTTTGTTTTTGTAAACCTCATACATATTTTATTCTATATCAGGCTAGGAAGAAGGCGGCAGATGATGTAGAAAGTCAAAATTAGCCGCCCAACCCCACTGCCTCCTCTTCCTATCTAACGCCTGAGGGGGGTACTGGAAAAGAAACGTTTAAACATATTAAAGAGGCTCTAAAAAGTCAACTAACACACCATGTCCTGTCTCTTACTATCAAGTCGTTTTTATTGTTGAGCTCACATAGTCTGTCCAGGTCGCTGTGCTGAAGGTTCATACAAGTGTCTGTTCTCAGGGGTGAATGTATTTAAAGGTTCTGGCAGTTGTCACAGAGAGGGGGGGGGACTGTTTATGTTTGCAAAGAATAGCTTTAATGGGTTTTAAAATATTCAGATATCTCCAAAATGTGTTGGAATAGAGTTGTATGCAGACAGATGTTGGATCGCATTACTCAGTGCTGTGTTCTCTAACTTTAGCAGCCAACACGTCACAAATACCTGGTCACAGAACAGTTGTTCAAAATTCCGTCTCACCGCCTGTTTGTGACAGACAGTTGTGCTCAGAGAGCTGCTGTCCAAGAGGTGGGGCCACTAAGACCACATTAACCAATCACAGTGAGGGGTGGAAATGTGCTTCTACCCGGCAACAGACCTAGAGGGTCTTGTGTTGCTCAGCTGGACTCAGGTGGGCTGACAGAACAGAACAGCCGCAGGTTTTAGAGCTTGGCCCTGACTCACCATTGTACATGTTAAACGCTGTGAACGCTGTGACGTAGTCTCAATTAGGAAAAGCTTGTCTCACTCTCCAAACACTTTCCTTTCTCTAAATGTATAAAAAGTGTCAAATGTGATTGGAGCAGTGAAGGTTATGTGTGTTTTGTGTTTAGACATCAAAGAGGGGAAGAAGAAAATGAAGGAGCATAAGTGCAGACTGTAGTAAATAAGGGACAGTTATTGAAAATGTCAGGAAGGTAAATGAGAGAGAGAGAGAGATGCAGTGTTTGCACAAGCAGTTTTTCTCTCCAAGAGGCCCTGCAGTGCATTTTTAGGAACTTGGCAGCGAGACCAGCAGAGTGAGTGAAACATTAACCTTTGTTAACGCCAACTGCGGCTTGATCCAAGATAAGGGGAGATCTCAATAGTCTCAAATAAATTGTGGGTGTTGAAATCAGGTGGTGGGCTGTTGAACAACCGTCTTTCTGTTGGCTATTATCACCAGTTTGCTCAGTCTTCCATTTACATCCCTTATCAAGAGTCACAGCAGCCCAAAGCCCCCTTCGGTATAATCTTATCACTGCTTCAGGGTTTCAATTATGAGTCTGAACTTATACACTGTGCTCACTTCTTTTTAAACACGCTTAAATTAAAGTAGGTTGTAATCCATGCAGAACACTTTGTCCTTGAAAATATGGCTCATATATTGTGTACGCCAGCATATTAACTCCTGGACCATTTGTTTCTGGTGTTGACACCGCTCTTAATGCTGAAACTGTAAATCACTGAGTGAGGGTGACAGCGGTGACATTACCAATTCCTGCAATAACGAAGATTGCTGAGCACACACTAAGAAAATACAATCCACACATTACACATTTTGTAAATTATGCTTCTTTTTTCTAGCTTTCACACTCTTGCACAATTCAACTGTAAGTGATGCAATCACACTTAATCAACACCCAGTTTTTTTAAAGGAGTATCTTTAGTCTAAAAAAAACAAGTGTATTCACAAGAAACCTGTTCCCAGATTTGTTCCAGTGTAGTCACAAAGTTAAAGCTTTTTTCACTTTGTTGTTTCAGCAGAAATGTCAGTACCCTCACAGAGTAACTACTTTATCAATCAGTGACAGTTAGTCACACTCTGTGAAGCAGATACAAACAGGAACGCAGGGATATGGAGGAGTAAGAGAGCTGTGTTGCTTTGTTGTACTCTGTGGATAAATTACATCGAACACTAAATCACATTTAGACTTCAGAGAATGATGGACATATCTGTGAAACAGGAAGAAACACTGAATTTCGGTCTTACACCACCAATATACTTTAAAAGACACAGTGCAACTACATATTTAAATTTGACAGCAGTATTTTATTATATGTGCTTAGAGTTGCACTCATTGCTGCAATAGTAACTGGTTGTTTTTGCATGCACATAAGGATGTGGGTTCTGGGTGTGTACATGCTCATCTTACAATTTCTCAACAAATCCTCCAAAGTAGATGGCAAAGTATTGTTTTCATCTGTGCAGAACACAAGATAGAAATGTTTTCTGATTTAGAAGCATTCAGTACTTTCAAACTGACATGGGAAGATAGGGGATAATTACAGCCAGAAGAGTCACACTATCATCAGCAATTTATAGATACCCTGACTGTAGCTTTTGATTAACCAGTCAAATAATGGGGTGAAAGTACTACTACAATAACTTATCAGCTGAAAATATAGATGAGCAGTGTTCAGATAGGCACAGTGTGCATGAACAATAAGAGATACCAGGGCTCTAACTTTGTAGTAGCAGCCCTGTGTGGAGCCCAACATTAATTGGACAACAACATAACTTCACAATGCTTAAATGAGTGGTGGGGTGTCTTTGCCAAACTTGGAAAGCTTTGTCCCTTAATTTATGGAAATGAGAACATTGAGAACACACTGTATGTCCTCCAATTATTTATTTAGAACAGGAAATTCCATTTGTGCCTTTCGCCCAGTGACAGTTGGGAATGGCTTCAGCAACTGTGCGAACTTTGTGTCTTATCCTTACGAAAAAGGAGGATATGCAAGTATACTTATTGTTTTCTTTTATGTACTTTTATAGATACGTATACTAGACAACAACTACATTTAAGTATACATGGAATATACTGACAAATATATAGAAAGGTATAAGTACATGTATGTATATATACATATATAGTTTTACTTCTTGTAGATGAACTGAACTATAAAATTCACAGAAGCACTGTGATATTTATGTATTTATTTATGTATACTGTGATACAACTGCCTGCAAACTAACAGTATAGTTCAGTATCTGTCTTTAGAAGTACACTTTAAAAACTAGAACGTATACTAGTGTCCATTGTTGACTTATATATAGAAGTTTATTTGTAGTATACTTAAACTGTTTTCATATAAACTAAAAAGTGGGCCAATTTAGTCCCAAAAAGTATTGAAAAAGTTTACTACAAGTGCACTGCCATTAGTATGCTTACTACATGAAGTATACTTGGGAAGTATACTTGAAGAAATAAACTTTTAGCATACTTTTTTCGCTAAGGGAAGTTCAGTAATAAAACAGGTCCCGCCCTGTCTAAGGTGAATTCAAAGACTCTTTTATGTGAACAGGGAAGCCAGAGACTTTTTTTTCCTCCTTTTCCAAACACACCAAAGACCTGAGCTTTAGTGTGGTCCTACACACAGAGAATATTTCAGTAGACAGGATGTGTGCTTAAGGGTCACTTCCTTAAATGTGTGTCCTTGATTTGTGCCTGCATCATTTCAAAGTTTCAATTGTGCACTTAGAAAAAGGCCACAGAGATAACTGGCAGGTCAAAAAAGCTAATTTGGTGTTTCTTCAACATGTGTCATCTTCCTTGTTATCTGTCATTACTGGCCAGTAAAAGATAACAAGGGCAAGATATTAGATTGCCCAGGGGGTACATCTGACTCAAGCACTGAAAGCCTCTTTCTGCTGGCTAAACCCCAAAGGAGAAGGGGCAAAGTCTGGGCATGTTCACTGTCTTGTTATTAGCATAATATAGTCAGCAAGCACTTTGTGTCTCCCTCTAGCATGTGTGTAGGTCAGAAATAACTGAAGGATAATGTCAATAGCTGCAGCATGACTCAAAGAGATGGCTGAAATTAGTTCAACCATGTGACGCTGCATTAATTCAGCAATGACACCTCGGAGCTTTAAACTCACATGTCTTACATGTCAGTTTGATTCGAGACATCTGTTACTAGTGCCGTCACTGTAACAGGAACGTTCCTCTGTGACACTGAAAAACACAGTGTGGACTCCTGCGCTGGTTTGCGTGGGAGTCTTTTTAGAGTTCACGTGTCTCTTAGTAGAAGCATGAGCAGAATCTATCTAAAAGAGCCAGTGTCGCTGAAGATGGTGAATGTCTGTCTTCATTACAGTGAATGAATTAAGGATTTATTTTTTGGGCTGCTTATGCAAGAGCAGTCCCATTTACTATTCATTGGATCTCTGTGGTTTATATAACCAGACGTGTTGATAAAATCTTCTTTTGAATGTGTAACAAATGGCAGCTTGTTATCAGGGAATGGCAGTCAAGTGTAATGTGTGAAGTTTTTCAGAATAGCATCCAAAATCTAAAAGAAAATGCAACTGCTTCCATGTTAGAGTTGCCGTGCTGACAAAAATAAACTGATCTTGCTTATAGGGTTTGTTAAAAAAGTGAGACTGCTGCGAGATCCATAGTCCCCCCCCCCCCCACACACACACCACACACACACTGAAGCTTTTCCCTCTTTCACGTCAACGAAAACAATTTCAAGTGCGCTGTGGCTGTTTGAGAACACCTGGCACAGCGGGGTCACAGTCGAGGGCGCTCCTCATGTGCCTTGTTGGCACTTTAACAAAGCAGGAAAATGGCCTGCAATTGCAGTGCGCTGGTCTGATGCCTCAACGTATTGATTATATGTTCACAATTCTCGGAGGACAACAGTGACTCAGCCTTTTCCTCACAACCGCCATGCTGGACCAACTCGCTGTTCAGCTTCTGTGCCCATGACCACGCTCTCGTCACACTTATTGTAGCTTCTTTCATTTGCCATGGTGACGATGCAGACCAGCAGGGGATAATCATCGCTCGGGGCAAATGCTGTTGACACTACTGCTATTCACTGTGGGAACAAAGTACATAGAAGATTCATTTTCTAGTGAAGGGATGATAGAAAAGTGTAATAAAGTCTGGAAAGGCTTAAAGGGAGCCACGTTGTACATCTTGTGTCACACATGCAAACACTCATGCAAGCACACACGTACACATGGAGTAATGAAACCCACTTGGGAGCCAGCAGCAGCACACCACAGGATTTCTCATCCTTATTTAATGGCATCGTTAGTGTGTCCTTGGAGACACGGTGGGCTGTGATGTAATAAGTGATCTGGCCAGGCCAAGGTGATAAATGAAATAATGTCCACAATGAATGACACTGTGAATCTATGATGCTACACCAGAGGTAAGCTTATTGGACTCCAAGTATTCTCCAAGAATCCTAGTTTCATTATTTGGCATGTGCTTCTGTGTGTGTGTATCTGTGGAGGAATTAAACTGCCTCAAAGCAGCTGTTCGAAAGATGTGTAGGTTTGTATTTGTGGCTTTTTTAAAACAAAAGAACACTGTAAAGATGTCCTTGAGAGACTTCACAATATTTAATGTAGTTTTTGCTTTACACCAATGATATCAACACATTTCAAAATATATGTTGCAGCCATCCCAACCATCACTACCAGCTGGTTAATATGAGAACGACTATAAGCACCATGGATATCACAGTATATAGTCAATGACTATCAAAAGTTAGTATCAATCAGAAATTAACATTGCTTTGTGCAAATTAACTGGTAAATCACACTAATACAGAATATGAAGCTGGAGATTTTTTCTGTACAGATATACATGCTCTGTACTGTATTACATTGCAATTAGGCAGTACTTAAGTACTGCTTATTGTATTAACAACAGTAACATGTAACAAATGAGTGGTGGTTTAGGAGCTGTTTTCATAGAGAATAAACATATGAGAGTTGTTCTTTTGTTTAAATATATTAGTTTTTTAGCAGCATATTAAACATATTGTAACTATAGTTTAATATTTTTTCTGACATCAGTAACGATAAGAGAACAGATGTGACACAGACAGACAAAAGTCAAATGATGCAGATGCAGAAAAAACAAATCATAAGACAGAGTAGTACGCCAGAGTATTATCTAACTATCTCCTAGTTATTTTTGGGATGTCATTCTACTGTAGCAGAGTCAAGGAGATAGATAATCCCAGAATGTGGAGTTACAGCTCACCAAGTCACCCCAAGGGAGAAAGAAGTAAGTGCTTGAGAGCAGGAACAGGAGTGTAAGGTTGGCCTGTTGAGCAGCAGGACAGTATTGAAACTCCCTTAGCAGCTTTGTGCACCAGCACTCAGAATATCAGATGAGTCTTTGACAAGCAGCCAGTAGATGAAGTATAGCAGAGTCCACTTCGGCCTGCGCACTCAAGGCTGGCTGCAGCATTCTGGATGAGCTGTGGGGGCCGAAGCCATGAAGTTAAAAAACAAAAAAAACAGAGTGAAGGTAGGCAGAATCACTAATGGAAAACGTGATGCTTGAACTCAAACTCAAACAGGATTGGAGAACCACCCGAGAAATAGTTTGTCAATTTAACTAGTCTTGAAGTAATATGTTCATAGGTTTGTCACCTACAAAAACTTTTTTGTATGAGTCTCTTTTTCTCCTCTGTCAAGTGAGTTCATTGATATTTCCAACAGTGCTCTGTAGCACAGCGATCATATAGTATGAAACATATGATGAACTATGCGAAGCGTATATCAGTCGATGTTCCCTGTGTAATGTGTAATCAAAGATTGAAATTCAGCCTGCTGAACAGCGAGCAGAGAGACAATTTTAGTAATGCATGTGACAGCATACTGTACGAGATACAAGTGATGATTCCACCAAATGTGAGGAAGCTTTTTATTAAATCCTAAAAAAGCTGAGACATATTTATTACTCCAATTATGCTAAAATAGCTAGATTTTTATTACGTTTTGAAATTAGTTCTCTGAATCTTGGATCTTAAGCTTAAGTTTGTTACAGGAATAAAAGTCTTTCCAACTGCGTATTCTTTGACAGCAGCGTCATAATAACACAGGATATACAGTAAAAGAAGTTCTTCTGACGCAGTATGATGAGGACTTTGAGTTTCTTATTTCAGTGGTACGTTCAGTGTTTTCATGTACTGTATGTCAAGATGTAAACTGAGCCCTGGTTCATTAGTAATGTGAGACTGTGCTGTCAGATCACTAAATGCTACCTTTATTGTTGTCCCTTTTCGAATTTCAAACACTCGCATTTTACCTCGCGCCTGCTTCGACGCACATATTTTTAGCTCAGATCTCCATTTTGTATTGATCGCATTTGCTCTTGTGTTATTGTGTGGACAGCCTAGTAAGTCACATTTTTCTAGCCCTCCATTGTCCTTGACGGTGCCTTGTCATTATATGCTCCTCATATTCCTGCCCCCGGGCTACCAAAGCATGGAACTTTCGATAGTCCTTTTTCCTGGGCAGGACGTTATGTCAGAAGTGTCATTCTGTTTTTAAAAATAATTTGGCTATTAGACACATTAAGATCCAGGATGAAATGCCCGATGACATTAAGATTCAATGCATAAACTCAATGTATATGTTCACTTGTGCATGCACACTTTGATAGGCGTTGATCAGGATTCAGAACCACACACACAGGGCAATAATGGGATCCAGCAGCTTGTCCACAGGACACAGATATGTAAGAATAGAAACTGCCTATGTTTGCTATTGATTCCCAAAGGCAAAGAGATATCTGGCATCAATTACAAATTTCCTCCTCCCATGTCTGCCTTTTTCCTCTCTGTTCCACTTCCCCCGCTTCATTGTCCCATTCACATTCCAAGCTGTTTCAGAAAACGTGTGTCATGTGTCAGAGATAGCACTGACTCATAAACTCTCCAAGTGGCAGTCCATTTTGCCACAAAACAAACCATGCTGAAATCAAAAACAAAAAGCACCCTCCTCGTCCTTTTTGGTTTCGTTGCTACCCGTTGGTATGGGACGAGAACCAGCCCTCAGTATGCAGATAATGATTTTTTTTCTTGCTCTTCCTCTTATGTTCCTTGTCCCGTCCCCAGTTGCAGCTGCTTGTGCTCTGCAGTATTTGTATACATGCTGATTATTCACAACAAGCTATCCACCAGTGACCTCTCCTCCACTTGCTGGCTTGCTTGTTACCTTTCATCACTGTCTTCTCCTTCAACATCCACCCATCCAGGTTTTTATGCACAGAAGAACAAGTTTAAATGCTCTGTGCATGAATCTTCACTTCTAGGGCACTAGCTCTGAACAAGGAGACCATTGAGCAGTGTGGTAAGAGGAGGGGCAGCTGGGCAGCCCTGGCATTCAGTCTGGCATTTGACAGAGGGCTGATCAAAGGTTGTGAAACTCTGTCTGAAACACAGGCTGCAGAATGGACCATAATGGGTAATATGCATGGCTGAACTCGAATGGAAATGTGTAATGTCAGGACTGTTTTGGGTACTGAACAAAACAGCGTTCATCACTTGTTTTCTAATGCGACTGTAATTGGATAACAGAGATGCACACTGTTAACAGATGCAGTGAAGTTGTTTCTTCTCCATACCATTTAGGTGTTGTGACTTCTGTTTTGTAATCCAAAGGCATTATACTGCAACACACAACTTTCAGTTCATTGTTGCGTGTGATGAATAGGTTTTTCTGCAAGTGCATAAAAAATACAAAACAGGTTTTTATAACTAGATTTTAAATGATGTTCACATGACCCTTGGCTGACCACCAGTCTGTGTGTGTTCAGATTCCTCTCTCTGCTTATATCATGCTGTGTTTCTTCCCTGTGCCTTCTCTTTCTCTGCTTTCTTGTTTTGTGCTGCTGTTGCCATTTCCCCTAATTGTTCCTCTGTTTGCTTGCTATCCTAATTGCTTTAATCAAATCTGTATTTTTTATGTCTCATCCTGTAATGATTTCAGTTTGCGTACTCCACAGACAGTACAGAACGCATTAGGAGTAACGTTGGTTGAGACACAATAGTTGTAACCAGGTCGGTATATGTCCTCTGTTATATAAGAGATGAGCAGGATTTGACCATAGCCACTGAGACCTGACCTCTAAATGGCCACTTCGAGGTCACCATGAAAAACAAACAAGAAGGACTGAATAATTTTCCTGTACAGTCAACGTGATACAACTTTAATAAATATCTATGTATAAATAAAACGCTGTAACATATATCCTCACAGTCTCACACCTTACACCGCTCGAGCCAACACAACATGTAATCCATATGTTCTCATGATAGAATCAGCACAGCCAGGCGCGAAGGAGGGGTAAGGGAGAGTGGGCGTTTCTCCTGATAGCTCTCTCTAAAAATAAACCTGTGCCCTTACATAATGACCAAGTCAGTGTGAGAGCAAGAGTGATGAATGCCAGCAGGTCCTCGCTGCTACACTGCTACAGTAGGACGTAAAAAACACAAGAGCAGGTCCAGTTCCGAAAAAAAGTCTGTTTGGATTTAACAATACACAAACCTATAAAAAATAAGGTTTTTGTAAGTAAGGCTCATCTATCTGATCTATCTTCTCTAAACTGTGATATATGATTATTTATTCAGTGTAAAGTAGAAATATAAACTTCCAGTTTAGCTGATTGATAACTTGCTTTATCTGTAGGTTGTGTTTTTATCTTTTATTTATATCTCCTCTGATTTATAATCAGAGGAGTCCATTTCTCATGAACGTGTGCACATGAATGCCCCTTCCTCCACCAGGTGTTGGAAGTTTGGACTGTCCCATGTGGAATAGGGGTATATTGTTTTTTTCTTCTACTCCTTGTAAAATTAACTGTAGCCCAAATAATATACTGTAGAGTTATTGCACATTTTAAATCATTAAGCAAAGTAACGTTAGCAACAATCTGAATGGCTTTTATTGCCTGTATGAGTTTGTTTACTAAGGCAGCATTTAAGGCTGAGTGATTATCCGTTTTTTTTTGTTTGTGTGTGGAGATGAAGAAACTGTAAAATAATTCATAGCTCTGAGCCATGGCTATATTTATACGATTATATTAGCTCCTCCAGCTCATCCTGAGCAAATAGGGTTATAAGCTTTAGTCCAGCAGATGGCCACAATACATTCCCACATGTATGGAGGTAGAGAGGCCTGTGTACAACCCTTGTAATATCCACCGTGTCCTTCTTTCTGTTTTCTCCCAGTTCGTTCTGGCCTTTCCCTCGGTCACCATCTTACAGAGAGAACAGGAGGGGATGGCTATGGAGATGTGAATCAGGATCAAGTTCCTGATGTTGAACATGAGAAAATGTTTGACTCCAACAGTACCTCTGTATATGCCCCCTCCCTTGTCCCTCGCATTGCCTTTCTGCAGTGTTCACCACTGGTGAGGCCTTCATCAATCACCGCTACCTATCTATCTCATCCATCTCAGAGGTCGCTGTCCTCTACCTCATCCCTCTTTCATAAATCAGCAGACAAATGCATACCAAACAGCATCTGTCTTTCTTTCTTGTGGTCCTCCTCCATCTTCTTTTTTTAAAAAAAGAACTAAATAAAATGAAGGGAGTGACCACCTGTGTGAGCAGTTTGTGGATGAAATGAGACTGTAGAGAGAAAACATAAAGACCTACAGCATTTCAGTATTTAAATCTTATGACAATAAAACAGGTTTCCTACGTCACCCTCTCCCGGAAATTGTGTCACTCTGCATGTAACCTTGCCTGTGTGTTTGCATGAGCACGTAATGGAGCGAGCGACAGATGAAATGGCACTTTCACTCTGAAGAGATTTAAAGGATCAAAGAGGGTGCAAGAGAAGAGTAGAGGGGGACCGTGAGAATAGTTACCATGGTGACCGTGACATCACCAGAGGCTGTTGCTCTCTACCTCAGTGGGAGCTGTTTTTGTGAGGAAGTGGAGGGCAAACAACTGTCTTTTTTGACAACCAAAGAGAGGCACTTTGTGAAATTTAAGGGACAGAACTCTGGCTCTTGAAACTCCAGGACATTGAGGACAATTGGAAAAATTAAGCTTTTTCTCTTCTGCTGTTTCTGCCTTCCATCTCCATCTCTCTGCTGTGGGCGATTGTTGTAACACATCTGTGTTATGTCTACACACTAATAACACTGTATAGTTTGTGGAGGTGAATTGCATGTTCCTGTCAGCTCAGTTATTTATAATTAAGTTTTTACTGTGTGCGACAAAGAGAGAGAAGAGGAGAGCAGGAGAAACCATGCAACGTGCCCATCCTGCATTTCCTCATCGAGGCTTCTCATTCACTGCATATCACACTAAAAATAGACAAAATATTAAAAACAGCTCTCAGTATAATATAAATCACAAACTGCAAAGTAAAATCACTAACATTTTCATTAAATGTAAGCTACTCTCTGAAAATGAATGCCATTATCCTTAAGAAGACATGTTATATTGCAGGTCTGCTGTATTACATTAAAGCTTGTTCTACAAAATAAAATGGTAATTTAAAAAAAAGGCAAGACTAGAGTTGCTGAAATCCGGCAAGGCGCCATACTTTTCTTAGAAAGGTTTAACATTAGTTCTTAAGGCTAGGTAATTTTTTACCCAAACAAATTCCTGTCAGGTGAGTTTCCAAGAAGCAGGAGAAGCAACACACATGCAGAATAAAAAACAAAACAAATGCACAACACAAGACTGTTGCACACAGCATGTGTCTTTTTGATTCTGTTCATTTTTCCCCACAAATGGCACCTATTCACCTGGTGTGGAGTTGCTTTGGAATGTCTGACCTGAGCAGGGATGTTGATTTGAATTGACGACCGTGTGAAAAGTCTTCCAGCTTGGTCTATGGGTGCTGCTTTGGACATTTGTGCACAATGTAACTTAAACCTAACAAGTAAAAAATTATGTCATACAGTATACCGCAAACCATGTTATCAAGCTTTCAGTATATTAGCATGTTCTCCCAGTTCGCCCAGTTTGAATGACTTTCCTAAAAGAGCTCCACTAATTTATGTTTGAAAGATGGACAGGAGGCTCTAGTCTGCACACAGATGGTACGGAGTGTGTCTGTGACATGGACAGATTACCTGCCAGTGTGCTTCAGTGTACGATGGGGTATGGCAGCATATTCAACCTTCAAAGGTCCTAAAAGTGCATAAAATAGACATTTATCTTGTCAGTGTTCCTCAAATGCACTTAATCTTAATTTCCAATTCCTCAGAAACAAAGACCTTTGATACATGCACGCCTTCTCCAGCAGTTTCTATCCAAATATATCCTCTGTCTGTGTGTGTGTGTGTGTGTGTGATAGGCCAAATATCATCACAAGAGGCACAATGTGGTTCATGCTACATGTGTTCACTCAGGATCAAAGGGTATTTGTAAGTGGTTGGGTGAGGCAGGCACCACCTCTGGACTATGAAGTGAATTTCAGTAAACCTCTGAGTGTGAATGTCTCAGCTGGATGCTTCCTTTTAGGAAGGGCAGAGTGGAAGGGCGTTGTTTGGTGAGACCTCTTTGTTTGCAGTCCAGCCTTGCAACACTACAGCAAAGTAAACAAATAGTTTGATGGATGGAGGCATTTTGCGAGGTGCAACAAGTGTGAAGGATTTGAAAGGTGGAGGGGAATTGGTTGGTATATTTTTGAACTGTTTTGTGCCAAAGTTTTTCTCTTTTTCTCTTTTACATAACATGTACACATGCATGTTTTACTGTTGCTCACACTGTGTATTGTGTTGTGCAAGCGATGAGTGTGAAGTGATGAAAAGTTCAAAAGCTTTTTTTTTTTTTTTGTATTTGTAAGCCTCCTCTGCCACCAGATGGAACTGAAAACAAAATCTGACAAGTTGCCTCAAGTGACATCATATGAGTCAGCATCAGTTGAAAAATGAAAAAGAAAAATAACTCCAGGGGTGTGGGGTTTGAACTATCTGAGCTAACAGACCTCTGTAGTCTGCTTCCCGTCTCTGCCTGAGGCTAGTGGCTCAATTCTACTTAAGGCTGTGTTCAGACAGAGTTCCGCCATGTGTGAAAAAACACAGCCTTTCTCATTCATTACAAAGAGGGAGTGCTTTTAAGGCAGCCTTGACTGGCACCACATGGGGCTCTGGCAAAACACCCCTGCCTTTAGCTGAGAAAAATCTGGATCTGCCTTAACATGCAAGCACCCATTCTTTGTAAATTTTTTAAAAATTTTTTTTTGGCATTTCAGCCTTTGCTGGATAATTGACAATAAAGAGGCAAACAGCAAATATGGGTCCCCAGCTAGACTTACAGGGATTCACAAAGTAATGTATCATTCATGTTAACCCTTCAGCTGCCAGGTGGATTGTTTTTTTTTTCAAAGTGAACGCCGTATGTCTGCTGTTTCCCTCGAGATTGTGACTATGACTATGTGAGATAACACACCCCCACAAACCTCTTTCCCCACAGCAGCGTGTGTTGCTCTACTGTAAGAGACTGCACAAACATTTCTAAATGAAGTCTCAGTCTCACCTCACTTAACTCACCTGTTTGTCCAACCAAACTGGATTGCATTGTGGGTAATGTAGGGTCCAGGACTAGGAGAAGTGCGTGCAGGAAGATGTTAAAACGTTCTAAGTGAATCTGATGGTGTTATTGTAACATAACCCTATTAATGTTGGTTTATGCAGATTTTGTGGAAACAACTGCAGCTTCTTTATTCACTATATCTCCTTTCTGTGAAATTCAAACATCCACACGATGAACTATCTGAGCTGCTGTCTATCACAATCTAGTTCTGTTTGCCTGAATTCTGACTCGCCTTTATGGCCAGTTAGTTTGCCATCTGATATCGGTTCACCTCACTGACTCCACAGGACAGAAGCTAAATAAAGGAAAGTTTAATATGCGCTTGCTCATATTATGTATGCACCAGCCACTGCCTGATACCAAATCAGTTTCCAAAACAGGTACAACCATTAGTTGTTAGGAGCCACAATCTGGTCAGTGTGTGTCTGTGTGTGTGCATGTTATAATGTTTGCATGTAAGTCACTGATAAGGCAGCAGATCTAACATAGAACTGTTGCCTCACACATACTTACACACCGGCTGTGCTGAACCAAGAAAGGAGGATGTCAGGAAACACTGCAGCAGAGTTTATGGACTGTGAATGTGGAACATTGTGTCTGCTTCAACTGCACTGCAGGGCAAAGTATTTGTAGGTCCCCAGCCTGAGATAATGACTTGTCTAAAGACCCATACATAACCAGAGCTACTTTTTCCCACCAAATGTTTCTTTCTAATGAAATATTATACATCCATTCATCCATCCATTATCTACCGCTTAATCCGAGTTCGGGTCGAACTCGAGATTACCGAGGATTTGGTAAAAATGTGGGATCCACATATACACAAAACAAATGTTTTGAAAGCAGTATTGGCTGATTTATGAAAAACAAACTTCTGAGGTAAAGAGCAGTCACTATGTTTGTTCAGCATAATTTGAACATGCTAACTCTATATTGCAAGAGACTTATCATAAACATTCTGTGTTGTAAAGAGATGCACTGTGGCTTGTTTTGCCGTAGGTCATTCTCCCATCTTATATTTTGGAACCTTATATATTGGATCTGTGTCAAATGACATCCAGCCGCATTCTATGGCTTTGTAATTGTGGTTTAGGCCCAGAGCTGAAACAACAGGGAAATCAGGGGTCGGCCATCAGTCAGTGTGTTGGTGATGTGGATGCACTGTGGAACATGAATCAATAGAACAACTCTTATCTGCATGAATAATATGATAAAATTATATATTATTTTGATGGATGTTAATGGGATTCATGAATGAATAAAGGCAGAGAGATGCTAAAAAAAGCTGCTTGTTTTCAGTGTTTGTGCTGTATTTGCTTGTTGGTACACAGTGTCCTGAGCGTCAAATAGCCAGGTCAAAAAAAATGTAGTAATTCCTTATCAGCAGTGAATAAAAACATTACCTGTGCCTGGTTTGTCCACACACGATGCAACAGCCACATTAAAATGTGATCTGTTTACACTTGAAAGTGCTGTTATTCTTGGATCAGCACTTGATTAAGGTGGTAAATAATTCAGTGTTGTGTGTCATCAAAAAATTTAAGGAAACACTAATGCAGTAATCACACATGTGCATTCACGCTAATAACAAAATTAACATATTCATATAGGTCTTTGATGAGGAAACACAAATGCCTTACAGACCAAAGGGGAGACCACTCTGAAGGATTCAACCTACATCTTTGACTTCTGATTGCATAAGACGAACTGCAACATTTATTTTGGCGCTTGTGACAGAGTGGATGATAACAAGGTGAATCATTTTAAACAAAAAGCACAAGCAGAACCTTTTTTTTTTTTTAAATCAATATGGTTGCTTTATAAAGCTATTTAAAAAGCAAAGTCGAATTCTAAGGTAGATTAAATTTCTGCTGACCACTTCATCTCCATCAATTAGTCATGTGCAAATAGACTATACTTCATACATATGATTAGTACACATACATGTACAGTATGGATGTGCTTACATGTTCAGGCAATGTGAGAGATGTTTCTGTTTATAATATACAGATTCAAGAAAGGGCTTTCCAAAGCTATGAATACCTAATAACCTCCCCCTCTCCCTGTATTAAACCCAACAGTGGGATTGCTATACTCTTTTTCTTTTTTCTTTCATACTCTGTCCTCCTTCTCTGTTGTCTTGCTCTATCTTTCCCTTCATCTATTCATCTATCGTTCCATGATCAGTTCTAATCAGAATTATGATTAGTGCATCAGACTCTGCAGCCACCGCCTCCAAACTGCCTGAAGTGTTTTTTTTGTCACAGGCTCTACTGTTGTCGGAAGATCGGCTCCATTTTGCTGACTTTGCTTTATTGAAAAAAACAAACAAAAACAAACTAACTTGGACTCAACTGACTCCAACTAACACAATTAATTTGAAATGATCTTTTGTCCCGTACACAATACTTGCTTTCATCATTCATCCTTTCATCCTACTTTACAAGTTTATTGTTCCTCTAATCTTTCTCTCTCATCATAAGCCCCTTAGAGTCACCAACTGTCTCTGTCTTCTTTCTTCCTCCATATCCTCCCAGCTGTCCTTTATGCCCCTGTATTTCCCATCTTTCCATTCTTGCACCTCTACCCTCTTTTAGCATGGAGACTATTGCTTCTTCAACACCTCAGAGAGTCACACAGAGCCCTAAAATGTGTCCTAATTGATCCAATTGCAAGTTGCAGTGCTATATACAGGTGTGAATGTCCACGCTGAGATGCAATGGATTTCTCATGTTACATTTAAAGGTGGTCAAGGACACATTTGGCCACAAATCTAGTATAATGCCAGTGTAAATATGCCCCTGTCCAAAATCAAGGACTCAGTGAGGTGCTGGATCAGACGTGCTGGAATTTTTTTGTAGATGTCAATAATAGAAGACGCCAAGAACAGTGGTTGTCTGTCCTGTTTTGATTTTGAGCTAAAGTCCTGGTTGACAGAAGCGTGACGCCTGTGCTTATCTGCATAACGAGCAGAGAAATTAAATCCAATCAAGTGGACACTCAAGAGACATCAAAGCCATTTTGGAGACTGCAGTCTGTCCAGACAGCAATCTGTGGGAACTCTATACAAAAACAATCTGGATATGTTTCATTACAATGTAATAAAAAATATTACAACTTAAGTGACAGCAACTGAATAAAGATTCTGCCAAGACCACATTAGAAGTCTCAAGAATTTGAGATCTAAGTAACATAATCATTTAATATATAAATTATGCTTATTTCTTTTTGTTTTAAAATAGTATAAATATAAGAAATCTTGTACCATGTCGTTGTGCAAATCCACAGCAAAGCAAGTTTGTACTGTACATTGCTACTGTCAGTAGGTCTAACAAGCTCTGTTTACTATTTAGATCCAACCTCTCCTGCTGTTTACAGCCTCATTCAGAGGATGTGGAACACGTACGAGACCACACAGAGGACCTCCCACCCCTACAGTCAGATCCTTACAATGTGAGGTTCTGTTTTGTCAACATAGTGGCAGAGTCTGCATTAAAAAGTGAGTGGGCAGCGAGAATAGTGCCAAATTAAAAATGTTCAGCAGTCAACATCATGTCAGGCTCTAAACCACATCAAGTGATATGTCACAGTTACAGATGAACCAAAAAACCTTAGCACCTTTTTTTCCTGTCTTTCCATCAACTATCTCATTACGGAATTGATTCTCCGTGTCCTTGAGGCACAGGAGATGCCACTCTATCATTTGAGACAGACGCTCAGTTGAGTACACACAGAGTTATTATATTCACTTCCTCTCTTCCCCTTTGAGTGGTGGATGGGGAAGGGACAAAATCACGAGAAATGCCGAATGAAGAGATTTTGCTTTAGAAAGAAGAAGTCATGTGACAATGCATTCATGAGAACATACTGTACCAACGGTTAATGCAATAGCGCAGCTGACTTATACTGACCCATTAACTGTGTGTGTGTGTACAAAAGCAGCTGCACGTAACAAAACAACATACAGTCGAGACCACTTATTAAAGCCGTAATGCAGCTGAGAGCTACAAGGTAACAGGATTAGGTACAAATGTTTGTGCTTATGATTATTTACACAACATAAATGTGAACAAACGCCATACTGTGTATAAAATGCCTTTTCAGAGATAACAGGATGTTGGAAGTTACATAGTCAGAATAAAGATGTTTCCTTAATTTATGTTTCTAAATTTGACCATAGATAAATAATGAGCCAATTCACGCAGCTTATCCTTTATTATATTAGGATGCTCCTGTGCATTTCAGACTTGTTTTTCTCTCTGCAGATGGCAAATTGATCTATTGATGTTGCCCCAGCGGGTTGCCATTGGATGAATTATGGAACAGCCTCTGTGAGTTAGAAAGGCGACGGTGCTGGAGAAAAGGTACTCACGCCGCTGTCGTGACAACTGATAACATAACCTCTGTTTTTACATAAACTGTGCCATGTAAATCCTCCGTGTGTATGCATGCTGTGTGACTCACTCCAGGCCGCTGATGCATGATGTTTAATGGACGGTCACAGCTCACAGACTGATCCAGGGTAAAGAAACGGTAAAATTTGACATTCCCTGATAACACCATAAAATATTGCCACTCATGAAATTTAGCTAATTAGATTTTAGACAAGGCTGATCGCTTCTTGTTTTTAGTGACAGAACAACTGATACACTGAGTCATTTGAAGGTTACATGTATTACCAATACCATGTATTGTTTTTAGACTGAATAATCAGTATGTACTGAATGAAAAGCAGGGGATACGGAGGCACACTGACTGCCTTCTGCTCTTTAAGCTTTAGTGCAGCTTCGGTTGCTAATACTAATGCTAAATAATACTGATGAATTCTAGGTATTGTGTTGTGTGTGTCTTGCTACCATGCCAACAGAGATAACCTAACTGCAGTCTACCACTTTCCCCACTTAATCAATATCTCTATCCCTACTAAGCTAATTAGCCTTTTCATTCTGTGGTCAGTCCACAGAGCAGATTGGATTTGTCAAGAATATCAACTTAGAAGATTCTGTATCTTTGAATGTAGAATCTCTGCAATAATGTATGAATTGTGTGCCTTCTGTTTTTAAGAAATAAATTGACTTAGTCGACTTGTGGTAATAAATAAAGAAAAACTACTCTAAAAATCCCAAACTCAATGCAGGTGCCGTGCACCCACAGTATTCCTCTGTCTCCTCTTCTGCACGTCTCACCTGCTTCCTCATTTACTCTTCAAAGGGAGAGCAAAGCATCTGTCTATTACGAGGAGCCCAAAGCGCTCTGCAGAGTTGTGTTAAGTAATAACAACCAGTGACGTCAAAGGCTCTCTGTCTGAGCTGGTAAGAGGGAGGGTGAGGGGGTGAAAAAGGGATAAAAGAGAAGGGAGGAGGGGAGGCAGGAGTGGAAGCAGTAGTGTGTGAGAAATCTCTGCTACTTGTGTGTCAGTTGCCATTCTTTTGTTTATGTGTCGCTGCTTCTTAACACTGTGAATGAAACACCAGAATTTTTTAATCGCAAGCCTCAAACACTGATGATCAAACAATAATTCTGTATATTGTCCCATATTTCCATGTCAGCAGCAAAGGAGGACAGACTCTGCTTATCTTCTGTTGTCGGGGTGAGATCAAGTTTCTTTTTACTGCAGAGAAGAAGGTTGAGGTCTCATGACAAATACTGATTATGCAATATGATATTTTTTTTATTGAAGATGACCTTCAATTCATTGGGATAATAAATGTAAATGGGTCAGTAAAAAATCAGCATGTCCCACGCTTTTTTTCTTCTTTCTATTTATTAAATTCTCAGTGAACGCCTGCATGAAAAGCAGTCGATTACTTCAGTGTAAACAAGTCTCAATACAGCTCAGCTAAGCCCTTGTGACTCTGATTTTCATAAAACACTGAAAATAAGAAAACACTGTTTGGTAAATTACTTCTTTAACTTGATTTCTCCCTCTACCCACACTTTCATTCCTAAAGTCTAAGCACAGGCTCTGACTGAAGACTGATTGGGGGATTAGAGATCTTAGGGTGTTCCTTCATAAGCACAAGTGACAGAAGCAGGAGCGAGTGGAGGATACATTAGAGGATTACACCCTAAGACAATATAGGAGTCTTAGCATGCCTGCTTATGGCTGCTGACCTTGCTCTGTCGGGTGACGGCTGTTTGTTTGTTACAACTGCAAACAAAACCACACACAATTTACACTCAACTGTAAAACCATAAGAATCACGAAACAAACCAATAAATGCAGCTACTAGAGAAAGACTATAAGGCTTTGGACATAGAGGACCATGTGACATTAGACTGCACTGAGCGGTTTACATTAAAACAACCCACGAGGCCTTGCCAGAATTGTGGAAGTCACAGCGTTTGGGCAGCCAACTCTCTCTCCAACCCACTTCCGCTCTAGGATAGATTGTGTATCTGAATCCATGGGGCAATGTCAAACCAAATAATCTCTCCTCCAATCCGCCCAGACCGAACTGTCGGCCGTGTCATGCATTTGATTGCTGCAGAACTTTCCTTGGGAGCCCTTTCGCACACATTTAAAGCTCATAACAAGCACATGACTCTACTTGGCAAGGCTAAGTGCTTGAAGAATGTCTAAAAGTTCACTCTGTCAGTACGGCCATACACATCAACACCCTGTCTACATCTATCTATCTATCTATCTATCTATCTATCTATCTATCTATCTATCTATCTATCTATCTATCTATCTATCTAT
>JAUYWH010000026.1:15060530-15088782 GCA_034779795.1 Ctenopoma multispine
TCTATCTATCTATCTATCTATCTATCTATCTATCTATCTATCTATCTATCTATCTATCTATCTATCTATCTATTATAGAGACTTTGTTAACAAATATAATCAATGTCTTTTTTTCCATATCCATACACACCGGTGAAATTTACACTGACATTGTGCAGCAGTGACTTCATATCATGTACATAAAGCCATGCGTGTTGGCTGCGCTTTAAATTTGGCAACAGCGTGCGTTCAGCCGAGCGATGACGTGCGCAGCCTACATCATTACCTTGGATACGGGCACACCATTCACCGTAGGGCTCCTGCCCCGTTTTGAACCAATCAGCGCATGTGTTTTCTAGATAGCATTCAGCACCACCCACACTGCTGCCAGCTGTATTGTTCCGCTGTAGGGAATCTCCTCTCAGGCAATATGCATTTGTCATGACTGCTGCATTCTTTCATGGCAGCTCACAAAAAAAAAAAAAATCTGAAGGTCCTGTGTGGATATTCTGTGATTATAGGGAAGCGAGTGATACCAGTGAGATTATTTCAGTGCTACGCTGTGTGGTATAAATATGGAAAGGCAGGAAAAGGAAAAGTGAAGCGAGGATTTGGTGTGATTATAATGGTTTGACCAGCCTGCGTTTCTTAAATGTGGCTGTTCAATAACTATAACATACATAATAAAACATTTTCAGTATTTATTTCACGGCAGCTAAAACAAATGCAGCATATTTCTTTATGTAATGTCGTTTCTGTCTTAACAGCTGCCTTTTGCTGTCAGCACAGACCTAGGTTATATCTCTGACGCAAACGCTCATCACAGGCGTCTCCGATTTCACGGAATCATATGTCCCGGATTGCCAGCGCGCGTCAGCCAATGACAGCTCGACGGCGTCTCACGATGGAGGGCGGGACTAGCGCTCTGGACCAATCGCCGCCGCCCGTATTGTTTTGACCTCTGAAACCGCATCACCGCCTACCTCGTGCCCACGGCGGAGGGAAGCTATAAATACAGGTAACGCTGTGGCAGAGGGGGACGAAGTTGCGAACTCCCGAGTAGGAGGGAGCAATTCTGCAAGCCTGCTGAAAGGGGGAGGAAAACGCAAAAATAAGCCTAAAAACAGTAACCGAAGCTAGCTGTAATCACCAGTCCTCTGATATCTACATGTACTGGAATACTTTTTTTTGTATTGTTAATATATTCTATGTGAAGAAAGTATTTATACTTTTTTTTTCTATTTGCACTAACAAACGGTACTTCAGAACTACTGAGAATCTTTATTTTTTACAAAACAGTAAGTATCCTCAGCCGAATCGCTTCTGTCACCTGTTACATATTTAGTCGTATTGTGTGCATTTTCTTTGCTGCCGTACTGTAGTTCTATTCATACTTACTAAGCTGATTTGCTGCGTCAGTCCACGAAGTTAGGGAGGGGTGTGTGTGTGTGTGTGTGTGTGTGTGTGTGTGTGTGTGTGTGTGTGTGTGTGTGTGTCTAATATGTTATTTTCTTTTTATTATCTCAATCCATAAATTACAGTATTTCCACTGAGGCTCGGCGTTCGTCGTGTGTGCCTGTGGTTTACCACTGTGGCGTTTCATACAGTATTTTTTAATGCATCTTTAATTTATGTCGCTGCTGGTACAGACTGTTATCACCGTAACAATCCTGCCGTTTGTGTGAAATTGACTTTGTAATAACCGATAACATGGATTAAGACCTCGTACGTCCGGAATCTCCTATAGGCTGTTTACGACGGCAGCTTTATGAGGGAGGCGATATGTTGACGTTTAAGTCAACTTTCAGATATTTAAAGAGCTGTGTGAGCTCTGCATTTTTTCAATCCACACAAAAGCGCAGGTTATTGTGGTCATTTGAATTAGTGCTTGAAGTATTTTCATTCTCTGTGTAAAATTGCCAAACATAAGGGTGTAGCCATAGTGGCTTAAGTCCTATGGCGACATTGTTTTTTAATGTAGAAAGCGCAACGACAAGTGAATGCATCAAACCAGCCACGGTGACACGATTGTCATCTCTGAAATCCATCCAAATAATTTCACATCCAACTTGTCCTCCGTTTGTCATTATTGTTATTGTGTTTAGATGATTAAATGCAAACCCTTGCATTAGTTTTCCTGCGTCCTGCTGTAAGGAGACTATCCAGTAGCCTATTATGTAACAGGATTCCGAGTCCTAATGCGAGGTTAATATGTCCAGTGTCTACTTTTTGACATTTACTTAACAGATAAGAAGGAAGAATGAAGCTTGAAGCCAGAAACTAGCTGTGTATTGACATGTTTTCCCCTTTTTAAATCGTTGCTGTGAAATACTGTTCTAGTTATCTGCTGTTTGACTTTCTTAGCTTATATCTGAGCAGCAGTCAGAACTGTAGCTGGCACTTCAGACAGAAGCTGAGGAGTTAAAGCCTACTTCAGTATACTCCCCTTATGAAGTGTCCAGTAGCTGCCTCAAGAAGCCAAGATGACTTGAACAGATCTGTTGAATATGCATATGTTTGCTTATGTATTTATGCAAATCTATTTAAATAAATGATTCATATATACTTTTGATTGTTGCAGGAAAAAATATCACACCCTGTGGAAGGACACCAAGTCTACAGAACCAGCACTTTTGCTTTTGAACCTGTTTTATCCAAGTTCTGGTTGCTTTTGCCATCCTAACTGGAGAGCAGCTGCTAACCACGGATAAACAAAGCAGAACCAGTGGACACATTCAAGGTCAGACACACCTAATCTTCACGCACCAGGTACTTTTCAGCAGATAGCTATGCAGCTTGAAATCCAAGTAGCTCTCAACTTCATCATCTCATACCTGTACAACAAGCTGCCAAGGCGGCGGGTCAACATTTTTGGCGAGGAGTTGGAGCGACAGCTGAAGCAGAAATATGAAGGACACTGGTACCCAGACAAGCCATACAAGGGCTCAGGATTCCGATGCATCCATGTAGGGGAGAAGGTAGATCCTGTGGTGGAGAAGGCAGCCAAAGAAAGCGGGCTGGACATCGAGGATGTCCGCAACAACCTGCCCCAGGACCTCAGCGTGTGGATTGACCCCTTTGAGGTGTCCTATCAGATTGGGGAGAAGGGTCCTGTCAAAGTATTGTATGTTGATGACAGCAATGAAACTGGAGCCAGTAGTGGGGGGCTTGATCTGGACAAGGAGATAAAGAACAGTTTCAATCCTGATGCACAGGTTTTCATGCCCATCAATGAGCCTGTGAATGGCGCCTCTCCGGGCTCCAGCTCACCCTCTCCTCCTTTCGGCCACTCTGCAGCAGTTAGCCCCACTTTTATGCCCCGCTCCACGCAGCCTTTAACCTTCACAACAGCCTCCTTTGCTGCCACCAAGTTTGGTTCCACTAAGATGAAGAGCAGCGGACGCAACAACAATGGCAGCAGTAATGCTGCGAACAAGGTGGCGCGTACCTCTCCCACCAACCTGGGCCTGAATGTGAACAGTCTCCTGAAACAGAAAGCCATCTCCACCTCCATGCACTCTCTGTATGGGCTGGGTCTCGGAGCCCAGCAGCAGCACCAGAAGCCCTCAGCCCTGTCCCCCAACGCCAAGGAGTTTGTGTTCCCCAGCCTGCAGGGCCAGGGCAGCCAGAGTGCTCTCTTTCCCGGGGACAGCTCACTCAGCCTCAGCCCGCTGCAGTACAGCAATGCCTTTGACGTGTTTGCGGCCTATGGTGGCCTTAACGACAAGTCCCTTATAGATGGCTTGAATTTCAGCTTGAACAACATGCAGTATTCTAACCAGCAATTCCAGCCAGTTATGGCCAACTAGTACATGTAAAGGTACTACTTAAGCTACTACATCACACAGAAACGACCAGAGATAATGTGAAAGGTGGGAAACAAACACAAATGCACATTTAGAAAAATAAAAAAAAGTGTAAACAAGAACAGAATGTCACTGATAAAAGAAAAAAGTGACTTGTCAACTGTAAGATCTTTGTTACGAGTCTAAGAGCATGAGCCCGAGGGTGAATTACTTTGCCCCCTTGAGTTATACCTTTTTTTTTTTTTCTTCTTAAACAATGAAGCTTGTAGTACAAGATGTCCAAGCTTGGTTACCTAAACTTCAAAATGCATCATTGTCATTTCTTTTGCCAACCAAGCACAAAATATTTTTTTTATGTGACTGTTTTAAGATATAAAAAAAAGACAAAAAAAAACACCACCACAAGTCATGGCCTCTTTCAGTATTTAAACATAACTGGACATCGCCAATTTTTGAAGACATTGGCATAAATAAGTGGGATTTCCTGGTCTTTTTTCTAATTGTATAATTTAATTTAGTACAGAGTTTGTAAAATATCAGAGTATCTATTGTTTCTACGACATGGTATTGCATTTATATCTTTTTACTACTCCAGTGATCTGTGATGGCTGCAGCAACTTTATGTTTTCTTTTTTTATTGAAATTATAAAATGAATCCATCTTAAAAAAAACAAACATTGACTATTCTAAAGATTGTGTACAGAATATTCCGTAGTGGTGGGATTTAAGAATATTTGCTTTTTTGAAAAACATAAGAGTTGTATTTTCTGTTAAGAGTTTAAAGATTTTTGCTATATTATGGACAAAATGTAATCGTATATTAATTTTGTACCTACATTGTGCAATACTTGATAAAAACAAACGGTATAACAACGTATTCGGAGTCGGTGTCTTACATGTTAAGAGGGACTGATAGTTTATTAAGTTTGTATTAAAAAGTTTGAAAATAATTACGCTGGTTCATTTTGTCATTGGTTTTTGTGGTTGAACTGGTTGATACAGGTGTTAAAGGTAACAATTCTGCATTTATTTAGGGCTTTCTAACATGTCCAGACAAATCCAGTGCTCTGTCTTCAAGTCAGTAGAATCAAGTTTTTCCTAAATACGCCCACATTCATTTTAGTTGACCTTTTTTGGAACATGTCTTTTGCAAGTAGTTCTGACGGTGCACTTACATTAGACATGTTTTTTGTATATAAGGTGATATAATATATCCCTAAGCACACTCCCTGTCTCTGTTGGCACCCGTACACAATCCTCACCACAAACCCTCAGCGACATTTGTTCACATTGTGCAGGCTGTGTTAACAGTTGCCCTTGCGACAAGTGTCATTACACATATGGATAGTGGAAGTGCGATTGTGTCAAGCCTGACAACCTACTGGACTACACCCTGGCCTCATATGGCTGTTCGCTAACAGGCTGCAAAATCATTTAACACATATCGGAAGCATAAATGACTCAGGGCAGGGACTGAAATCTTGTACTGTAAGCAGAAGCATTTACAGAAGAGCCCTCTCTTAAAAATACAGAACTGCTACTGTAGCTATAAAATGCAATCATGTTTAGTTGAGCAAGAAACAAAATAGCTTTAGTAACTCTCTCTGCATCATTAGTCTCTCTGACTGTGTGGGTGACAGGTTAGGCAGACATCTTCAACTCACAGCTCAGCATGTTCTGTCTGATTTCATGCATGACACAGAATCTCTTGTCACCTCCAGGGTGCTGTTGCTTTGTAGTTTGACCTCTCTGTAGAGGTTAGACCACAATAAAAAGAAAAATCCCCTTTAGGGAGTCAGCAGAGTCACTTATCAGCTGTAATAATAAAACACATCATGCAGTACAAGGAAACCATAGGTAAAACAAGTTTGTCGGTGCCCAGCTGGTCAGTTACATTTCACCCAGTGTCCTCAAGGATGTGGCCTGTTAATGGATAACTAGCAGTACCTTGTTATGCAGGGCAGTAGGAGATCCAACCATGCAATGTAATCTAAATAGAGCGTTTATATACTGGATAAATATAGTTAACCATTGTTTAGTCCATTTTTCAAACATATAGCATATCAACTTACTGTTGGGGTGTTATTTGTCAAAGGTTGGTAGCAGTACCAGCAGGAATAACGGTTAAGGTTGACGTTCTAACAAGTCTGGACAAGTCCAGGGCATGTTAAAGGTAAATCTTTTGCTTTCGTAATGATCAGTGTATGATTTAAGTCAAAACCTCACACATCAGGGTAATATGTTTTGTTTTGTTTTGTTTTTTGATGACCAGCGTCTGGGCTTCAGATTGAAGTTGAGACCTCTGTGGTGTTACTGCTGTTTCTTCTGATTAGAGGTTATTGGACTGTATCAGCCACCACTGGCTGACTAATATCACCCTGGCCCCGCTGGCATATCATGGTTCCTCTGGGGCTGGCTCATCATCACTTGTCTGTGTCCCCTTATACACTTTGGGCTTGATGGACTGTATAAAGTTCAGCACGTGTGTGGATTTATCTCAGCTGCTGATACCGTGAACGTTACAGAGTCCTGTGGAAGTGTGTTTGTTTATCTCGGCCTGTGACACTGTTTGCGTGCATGATCATCTGGGGCAATGTCTGTGTGAAACAGGCCATTCTGAAAATACCTTTGATGGATTATGATTTCTTTTTGCACGCTTGTTCTACCCAGCACGTCCATTTTATTGATAGATTTCTATACATTACAACTCTGGACTGTGACTAACCAAGCTAGTGTAGGGGAGGCTGGCTATATTATTTTCCACAGGGCCAGAATCAATAAGACAGATGAAGTTGAGACCAGTGAGACCCTGCAGTTGTAAATACTGTAAATACTCCTGGGATCAACCTAGCAATATGAACATATTGCATTCAAATATGTATATACTTAGAAAGTAACAGTGGTAATCACATTTTCTTAGGAATTGTGATGTAGTCAATTCAAATGTATTTGTTTTGCACAAAATCCAGTTAGAATTAGATCCGAATAGCAAAAAGAGACTAAGAGAGACACAAGCTAGATGAAAAGAAAGGGCTAGAGAAAAGCACTGGTCAATGTGGCTGGGAGATAGTGAGAGTGAAGCATTACCAGCACCACTACTGTTGCTAATCCAGTGCCAAGTACACCCCCCTCCTCCTCCAGCACCCAAACCCCCCCTTCCCCTGTCATAAAAACAGGTGGGGTTTAGCTCACCTTGGGGTCCCAGCCAGCCGACAGACCTTATGGTAATGTCACCCTCCACAGCAAAAAAATAGTTAATGGCGTTTCAGCCGCTTGCTTTAGTCCAGCCCATCACCCCATCTATTTCTGGAAGCATGCTGGATCTGATTGAGCAATGATAAGCTTGAGGGAGATGCGCTTTCCTCCGAACATTACTTCGCCACACCATATCTGTATTTGGCAGAGAGAAGCAGAGGATCTCAGCTCAACATAGTGGAAATGACAGTATCTGTAGGTGTTTCCATATAAAAAAAGTAATGTTTTACAGTAGATGTGTGCAATAAGTATTAACGATTAGACTTTAAACACCTTGCCTCTAGCACACATCGGTGAGGGAGAGAGATAACATTTGTTGATGCTTAAGTGAGTATCAAGGGTATTGACACAGTTGCTTTAAACAGTTGCTCACACACCCATTTGGAACACATGAGCTTGTAGGCAGACAAGAAACAGTTTACATTCATTCCAATATAATATTGTGCTTTACTAATACTCCCTGCAGCTGCAGACTGTCTTGTGCTAATTTAAACAAAGCTAATAGGACCTATGTTCTACAAAGGTTACACTACCAGTCAAAACGTTTGGACACACATAGAAATGAACATGTTTTTGAAAGAAAAGCATATTTTATCTCAAATTAATCAGAAATACATTGTAGAGATTGTTAATCTTTACTTTACTTGGCAGACGCTTTTATCTAAAGCGACTTACAAGAAGAAGACACAAACAATTACCATTCAGTTTATGTAAATTCTGAGTTACTACAAAATAAGAGTCCTGATAAGACCCAACTTGTCAAGATAAAGAACGTGCTAGGAATTGTTAAGTGCTAGACAATTCTTTGTGAATGTGTGAATGTGTGTGTGTGTTAGACTCATTTGAAATTAATATTGTAAATGACCATTGCACATTAGCTGGAAACAACTGTTTTTCATAATGCTGTATTAATATTAATGGATGTATGGGAGGGACTCTGGTGGGAGTTGTCTGGTTTGCTTTGTATAGTGTAGATATGCCCAGCAGACACTTGTGCGCCCAGCCCTTTAAACTGCAGCTGCTCTTATCTGCAGAAGGAAACCAGAAACAAACACCCTGCTATGGGCCTCCCCTCCTTCCCCACACCTCCTTGGGTGACATACATTGGTTTCCAGTGCAGTCTATCATGCTAGTTAGGGTTGAGGGGTGGGGACAGAAAGTTATCTATCAAAGTTTAATGCTTGTCTAAATTCAACAATGATAATAGTGTGTATAGGTTATTTTGCAGGCAAGGCTTTATAGGTCAGTCTCTTCTGTCATATCTGGTAGAAATAAACCTGTATCTCCAATCTGATGTGTTTCAGCTGAATTGATCTGTGATCAAATTTCTCTACTATTTCTGATGGTTCTTTTGCAGGACAGCAAAACATGTTTGTAGCCTGGATACTGGATACTTTGCAACATTACTGTATCATCAGTGTGGCTCTTGTATGGGGATCACACCTATTTTGAGATAAAGGGGAAAATATTTTTAACATTAAAACCATCCACGAGTCTGTGAAGATAACCCTGCAACCCCCAACTTCCCTCTATAGTTGTGAGAAATTTGTGTTGCTTTCTACACTGTCCAAGAGACTTGAATTAGACTCATCTTCTCAAGTGGTGATTAATCAGTGCTGTGCAATCTGCAGATCTGTGGCACCGATCGCGGTGGTGGGGAGTCGAAAGTAAGGGGTGGACATCTGCTATTCATCACTTCCTAGTGTGTGTATTTGTGTGTTCAAGTGAGAGAGAAAGACATTATGGCAGCAAAGGAATCTTCTGGTGTCTCTGAGAGGTTTCATGCTCAGAAGAGCCTGAATTGTGGCCAAGAGAGAGAGGAACAGGGCTGTGGCACCGTGGGATTGACCGGATAGGAAAATCATGCACGGGAACATATAAATCCGTGTACACAAACAAAAAAAATTAATTTGTGCGTTTTCTGCATTGGTTGAAATGAATAGCATAAAACTATCTAAATGCCAGAGACTGTAGTTTTATCTAACAACACATTAATATGAAATATTCTCACCACAACCACTTAATCCATGTTATCTACAGCCTGTATGTCTCGGAAGATGCTAAAAAAATAGCTTTTGCTTTGTAAACACCTCTTCTGTCTACTTAGAGTCATGCTGGATTTACCTGACTTATACTGTATCTCAGAATGCTTTGAACACTTCCATTAATAATATTTACACATATTAAAGAAAGAAATCCAGTTACAACTTGCCATGCGGCTTCTACCTCACAGCTCCCAGGTTATGAAACATACACTTTATTCCTATACTCTTCGTATCTGTCTTTGCAGGCCTAACATATTTTGTCAACAGGGTTCATACATTCTAAAGCTGTCATAGAAAAAGTTTCCTGTCTGTTTAAAATGTGTGAGGATGGGATTGTTGGCATGCACAGCTTACACTCGTATGGATCAGTGGGACAGGAAGTCAAAACATGCCGAGATAAAGCCATCTCTGTATCATTTACTGGCAGCGGTGCGGGGCAGTAATGAACATGAATGAACACTTCTGTGTCACTGACCTTGAGAAGTGTTAGCATGAGGTCAACCCCGGAGAAAAAAAGTGTTTTGAGCTACAAAGAAGAACTAGGTGATAGATAGACGACTTAGACAAAATAGTACAGGCGATTGTAAGTAATAACTTGAACATGTAAAAACTTTGAAGAAGTTTTATTTTTTTCAGCTATTTACTGTGCAGTTGAGAGTTGAGATTACTGGACCTCTCTTGTCTGATTGAACCTGTTTGGACATCACCAGGAAATGTCTCCACAGCTGGAGCAGCGCTGACTGACTCAGGACTCTGGAATTTCAACCATCCTACTAATAAGGCTGCCCAGGACGCTCACATACAGGCCCGAACACAAACTTCCCTGTCTTAAACACGCACCTACACTAGATTACTGTTTTCAATATCTACTTTAGGTAAAACAAAATTGAGGATTTTTATTTCTGCTACTTTACTTTTATAGTTATATCCATTCTTTTTTCTACTGCTTGTGAGAAGTTGGGTCATCACGGAAGCAGGTTCAGCAAGGTAGTCCACGAATCCCTTTATCTATCAAGGTTTTGCACCTCCTTCTACAAGAACAGACCCATTTTAGATTAAATACAATATACATAGTCTCTCAAGTGTGCCCAGGAGACTACCACAAGTTGAATGTGGCCAAAAAAATGGAAGGCACCTGCCATTGCAGGAGCACTTCAGCTGGTTCATTTTAATATGAAGAGGGGGCAGCTCTTCTCTGACCTCTCTTCAGATATCCAAGTGTCTTACTTTGTTCCTATAGATGAGCCCAGACACCTTATAGTGGAAAATCATTTCAGCCTTATTTGCGATCTCAGTTTGTTGAGGAATGCAACATAGACCCGTGAACAAGACCTCAAGATACTTAAACTCCATCACTTAGGACAGCAACTCAATTCCAACCCAAAGAGAGTAATCCACCACTAATTCTCATCCTAACCACTCCATGCTTCTGCAGTATATCACACATGACCTCAAGTACATTGTCATATGCCTTCTCCAAATCCACAAAACCTATGTAGACTGAATTGGCAAACATGACACCTAGTAGCCTTGCAAGGGTAAAAAGCAGGTTTGTTCCACAGCCAGGATGTAAACCACATTACCTCTTCTGAATCTGAGGTTCAGCAATCAGTCAGAGCCTCTTTTCTTGCAACCTGACATAACTAGTCACCAGGGAGGCTGAGCAGTGTGATATCCTGAACATTGGAGCACACCCTGTGGTCCCACTTTTTAAAAATGGGAAACAATGAAATGAAATGCTGAATGAGTGCTGCTGACCATAATAACTTGACACAATCTGTTGTTGCACCACCATGCAAATGAAACTATTCTTCTTTACATGCATTTACACAATAACTAAACTACTTCTTTGTATTTGTAGGTAAGAAATTATACAGTTGTTTGCATTGCTTACAGTAAAAACATGTTCTGATAACAGTTAAGGGATGTTTTCACTGCTTAGCACATTAACGTCATTGTTAGCTGCTGAAAGACCCTTGCTTATCACAGCACCCTGATGGAAAAGATTCCCCAAATCAAATGCACAAATGTCCAAACATTATCCAAACAACTATCCCGAGCTGTTTTTCAGTGGACTCACCCTTATTAACAGGTTTGGATGTTATTTTACAAACTGTTTTAACATATTTTGCTTTTCATTGCCTGCAACAGGTCTCAAAGTTCACCATCACTGTCAAGCAGATGTTTTGGCTGCGCTCCTTTGAAGAAAGGATAGTGCAGCCAACAATGCATTACTGTCAGACTCTTAGCAGTGCTGGAATGAACAGACCTTCATCTGAAAGTCATGTGACAAAAATGCATTTGCTCAAGCAAGACTAACTGAGCTATGTTATGATCCCTGCCCCACCCTTCTTTATTCTTGTTCATTCACCTTTACAATAGAAAGTATACATTATATTATATCTGAATTATTTGTCGAACAGGTCACAAGAAATCAATTTTATAATGACTTCTGAGAAGTAGAGGTAGGTTAACTCTTAAAAAAAGAACTTTACAGTCTTTTAATGATTTCCTTAAATACATATTATGATATATAGGCCAGAATGAGAAAGAATCTACAGAATATGTCGGAGCCTGTTAACTTGCTGTTGAATCCAGTTCGGGCAAAAGGACACATTCAAAATAAGGGCTGAATTAATCACTCTGTGTGGGTGAATGGTGATTCAAATTCATATCCTCATGGCAATAAACACTGACACATCTGAGTACTGGATCTCTGGATGAACCAAATGCCTCTCACCTTATCACCAACTTGATCAAATACATGTTAGATAAACACACACACAACTTATGTGATCATCTTAAGGACTATGTTGCTAATGCAAGGACACAGTGTGTCACCATAGTTGTCAGATACTGTACATCCATGTAGCACTCTCTCCTAAACACACATCACTATCTTCTCCAGTCAGTACAATTAGCAATTACCACAATACTCTGAAGTATGTCCAGTTCCACTTTTAATGTAAATGTAACATACATATTTTTATTGTGATGTGGATATGTACAGAGAACAGATTATATATGAAGTATTGGTTTCATAGTGTATGTACATTGGTTTTTCTTTTCATGAATATTTCTATTGTCTTTTGATTTAAAGGAGAAGCCTTCATTATGCCTCCAAGGCAAATTTAACGCAACAGCCACTTAGCCAAGATACAATGTGTTAATTTTTAAAGGTGCCGGGAGCCAGATTTAGTTACTGGGACAGAGCCAGAAAAGTCTTTATGCCTTGTCTTCATACTGAATATGCAATGACCTGGCAGTGGTATGAGTGAAGTCAGTTTGAGTTTTGGGCTGGCAGCCTTCACTACAGAAGATTACCATCCTTGATGTAGACTGCACTGTATCTATGTTTGTTTCGTACACACAACACAGGTGGACTAAGTGATGTCACTCGTCTCCTCCGCAGAACAAAGAAGCTGAAGGCTACTCCTTATGTGTTGGCCAATTGTGTGTGTGTGTGTGTGTGTGTGTGTGTGCGTGTGTGCGTGTGTGTGTGTTTGTGTGTGGGAGGTGCTGATAGGTTCTCAGTGGGTGGCATTGCATAAGAACGTCAGTGCTGAATTAAGATTAGAGGATTAGAAGGGTTGGGGATGGTCCTCTATAACTTAATGTTTCTTTCTGTCGCCCACTCTCGCAGCACACATGGACAGAGCCCAGCGCTCAGTGGTGTCTGAGCTGAGTCAACAGCGTGGACCATGATTTGTAGAAGAAGAAAAAAAATCCCACTGAACAGTGGCAGACTGTAAACACGAGACTGCACCAGTCCAGCAAAACGGATCAGATAGAGAGAGTGAGGCAGAGAAAGGAAGAGAAAACAACAAAAATAAGGAAAAAGATTCCTACTATTGAAACTATGTAGGCATACATGAGGAAACACTAACCTCAGTGTTTGGGCTTCATTTATGTAACAGTGCAATCATTCATATCCCAATTCAGTCGCTGCTAGTATTGCCGACATAATGTAAGACCTATACAATCTACTAATGCACAAATGTTTAAACTGATGTATTTTTTCAGTAGCGACTCTGTCATGTGACTCTGTGCTTGAGGTGCAATGAAAAACTTTTGTTCTTACTTCTTGCCCAAGATTTTTATTTATTTAAACAAGATCAGTTATGACTTGGATGATTTGCTTTTGTTGGTAAATAGTGCGACTTTCCATTGCCTTTCCTTTTTGTCTTCATGACAGATCAAAACATGGAAAACATCTTTAAAATGTCCAACATTTCATTACATTTTAAACTCTTTGTACTTACCTGCATGCTTTGTTGGCCCTTTGTATCAAACTAAATAGTATAGTTCCTCTGCATGTGGTCACCCAGCGTCACCCAACCTGAGTGCATCATAGATTTTTACCAGGCCCTTGTATCTACTAGACAGAAATCCCTTTTCTCTGGGCAGATAATATCATGTGAAATAACTACCACTATCAGTAAGCTGCAGTCTAGCAAACATTAATCTTTTGCTGACATCACACATAACTACTGTCAGTTCAACTGTTGGTTTATAAGACAACAGTTTGCTCTCTTCCTTCAATGGCAGTGTATTCTGCGGCTAGCTGTTTAGGCATGTTGACACTTGCACACAAGTGTAGAATATAATTCCATTCATCATAAATTACATTACTTTATTTAGCATATCAAGTGGTAAACCTCATGTCTGCCCTCCATCCTGTGTCAGCATGTTTTATGTTCATTCTTGCGGAACACTCTGTCATGCTGTGTCTGTACCGACACACAACAGTGCTAAAGACGGGGAAGAAACCAAGCTCTTAAGGGATAATTGGAGGGTCATACAGCATCTCTTGTCTCTCTTTCTCTCCTACATACTCTGGCACAGCAGTGAATGAGCTACACCAGCAGCTCGTCTGGAGGGACGGTGGAAAGAAAGACTGTTTTTTCTCAAGGAGGATTAAATGATTAGGGAGGGAAAAGATGTAAAGAAAAACAAGTGCACTTATCTGTTGATTTACACTAAATCCTGGGTTTGGTTTAAATAAGTCTAACTCCAGAGGAAAGCTGTATTGTGCATTCCTCCTCAAGACTGGGGAATGTTTGTGTGCCAAATCAAACTCTACAGACAACCACCTCTCTGCGTGATGCTATAGAATTTACAGTAGCCACATTTCAGGCCTGATTTATACTTCATCCCTTGCTCATGCGTCTCTTTCCCTCAGGCTAATAGCAGTCCACAGCAGGCCTATAAAACGTCAATCCCATCGTGTGATATAGTGCCTGCTGTGCTGTCAGCCATCGCCAAGGATTACTGGCAGTGCTGTGAGTTTTTTTTGACGGCCGGCAGCAGCCAAATGAGAAGGAAATGGGAGTGGAGGAGCTGCAGAAGAGTTCTGCGGGGTCGTGTCATTCCATGTCACTGAAATGTGATCTGTGGGTCTCACTTGAAGGAGCACAGCCCTGATTAAATAGACCTTTTTGTCCATTACACTCTGACCAAGTTTGTCCTTTAACATGTAAGAATCAAATAATATAATTATAATCATTGCACATCATCACAGCCACAACTGTAGTTATTTAGCAATTAGGCTAAAAAAGGGATTTCAGTGACTTTTTTTTTTTCTCTTGGTAAAATATAGGTCAGACTTTGGTCTCAGGGGAGGGGATGTGTGAGCAGAAAATGATGGAACAGACGGCTTTCTTCTATGCATTGAAGCTTGAGCCAATCAACAGGGCAGTTTCCAGGTTTTATGAAAAAGCAGTAGGTAAGCTGAATCCCTCAAGTTTGATTTTTTTTTAGTAAACAATATTGTCATGGCATGGTGTCTATATTTAGAGACAGAAATCTATACCCAGACTTAGATTTTATTCACATTCAAAAACATATGATTTCAAATGTTAAATTTTAGGTTTTTCAAGATTCTAATAAACTTTTCAAAATTCCCTAAAGGTTTTCAGATTTGTCGCCTTGATCAGGCTGTTCTCATTCCCCGGGAACAAAATAATGATGCTTTGTCAAGTTGTTTGTTGTCTCATGCTTACGCTAAAACTATCCCCAAGCATCTATATGAGATTCACAGGGATGTCACTCAACTGTCAGTGCCAACCCAGTCACTTCATTTGATGCCTAGGCATAAGACATAAGATGGTATATTAAACACGTCAATGTAGGGACAAGGATGGGATGTTTGGATGGGTTAGCAATGCACAGAACCTTTCCACAGGAGACAGATTGAGTTTGATTCCTGTGTAAAATGTTTTAACAATGATCGTTAAATACGTTTTTTATTATGAGAAAGTATATATTTTATGTTTTTACTGTACTTATTTTTTTTTCACTTTGCGTGCCTAACCAAGTTGTTTTTGTGCCTAAAGTCAACCAAAGAGTGAAGTTTCCACAACCGAACTGATTGTTGTCAGGACAACAGCTCGACATGGCAGCTGCCATTTTGGTGCTAACAGATGCTGGAATTTTCATGGCATCGAATGGTTTACTGTCACTCCCAAGCGGTTAAATACTGGCTCCAAAGGGCAATAGTATCAGCATATTGTATGGTATTAGCTCAGCATAACACGTGAAAAAGGGTCAACAAGGCATCAGTATTTTACTCTCTGGGAATGAGTTCAGGTTTTCTGGACTTTGCTACAGAAAACAAGTCAACATTTAATTGTTTGCTCTGCACAGACAATTTCACCAGAATCCTTTTTTGTCTTTATCAGCAATCAAGCTATATGATGTTGACTTAGATGATAAGATGTGTGCACATATTGATATATGTATCCAGCATCTGTGCGTATACTATTTATGTGTGCATCTGTTAGGACTGACACATGTTGTACGTGTATGCTTGCCACACACCTCATCTCACATATGTACATTAAAAATCAGTTTGATTTAAGCAAATGCTTGGCCACGCTCCACTGCTACTGCAGACGTCAGCAGCCCAGCCAGATAGCTGAGGAGGCTGGTGCAGAGAGGGAGCAGATGGAGAGACAGAAAGATGGAAAGTTAGTGGTAGGAAAGAAAGAATAGGCTGATGACATGATGAAGAGGTTAGCAGAGACATGGATGGATGGAGAAATGAGAGAACAGAGGGAGGGAAATAGGAAGAGGGACTGAAATAGTGAAGAGTGATGGGCAGAGCAGCAGGAAGCCAGAGAGAGTGGAAAAAAGAAATTAGAGCTTTGCCAGAAAAATTGCTTTGAACATTTACCAAATATAGACAGGAGGAGATAAAGAAAATATGCACTACTGTGTAGGCTACAAGTTGATCTGCATTACACCAAAGTTCTTCAGAAAGGCAAGCTTTTTGTCATACATGTAAAAATCATCATAAAAATAGATCATAAATATATATTTGTCATAAAGATAAGGGCTTAATAGGCTTATTAGTGTTTTATGTGGTAAAATAACCAATTAGGAGTCCAAATGTTTATCTTATGATATTTTGTTAATGCAAAACATTTTCACTTTTTATAGGCTTTAATTTATTTTTATTTTCATTATCATAATGAAAAATCTGCATGTGTCATATGCAGTATATTTACTCCCAGCTCAAACTATTTCCTTCTGGGATTAATGAAGTTTTTTTAATCTTGACCTCACACAGTCACACAATCTTGATACAAGTGTCAGTGATACAAGTGTCCTCCACAGGCAAACAGATATGTATGAGATGACACCTGAAGGCACAGCACTGTCACACCTGGTGTCAGGTTGCAGAATCAGGGACAACAATGAGCCAGTAAGTCCCCAGCAGGGTAGCAATCTTTACAGAAGCCAACAGGTGGTCTGTCTCAGGAGAAAATCTGTTATTAGCATAACCCTGCAGGGGTCTCTGCTACAGGTAGCTCCAGGTAAGAGAGAAAGAGGAGAAGAAAGAAAAGGAGGGAGTAGAGGTCACTAAGTATTTACAGTAATGATGCTACTGATGACACTGATAATGATGATGCTGAAGATGACAATAACGAACGGTGTGTTGTCTGGCTGACTCACTTAAGACTCTGTATTGGATCTTTTCTGTCACCTCTGTTTCAGCCTGGACTTTGAGACTGTAAATGTTGTCAAGTCATAGATGAAAATGTAATGTTGTCCCTAAGCCATCCTTCCACCCTACAATTGAAACTCCACTCGCATTCATGGTGGTTCGACAGCCACACACAATAGACATGGTAATGGTCGGGTACATTATGACACACACACACACACTCACAAAATAGAAGCGTTTACCAAGTAACACTGAGACCACAGGCTTTCAGTGGACCACAACATAAAGATAATCATTTAGAAACTGCCTTCCCCTCCGCAGGAAGCAGCAGACACTGATTATATGCCATTTGTTTGTGTGTGTGTGTGTGTGTGTGTGTGTGTGTGTGTGTGGGTGTGTGTGTGTGTGTGTGTGTGTGCGCTTGTGTGTGTGTGTGTGTGTGTGTGTGTGTGTGTGTGTGAGTGTGTATCTGAGAGAGAGAGAGAGAGAGAGAGAGAGCAGAGAAGAAATTACAGATGACATTTCTCAGGTTAGCAAATCAAACATTTTTAATATCTTTTCTCTATGAGTTACTATATTTACAACAAAATGTATTTAATATACAATAATAATGAGCTTAACCTCTGGGCTGGTATTTTTTCCCCATTTTTTAGAAATGTGATCAATGACTCCCAACAAAAGAACATTTTTTATAATAAGAACCTTATTATTATCCCTCTTGCTCTGGTGCAACAATTTTGTTAGAGTAAACAACCTCACTTACTGAGTAGACGGCGCCCTTTCTTTTCATGTTCCCAAAAATGATAACATCACCTATACAAGACGGCTCCCCTGAGAAACATGCGCTGCCTTGAAAAGGTAGAGAGTGCTGGTAAATTATCAGAGTGGTGCATCTTCCCAGAAGAGCATCTTTGCTTAACTCGATTGTGAACGCTTATATAGGAAGAGATATGCTTAAAGTACATTTATTGTAAGAATGTTGTTATCAAATAGACATGAAATACTAAATGGACAATCAAGGGTTTAATTCATTTTTTGAAATGAGTCAGATGTTTCAGATTGGTGCCAAACTCCTCATGTTAGATAGAGATGCAGCAGAAAAGAGACAACTTTAAGCATTAGCTCATATCCAGCTCCTGTTCCACTAATACTGCAGATGCAGAGCCCCATAACATGCTTGAAACCCAGCTTGAAGTGTTTGGGTTTTTTTTTTTGTTCCTATCAGTGCTGCATATCGTGGTGCTAAAATTTAAAGTTGACACATCTCATGAAGCTGTTGACATAGAATAGAGTCAAATAGAGGTTGGAATACCAGAGGGCATCGTACACGATCTTCAGCAAAACAAAACAGCTTTGTGTCAGCTGGTGGCTGGCCCAAATGACAAAAGCCTGCTAGATGGGAGTCCCCAGTCAAATGTGAGGCTATGTGAGGCTTCCTATCTAAAATCTATTTGGTCTAATGAGGTTTGAGAGCCTCGGGCCCTCATTCACAAAGAGATATTGATTTGAGTCAATATGGAATCAGAGAGTTTAGCTTGAGAATATAAATCTTGTTTATAGATGGTGTGCTCGTGAAGTGGCTAAGCAACTAGACTAACAGTCTTATTGTTTAGATCCTGATAACATCTGGAGAGTCCAGCCAAGAAAAAGTTAAGCTGATAACCTCTGAAGTTAAGCTGATAACCCCTGTGACTTTTTTCTTATCTTTGGACAGAAACAGTCTAGTTCTCTCAGTGTTTTTAGTTGTTGTGATAAGCTAAGCTAACCAAAGTAACCAAGATGGTAAACACTGAAACAATAGTTTTTATTTTCCTGATTCACCTTTATTTTTATCATATTTTTGTATTGAATATCAATGTTAGTGTGGTTAGGCAACCCTGTGTCACGCAGTTGTGACCAGATTACATTTTTGTTGTGTTGTGATTCCTGAACCCAACCATAAAAAACTTAAATAACGCTGGAGCTGCATATCTTTAGTGCTAAACTGCAACACCGAATATCTTGCTGAAGAGAGACAGGGTGTTGTAGATCGGATTGTGTTGACAAAAATGCGTTGCCGGTATTTGCGACTTGTCCTTTACATTAATTGTGAACATATGATCATTACGTTAAGGTCAGGGAAAGACTGAGGACTGGCTTAATAGACAAAAATGTAACAACCACTTGACAGACACAACATTTTTACGAAAACACGATTTCTCTCTAACCTTAACCTAGGTACTTAGGAAGTGAATATTTAGGGGTAGGGTTAGGGGATGCTCTGAGTTGCAGACTGATACATGCATGTATTATGAATTCTGACTCAAGTGCATTAAACAGATTGATTATTGCATTTTTCATTTTTTCTTTGTTCGTCCTCTTTTCGATCTTTTGCTAACATTACCCTCATTTTCCTTTCTCTCTGCATCTTTTTCCATGAACAATGTGTGCTCCCTGCGATTGTAACTTTAAAGATAAACATTAACATTTTCTGTGCTGATGCTGTTACCCTAAATGACAACACATTTGCTTGTAAACGTTTGGTCTCACAGGTAAATGTAAAATAGCCTCATACATGGCTCCCACGTTTCCTCCTCGACATACTGACCTCATTCCTTCATTCATAAGGCATAACTCTTTCAAAAAATGTATTCGATTTTGTATAATAACCCAGACACAAGTCATTCCTTCAATCAATTACTCTCTACTTATTCCCACTCTATTTAACTACATAAGTGTCTTGTTTTCTGCATACTAACTGTGGAAACACTGCCACAGAGTGTGAAAACATTTCAAAGCCACAGCTTGGTTTCCTGATGTGGCTTGACGTCGATTTTCAACCCTTACGCTCCTCTTCTCCCTCACCTCTCACCTCCTTCCCACTAACTGTATGTTTGTCCATAGAGGAGGATTGAAATAGATATGAAATAGAGTGCAGCAGCCAAACTATACTAAGAGGACATATGATGAAGCGTACTAAGAATAAGGACATGAGTCAACAGCACTGTTCCTAATGTGAGAAGACAGGTTCCTGACAGGGCCACATTACACTAGAGATAAAAGCTGGATGAAAGGGAGGCTTACGTACACACCCGTGTGCTCAGTAGTTTGTCATCTCACTGTGCAGTTTATTTTCTATTTGTTTTTCGTATGAAGGCTTGCATGTATAGTGTTTTAGTCTCATGTTGTTGTGAATATGTTCTACTGGCTCATCATGCAAGATTTGATCACTGGAGACCGACGAAGATTTCCATTTGTTTTGTTTGTATGCTCCTGTTCCGAAAACAACTTTAATTCCAGGAGGACTCCTGAAGTATTTCTGGAAACAAAAAATAAGGGATCACCTGCCGGTATCACCTTATTTGTTAAACTTTGTAACATGAGTTACATGTTCGATCTCCTCTTTCCAAAGCCAGAGATGGGCTTACTGCTGATCTTTGAGAAAGCAACCTCTGTGTCTGGAACAGTTTTCACAAGGCATTGCGCAAGATTCTCCTAAAAAGCAGGTCAAGCTCATCTGAGACCATCCACACACCCTGAAGACACACCACCACACCCACCTTCCCATAACTCTGCTCCCCAGTTCAGGTCTCCTTTTCCAGCTACTGATAGGTCAGCAGAGCCTATGTTCCACTAAAAATAGTATCACACAAATCACCAGCTATCTTATTGTCAGAGGGGGTGAAACACTGGCCCAAGATATAGAAAGATACAGAACAGGGTTTGGCCTGCTCCTGATTTCTCTAGTACACAGTGAATAAGCAGAAAGAGGTGCGTGCGCATACACACACACACACACACACACACACACACACACACACACACACACACACACACACACACACACACACACACACATATGCAGGAATGCTCATAAACACACAGCTAATCACAAACTCTCATAAATAACATTTCTTGTTCTACTGCACTGTCTCTCTCTCTCTTCCTTTTAACCAGTCTCCCTCTTTCTATCTTGTCATCACTCTATTTCACATTTTTCTCTCTTGCTGTATTTGTCAGCTTTCACTTTACTTCTCTCTATCACTCCTCTGTGGTCAGGATGAGTCTTGAGTTGAGACCTGAGAAAAATGCAAAGCCATTAATATAAGCAGACAGCTTCGCCTCTGAGGTTGGATGTAGGTTGTTGGACACAACCAGCCTTATGCAAATATACATGCACTGGGAGGGGAAATGTGCATGAGTCCTTGTACATTCATGCAAAAGTCTGTGTGTGCTTGCAAGTCTTTTTTTTTTCCACCTCTGCTGTTGTGTGAGTCAGCTCTCAAGCATGATCTCATTGTCAATCTGGCTTTCTCACATGTCATTCTTGTATTCTTTTTATACACGTGGAATAATTGTGTTTCAATTACACAATCACTTTGAGCCACTCAGCTGCTTGTACACGGGATTCAGTTTTTACTCCCTTTTTTCAAAGATTTTCTTTAGCACATGTTTATCTGCTAAAGGTTTTTTTCAGTGCAACTGTGTAGCATGAACGTTTTCCATTATCGTCACATTATATCATATGTAATTTAAAATTAGCCCTACAAAAGACATGTAAATAATAATTATATTATTTGAAACAAAATCATCCAATATCTAAATCACCTGTGGGAAAAAGTAATGAACCCCTGAACTTTACAGCTAGTATAAGGCTGAACTAAAACTTTATTGACCAGGGGTCAATTCAGGTCATTCAGGGGTCAACATAATTTTTTTTTAGCTTCAACTCGCAAACTGATGACCTGACGTTCTCCTTAACTATTCTCTGGTAGAGTGGAACTCTTTGGCAGAAACCGTGGCAGAATTCAGACAAGCCTTAATGTTCTTCAGTTTGTGTCTTGCCCCTCTCCCAGGGATACCATTGCTACCCAGTGTCTATACCAGGTAGTAGAGTCATTATAAGTGACCTTTACTAAAGTGAAGTAAAAAGGGTGAATTTCTGGGTGTTTTCTCTGGACATTTTGTGACTTCTTGGGTGAGTCTTTTCCATGTTTCTGGACTAATTTTGAAAGGGTGGTCACTTCTGGGAAGGGTCGCTAAGTCCAAGTTCCAAGTCTTCTCCTTCTCATTTGTAAAAAAGTGCCTCAGACTGTTTGTGATTTGTGGGATCTCAGAGTGTTAAAAATGACTCTGAACTCTTCCCAGACCCATCAATGCAGTTTAGGCAAATACTTATCCCCACAGACCTAGCTGTTATTACATCCTCTTTTCACTTTGAAAAATACAATTATCGTTTCAAACTTTTGTTTTGAGTTTGGTCATGTTGCCTTTGTATTATATTAGATTATATTAGATATTTAACTATTTAGTATGAGATATACATAGGAAATTTGTCACAGCACTGTATAACAGTATTATTATGCCTAAGTGGATAGATTATTCACTGAATTTACAAGCACTTAGGAAAGCTGGTCCATCCCACCACACCCATCATCTGTCTAACAATACAGGGTCATGTGGCTCATAGGTTAATCAGTGGAGCTATGTATTTAGTGCTCATAAATACAGTAAACTAGTTTTAAAATGAGGTTTTCCCCTAAAGAAAGTTTATCAGCCGTCTAAGAAAATGGCCAAAAATGACAGAGGTTTAACTACAAGTGAGAGAAAGTCTAAATACAATTGCAACCAAAATTTCTCCTCATAAAAATAACTATTTGTGGTGGTAACTATTGGGCTCTTACCAAATCATCAATCACATTATGTATAAACATTTTAATAAACTAACAAAATTGTGACAAATAAAATTGTCTAAATGTAACCATTTTGCCTTAACCTAAATTTCCCCTAGTAACCTGATGTCTTGTGTAAGCGTAGTTAGTAACTCAGTAACATAACACCTGTTATCACATCAATCTTTTCACCAGCTACACCCATCTGATTTTGACAACACATATTTCACCACCTCCCCCACTCGGCCACTGTTCACTGTTTGCCCTCTGGCATGAGCCTCGCCACTTTCTTGCCTTCTGCCGCTCTCGGCGTCTCTCTCAAATGACATGCTGTGCCAAGTTTAAGTGATTCAGCTGACTCACAAGCGCTGCGGGTTGCCAACTGCCACCCTTCTCACTCCAACGCACACACTCAAATACAGAGGTGGAATACAGAACGAGGGAGAAAATGTATGAAAAAAAAAAGCTAAATGGATGGAGGAACAATATACCTATTAGACTAAATATAACTTATTATTTCTTATCTTATAATGCCTATATCTTATAATATTATTTTATACGATCAATCACCTAGTATGAAACAAGTCCATCTTTACAAGTAGAGATTGGAAAGTATATAATTACACACACTCAAAAAACTTGCCCAGAGTCTTTTACTTTTCTCTCTTTATGCATCTGTTTTTCTCCTGAACCTGCAGTCTGGCAGAAGTGGCTACAAATTAATAATTTGCTCCCCAGAGAGCACCATACTGAGTCAGTCCTCCAATTACAACCTCTAGAAAGTAAACACAGGAGCAGATAAAGGTAGGCAGAGCGCTATCCTGGGGTAAATACACATAAATATGGCATAACACACAGTCATATTCACAAAAACCCACGACTTATTATAGTGATCCACTCTTCTGTCACTGAGAAACCTTACAAGATTTTTAAGCCTTCTCTACTCCAGTAATAAAAACTGTTTTGTTAGACAAAACCTTTTATTCTTTATTTTAGATTTGCATGAAATTTGCAAAAAAAGTGTTTATAATGACCAAAGTGAGATGTATGGAGTCTATGTAAATAAGAAAAATGGATGCTGCGCATACTGTATTTAGCGAATGTCCTAGTATCAAGTATAGATCGCGCCATGGGACACTGGTTGCTAGGCCTCGTTAGCTCTAAGGGACAAGGTTGTCATCCTAACAACACACACACACCCATAACACATGACTTGACACGTGCTTGTGCATGAGATATTGAAGGTGGGCATTAATCATCTCTGTATTGTGGAAGCGGTCATTTAGTCTGAGGTGACCCAAGGTTATCTATGGTCCTGTGGCGTTGTAGGCCAGCTTGAGCATCACACTCTAACACAAGCTCACACACAGACACACACAAACATCACCTTCCCCAACTGTAAAGGCCTGTTTAAACTTTCAATTTGCCCTTTAACAGATCTGTGTTCTTGCTACAGTTGGGTGCGTTTTGCACTACAAAACATGTTACCTCTGGACAGTAGCGATGATGAGGAGAGAAGCTCCTTGGTTTGGTTGTATTTGACTAAATAATATGGAAAATTTAAAAAAAAAACAGTGCACTGGCACTGTGAACCATCTGGGTGCTCTCAAATATTTATGTTGGAGTTTAGGTCTCAACCCTCACAGATTTTGGAGACTGGTGGATTTGGGTGGAAATTTTATCTGGGTTAAATAGGTCAGAAAGGATAATATATATCCCACAAATCTTATAAATCGTATAGCGCTTTTATACTAAATCTATACCACTATACTAAATCGTAAAATTATGGATACCTAGATTATCATTTTACACACTACTCTGTGAATCTCAGCAGTTTTCGAGACCATTGATTTTATATATTTCTTTCAAATTTATGGCCTCTGGCAGGAAAAGATAGAAACATGTACTTAGAAGGAAAGTGGAATGTAGTTTTATTCTCATAGTTCTTAGATGTTTTTGTACAGTTTATGCAGATAAGACCACAAATTGCAAACTCCACACACTTAACTACCCAGCTTGGCAAGACAGATTCAGACAACCCACAAACTGGAGCTTACCATATGAACCCTAACCTTCACCAGACCTGATCCACCCATGCCTCTATTGCCCCCCCTGCCCCAAATGCCCACCCCGTCCTCTCAGTTCATTATCAGAGTTGCAGAGCTAAGCAGAGTGAAAGCACAGGAAAGACAGTGGGGGCCGGTGCTCGACCCCCATTCAGCGTAGTCAGAGGGCCGGTCCGGGCCCCGAAAGCTCAGATTACATCCCACATAATGAGAGACCTGGCTCAGCAGGCTCTGCCTCTCTTTTGCTCTCTCTCTCTCTCTCTCTCTCTCTCTCTCTCTCTCTCTCTCTCTCTCTCTCTCTCTCTCTCTCTCTCTCTCTCTCACATTTACAAACACAGACAGATCCACTGTTGCATTATTGCTGAAGTCCTGTTCTGTTCTTCTCTCTGCTTACTACACCAACAACTGCCAGCACAGCTGCTTAGCATATTACTATGTGGCCAATAGACATAGGCGCAAACCTGTGTGGTCGTGATTAGGACAGTTTCAGAGTCTGAACAAGCTTTTATAAAAAAATCTCTGCCATGAAAATTCAGGGAGCCATTGTGTTGCTAATTTGATATTTGTAGAGACATCAATAAATATCTCTAATATCTCTCTGTCAACTCTAATATATAGAGTGACCACCTAATCTGACCTGGACTCAGATTGTGAGCTTGTGTCAACAGTCAGCCTAATGATGGCAGGACTGAACCATTTTGAGAAACAAAAGAACAAGAGAAAGAAATGCTTGTGCCATATCTTTGGTAAGCATTTTTAATATTTAATCTGCAATTTTAAAATAACATTTCTATGAATGAGACTAATGGCAGTGTCATTATTTTTGCACGTAAAGCAAGAAAAGACTTGATTTATTCCTAGAGCAAATGTTTGAGCACTGAGACAAATATAAATATTAATATAGATATCAATAATATAAACATTATGAAGACAAAAAATATACATACTCAAAATAATCCATAGTTGCTGAGATATTTTTGTCTGTACAAAAGGTCTGACAGATCAATGTTTTAATGCCGAGAGACACCAGTGAGACACCAATGCAAAGCAGTTAAATGGACTACAAATTAGGTTGTGACCCACTATTATTAGTTCAGTTTGTTTTATATAATGAAAGACCTCTCATTAAATCACTGATCTCACCTACTTTATCTGAAGTGAGACACAGTGAACAGTTTGTCTCAGTGGTGAGGTCCTTACAAAACCATATTGAAACATGGCCTGTTCTGGAAACTCAGTGTGTGGAGTGCTGTGACAAAGCCGGGCTCCTTCACAAACACACACACAACAACAGACACACACACACACACACATCCATTCAGCACACAAGTCACAGTCTACTCTCACATGCTGTGTAGGCCGGCATTGTGTTTATTGCTCTGTGCTTTCATAGCACTGAAGCTATTAGCATTGTGACAAGCTGAGCACAGTGAGCTTGTGTGTGTGCGTCTTGGTGCATATATGTGCCATTGGCCACAAGCTTATGGTTGTAAATACAACTACACTATATTAGACCTCAGTTGATTTTTTTTCCTAAAGCATCCACCTCTGCTTTCCCGCAGGAGCATGTGTGTATGTGTCCATGCAATGAAAGGAATTAGTGATGTCACAGACTTTCGCTACAAAAGCTCACAGCCCAAGGTCTACTAGAGTACAACCAGCCTTTGTCGAGACCATGTGTAGAGTGCTCTGTGCTGCATTACAATGGATGTGTGACAGAGAGCCATAGAAAGCAAAGAAAAGAGAGAGAGAGAGAGGGTCTAACAACTTGTACTGATTAGGAAATGGATTAGGTAATGCGCCATTTGCCGTTGCTGCCAATAGGAACAACAGCGCCCAAAAGAAAAGCTTCTCTATGTTTTGGAAATTTGGTTTATATTTATTGACTCGTCATAATGTGACAAAGTTTGCGCTGGCCTGTGTTGTTTCTCCTCATTTCTCTCGCAATAAACCCTTGTGGGAGGTGCGCTTTGTGGGGTGAGATGAGTTGCTGGCGCAACTCAGTTTCAGAGGTAACCTTGTAAGTTCAGTGGGCGGATGAAGGTCAGTGATGTGAATTTGTGATTTGTTCTATAGTGTGTGTGCATGTGTATCCTCACTAATGTAAGCGTGTGTGTGTTTCTTTTTCTTACATAAGACACGTCACATGAATGCAGTGTAATGATAAGGGTTAGTCACCCCTCCCTCCCTTCATTGTGACAGACAAACTGACTCACAAACCCAGTAATACACCCTACACCTGTCACTATGGCCTTAAACACAAATGGCTGGAAAAAAGTACTAGAATGTTCCTACTATAATTAGGTGAAAGTATAATTACTGAAGCATACCAATAGAAGTAGAATATGTCATGTGGTTTTATGTTACATATAAAATATGCATGTGCAAAAATACAGTAGGTGCATTCAGCGTTCTCCCTAACTCCCTATTTGCAAACAAGCAAAGCTGCTACAACATTTTCAGCTCGTGTACAAACCCAAGGTAATATCCTGAGCAGATGAGCCTTCAAGGTGGATAATTGTAGTTTCTGCATGCGTGTGCATATGTATGTGTTAGTGTGTGCGTGTGTTTGACACACTCAGAAGTGGAAGCTCTGGCAGACAGCAGCACATGCCATCTGCTGCTGTGCATCTCATAAGTGCTGAACACAAACACAAATCACACAAACAAACACACCTAAGAAAAATATATAGCCAAGGCCAAACACCATAATTCTTGCGCGTCGGAGTAGAGGTGGAGGTGGGAACTAATGGCTGCTCAGGAAGATGATTCAGACTCTGAACAGGCATTAGAAAAGATATTAGAAACACCATATGGGAGAATGCCTCAGGCATCACCAAGGACAAAATCATATTACCTGGCAACTGTACACATCAGAGGATTCGCACATACGCACAACCAATTTTCAAAGCATGGGAGTGTAATGTGATTTTATATGAAGTAAAGAGTCACAGTGTCTGACAATAACAGGAATGAGGTTGGATTTAACACACCTGGTGGATTACGAGAGTTGTTTTCATGGTAATTTGTACAGTACTCTATATTCATTGACCCAAGTCAGTGAGCGTGAGGTCGCTTGTTTCGATCGATTAAACAAGACTGTTTAGTCAAAATGAAGCAAACGAGATAAACGTGACTGTATTTATCATACATTACACTGTATATTACAAAGAGCATGAAAGAATGAGAGCATCATGACTGCGGTATTCATGCAGTCAGGTTACAGTATCTAGAATGGACAGCTTGGCAGGTGGAGATAAAAACAAATGGGAGAAGGGTGCTTGATTTATAACTTAGCTCCAATATTTCTCCTCTCTTTATGAATTAATCCACAACTTTTTCTGTCCACTTCAGCTAGATGTTGTCATAGCAACAGATAAGGGGTACTGAGATCCCCGGGCAAACTTTCAGTGTGATCTCAGAGTTTATTAGACCTCCTAAACCCTGATATCCCGGAGTGGAGCCCAGGAAGCAGAGTCGCAGTCTTACACGCCTCTCTGCA
>JAUYWH010000026.1:15104628-15129776 GCA_034779795.1 Ctenopoma multispine
GTTCTGTGGATGCAGAACGAAACGTCTCTACTTGGAAGAAAGAAGTCCAGTTGCCATGACTCAATCCTCAGACCAAAGACTATTATATTCTTTGCTGCATCCTGTTTCTTCCCTCTTCACTTGGAGGAAAAAAAAAAAAAAGGTGAACGAGGCTGCAAACACTTCCAAAGCAGTAATAGTTTATTCTGCAGTTATTATCTTTGCTGGTTCGGTTTGTTTTTGGTTTGGTTCTAATTACAATTAAACAGAAAGACAGCAACTGAAAATATTCACCAGACGGCTTAACTTAAATACGTAAATGACTAATTTTGTGGTAGCCACATACACAACCTCTGCTGGAGCTCGAGCATTATTATTGTAAGGAGATATGTGTAAAAATACAAATAAATACTTCACAGTTGACAGTTAAAAGTGTTATGCTGACTAAACAGAATAACACACCCTGCAAAGCAGCGTGTTAATGCTTGCTTCAGGTTGCTGCACATCAACGTCTACGATACAAATTAAAGTTTTTGTCTTCCGTGAAAAGACACAAAAGAAGACAACCATTCCTTTTCCACAGTGTAGAAATGAAAGATTTAAATGTGTAGAGAAATCCGTACTCCTGTTTGAATGTATCCATCTTTGTGTGGATGTAGATTAAAGCATACTGTATGTGTGGTCAGCAAATGAAATACTATTGATTCTACAGCAAATCTCACCTGCTGTGAGATTATCTTCACTTTAAGAATTAGGCCAGTAATGAATGCCCTCTGCAGGAAAGACACTAAGGTTTATGCCTACAGCATGTATGGGTGTACACCAGCTAGAACATCTGATAACACTCTGCAGGTCAATTTGCTAGAAATCCAACTTTGCTGTGTGCACGTCCACTGTGCTGTGACTTGTTCTGTTCTGTGGACTGATGATGATCTTATCAGTAAGAGCTATGTAAAGCCTTCCTGTCATCCTCTGCTCTCGCTTTTATCAGATCATTCTCCTCTGTGACTTCAGTTCACAGTCAGTGTAGGGGTGTGTCCGTATAAGGCTATTGCAGAATCCCATTCAGGTCCAGTCCATAAGGAAGACAAGCCAGTGTCCCCCTCTGTTGTCCCAATGGAGCCTTGGCACAAAGTGCAGTGGGAAGAGAGAAAGAGATAAGGAGAGGAGAGAGGAATCCAAATACGTTCGCACATAATCAAGTACACCATGCATCAGTAATCGCTTAGAACTGGTTGGGTACACTAAAGCAGCAGGAGGGCCAGAGGAGGACAGTAGTTACAGAACTTGAATAAACAAATCCCAGTAAAGAAACTGGTGAAACACCAAAGCCAAACAAAGCTGTAACAAGGGACCTGGGCAGGCAACTAGCTATTGTTGCTTGAGGGTAGCTACAGAAGCCCATCATTAGCAGAAGATCTCGGGGCCCTGTGGTGGCTCTAATAAGTGAGGCGGGAGGCCTTCATGTTGTAACAGGGTCTGTCTGTTAGTCCCCCAGTGCCAGAGAAAAGGGACAGGCCCTCTGCTTTCTCCAATACAACCTCCAGCTCCTGGAAGTCCTGCAGCCGAGCCACATCCTTGTCCTGGAGAGGAAAGGGAAATCACATTCAAATCGTTAACAAACTCTGCCACTAATCATTGATTTTATCAACACAACAGTATACATGTGTCTCACTCTACATTTACATTGCACAAACAAAAATTATTTATGTACCAATAAAAAGGTCGAATTTCAGTGAACATATCGCCTTGTTGCTTTAATGACATTTCACAGAATAAAGAATTACCTGTTAAAATAATCAACGTAATCGCAGCTCTAAACCAAAAGGCCACCATCAAAATAATACAGAGTACACCGAGGGTAGGAGAGGGTTCAACATGAAGGTAATGAGAGTCACAAACAACCTAATTAGAGAGTGAGGGGCAGCGTGCATACATGACTCAGACAGAGCATGAGGCAGAGACGGATGTGAAGTGTAAAGAAACACACGTTACATATTTTTATTATTTAAGAACCATCAAAACAATATTGATAGAGCAACATTAGAAAACTTCATATTAATGAACGATAAATGATTGGTGGCACTTATTACAATTTGAGAGATAATCGTGTTCAAAATTTTGCAACAACAGTTCCCTTAAAATTTGGAAATGTAAAGAGAAGAGAGCCACTAGCTCCCTGTAAGTCGCTTTGGATAAAAGCGTCTGCCAAGCAAAGTAAAGTAAAGTAAAGAGAAGATTATGTTTCCCTGTAGTTGGTTTGGTAGCTTAAGCCCCCCCCCCTTCCACCACCACCCTTTTACGTTAGCTATTAGGTGTCTGTATTTGCACTGACCCAAGAGATGTACAGAAACCTCTTCTAAGATTTATTAAGTGAGCTGTTTTTCTATTTATGCAAATTTGTGTATGGTTATTTGCGATAGTAGATAACTTAGTTTAGTTAAGCTGCCAATATAAGTGTTTGGAAAGTGTAAACAGTGATATCACTGTCCACATGCATGTGTACTTTGTGTTTACCTGAAAGATTACCTACCCACCCCTAACCTACTTTGAGGCAGATTAAGTCCAAATTACCCCTGGCCAAAAACAGAATATCATCCTTTTCAACTTCCACTTTTGCAAACGTAAACAAAATCCATGTCAACTGTTAAGGACGTTGCAATATTATTTGTATGTTGTGATCACAACCGAGAAAATGGCAGCAATGACACAATAGATGGTATGTCAGTCACACAAGCACTCTTTCTGCCATTGTTGTGGTTATGAAAACTGCTGCTGACCTTACTTTCTGCCCCTACCAGTCACACATTGAACTGCATCCTGCAGAAGCATAATGGTCATTTCTGAGGATGTGTACAACCAACGCTCAAAAGTAAAGTAGGCAAGATCGCACAAAACTCTGCAGTTAAAGTCTACCAGCAGTGTAAGCTGTAAAATACTGAAACTTTCCTCTTGCGCACGTGACAGTTGACGACAATATAAACTTATGTGCAGAATGCAGTCCTGATTCCTGTACCTTTCTCAACATGGTGTTGGGCAGCTTGCGGATCTTCTCCACATGCTCAGCACTGATGTCTAACTCACGACAACAGACTCTCAGAAGAGAGCGATAGGTGAGTTCCTGGCGGTCCAGCTCCACCTCAATAAAGTCATTCTCCCGTGCGTTGGGGTTCTGGATACGCACCTTCAGCACCAATTCTATAAAGAAAGACCAGAATGATAACTCTCCATTAAAAAGTTTTTTGGAGAAAAGGGTGGACAAAGCTCACGATGCAAATAACTGGTTTAATTATACCATTTTTATGTTTATAATGTCTCATCTAAAAAAAAAGGCATACTAGCCTATATGTAAAAATATTGGGTGTTCTGAGGAATCATAAGTTGTCTAAAACGTAGGGAAATCAACCATTCTCTGCACTGGTGTTTACTGATTTCTACATTGTTAGATGGGATGAACCTACACAGTGATCCTCTGACACTTCAGTCATCACACTGAGTGAGGCTACTTCAACTAACTACGTCTGCTAGTGTAATGACTTAGCAGCTGACCAAACACACAGGCAAATGATAACATCATCAAGCCTTTTTTTTTTGCCACATGCAGTGACTGGAACTGTCCACATGTATTTTGCTAAGCTCCCAGCAATTAAATGACTCCAGGAAGTCACTGCTACCAGTCATATATTTGTAATAGCATGTAACTCATCATAGCAACTATAATATTATTTTTTTATACAGGTTAGAAAAACTATCTATAATTCATTATTGTAGGCAAATTACCTTTAGACTAAACCAAGCTAGCTGCTACCCCATGTTTCTGGTGTTTATGCCAAGCTAAGCTAATCATCTATGGTTTGATGCTTTATACTTTGTATGTTCCTATATAAATGTCAGCAACAAAGAAAACAATGCATTTCTTAAATTGTGAATTAATTGCTACAACTTTTTCTTTCGTTCTTTGTATAGTGATAAGATCTGTATGGGTAGGTGTGGTAGACATAATAAAAGACATATTTTTTGTCCCTCACCTTGCACATTGACGGGGAAAGTGCTAGTGAAGAAGAAAGGCTGGAAAGCCGGCATGGACCCACCAGCCTGGCTGTAGCTGAGCTGCTGTGGGATAGACTGTTGCCTGCTCATATTGGAGTTAGCACTGGCCACTGGAGCCTGGACCTGGCTCCCACTGCTGCTGGCCAAGCTGGGGCTGGGTGAGGCCAATGGAGGAGAGCACATGGTGCCATTGTGTGCCACTGCATGGGGGTAGTCAGCATGGTTGATAAGGTGAGGCTCAAGTGACACGTCCATGGGCACCGTGCAGTTGACAACAGCATGGTTGTGGGATGAAGTCAGGTTGGGTGATGCACCATTTTGCTCTATTACAGGGATGAAATTCTGAGCCTGGGCTTGGCTATGAGTAGTATGGTTTGGAGGAGTGGTGGGGCCGTCAGAGACAAGGCTCTGTGTTTTCTGAGGCTCATGGGTTGGGGAAACAGAGGCTGAATCACTGTGTGTGTCCTCAGCATGATCTCTAGAACCGTTCTGTGTAAGGTGTGGTTCCAGAATGATCTCCGACTTGTTATCCATCTTAGAGTACATGAAGGGGGGGTGAGACAGGTAATGTGGGATGATTGGCAATTCGGGCTCCTTGACTTCAGACACTTCCTCCACCTCAACTGTGGTATTAAGGTGCATAAAAAGAGAATTATTTCTTTAATAAACAGTAAAAACAATAAGCTTGATAGCTTTTGTCTTTGTCAAAACTGTACAAGAGTATGCAGCCCATGTATCACGTGGTAGCAGTCATTTAGCTATATGACAGAAACACTGAATAAAAGAAGAAATAATAGTAGTTTACCTCCTAATAGTCGTTTGATCTCTGGTTTGGATGTGAGTTGTGAAGCCAGCTCATCCTTAGCTGTGAGGATTTCTTTATCTGCTCCACAACTGAGTAAATAAGATACTATGTGCTTATGGTTCCTCTTGCATGCCCAGTGAAGGCATGTCCTGGCAGAATTATTCAAAAGAAAATGCAGTTTATTGAAGCAACACAGTAAAGTAACATGAGTAAATAACTTTTTATTTAAAATACTCTTGCTATTTATAAAATGATCTTAAAGAACAACAATTGTATGAATCCACCTGTCATGGCATATGTTGTGCACTGAATTAGGAAGTAGACAGCAACACCAACTGAACAATACCAGTGTTTGTGCAGCACCAGTACACAGAAACAAGGACCTATTATTAACTCAAACTCATAAGATCCTAAGTCTAAAAAATCTTAGCTGAAAAATAGACAAAATTGCGTAAAATCATTCTCTGTTTTCAATATTATAACTAGGTCAGTAAATTAATGAACTAGGGCAACGGGAACATGCTTGTCAAATCAGATTAATTACTAGAGCAGCCATGTGTTAATTCACACTTTTACTTCACTTAAGGAGCAAAATAATACCTAATAGCTAAAGGCATTTCTTTGTTTCAGTGAGTCCGTCAAAGAGTGGCAGCTGTGGCTCACCCGCTTTGCTTAATAGGATAACACTCGCCCGGTTAATCCCTGTAACTTGGCATTTGGCTGCAGTGAACTCTGCACTGAAACTCTGCAGTGAAAACTGTGTTTTCACAAATCAGCGAAATCCAACACTATTCGGATTGTGTTTTTAAAAAGTGAACATAATATTATTTATTGGTTCAAACACTTACCATCCATTAATTTCGTTCTGTGAGTTAACATTTACTCCACTCTCCACCAATGTCCGCACTTCTTCAATATCTCCAATGGCAGACGCCTCTCTCAGTCGCTCCTGTAATTCTTTATCCAACGAAGTAGTGGACATTTTGATGTAGACAACTGGCGATGTCAGATCATGGGATATACAAAAGCCTCTCAGATTAAGTTGTCAATAGTAACTGATAGTTGGGTTTCCTACTGATGAAGACCACAAAAAATAGTTGCTAGCAAACATTAGCTACCCAGCTAACCTTACCTACTGGCTAGCTTGATGGGGTGCTAGCAAAGTCTTTGGCGCTAGCTTCTAGCAAGAAAACGCTTCGGCTAATGTAATTTCGTGTTGATGAATTGTGTCTTTGGCGTTTATGTAGCAGGTTCCGTCCCCGTCATTTATGTCAGTTGTTAATTCACGTTATAACACCACTGGCAACAGTCAGTACAATCACACAATCAACCAGTGGTGTACGAGCTCCGTCAGTGGATAGCCAAAATCACCACCGTCTCACCGGGGGACATCTTTAGATGTAACAACACTGAGCACAAAAGTCAGTTCCCCTCTAAATACTCAATTATCGCACGCGTTTTATTTAATTTAACGTGACATTATCCTGTTAGTGGTTATTTTAATTAAGCTGAGTGCAAACCTCGGTAATAAAATTTCAATCTTTTTCCCTTTTCGGTGACAAAAAATACATATAATTCAAAACTGTTTAATGATGTTATTAATACGACCCATAAACGTGACGGACACGGTAAATATTTATGAGAAGTTGTAGTCTTTTAGGTCAGTAGTAAATGCAAAAAAAATATTTGCGCGTGTATGCGTGTTAGTCATAAACACGCTACTATACAACAGCAACTCTGCTATGAATTCTATTTTTCCAAAGTTATAATTGATCAGTTTTTTTAGGTTGAAACTGTCATCCACTGAAAGGTGATGATTAAATATTAAAATATGTTTGTCATTGAGGTCAAAGTCGGTGGTGTAGTCGAGTGTTTTATGTTAAGAGGTGGTTCTTAGTTTTGACTCCCTCATTCATTTTAAATACGGTGGCCAAAACTTTAGAACCACTTCTTATTATAAAGCTAATAGTACGACTACACCAGCCACTATAACCTCAGTGACAACCATGTAGTTTAATTATAACCTTTTTGACAGTTTCAACCTAAAACTTTTGACATTCGTTCTAATTTTGCTCAGTTCTTTTATTCTTGTGTTTCGTGTTATGTTAGGTATTGTTCCCTTTTGTAATTTTGTATTTTGTCTATTCTATAACCTGTTTAATAAAGATTGACAAAAAAAAATTATAAAATGAAATGAAAAATAAATGCATGAAATGCATATAGTTGGCGAGCGCACTAAGAAATAGTATTTGGCTGTGAGCATAGACATACAGTATACACACGTACATATCTACAAGCTCTGAAAATGCTGAAACGTGCACTTTCGGTCGCTTCCGGAAAAAAAAACTTTCAAAATAAAAATGTCAAAACATAAACATTCCCAGTCTGGAAAAGTGCGTTTCTGTTAGTTTACCGTTTGTGTGTATTTTTCCTTGTGAACTTTTGGTATATCCCATTCACGGGAAGTAAACATATGAGCACAGTTGTATTGGTATTCATATTTGGCACAAGGTATGTACAAAAAAATCATCAATGTTATGTTTCTATCATATTGTTAAACTTGTACTTCCGGTTCAGAGGTCAAAGGGACTGTTGCTGGACTGGTTGCAGTTGAACCATGAACGGGCGTTGTTAACAGCGTCTGCCATTTTGACTAGAAGTACTTTGCGCGCAATAGATGGTGTGAACTGAGTTTTCGGGAGCTGTCGTAGTATTTTAAATCACGGCTACATTCTTTTAGCCAAAATGCTTTCTGCAGCCCAGTTACTTGATGAGTTAATGGGTCGAGATAGAAACTTGGCCCCTAACGAGAAGCGATCCAACGTACGGTGGGACGACGAGAGCGTAAGTTAGCATCCCGGCTAACGCTAGCTTGGGTAGTTTGAAAGGCTAGGATAGCATTCTCTAGTTAATTTTCTAAAATCGTAGTGTGTGGGGTGTTGGAGTTAGCCCAGTTAAGTTCAATGCCATTACTTCACACTTAAATAATAATGCTTAAACGTGTATTTGGGGTGTTTTCTGTACACGTGTGATGGTAAAAGTAGCACAAGAGCTTGCTAATGCTAATGGCATTGACTGACAAAGAGCCCTGTAATGTTAGGAACACCATAACGTTAACGTAGATTTGAATTTTAGCGCTACACGGTGCTTTTGTTACGTGGGGAATAAGAAAAACATACTGTTAAATTTACTGTAGGCATGCTTGTTTAATCTGCAAGGCTCGTTTGTAACATGCTATTTTTTGTTTATTGATTTAATGTTAATTTTAACATTAAGGGACTTGAATTAGAATTGAGTTTGAAATATTAATAAAGGATATTTCTTCATTAAGGTCTGTCGATACTATCTCTGTGGGTTTTGTCCGGCTGAGCTATTCACAAACACCCGGTCTGACTTGGGTAAGTCAAGAACTTGGTGACGCATAATTATTTTTTATATATTTACAGGTTAACAGTTACATTTGAAGAAATTAAAACATTTGAATTCTTTTTCAGGTCCCTGTGAGAAAATCCACGATGAAAACCTCAGAAAACTGTACGTTCTTACTGGTTTTAGAAGTAGTTTCAGTATGTCTCAAATTTCCACCTAACAACCTGTTTCTCCCCCATTTTTTATCCAGGTATGAGAAGAGCTCGCGGTTCATGAAAGAGGGTTATGAGCGAGACTTCTTGCGTTATCTGCAGTCGCTCTTGGCTGAAGTGGAACGGCGTATTCGCAGAGGGCATGCCCGGCTTGCTCTTTCCCAGGCTCAACAGAATGCAGGGGTTTGTACTTTTATTTTGGGACTTATATAATTGTATTAAGAGTGTTCATGCAGTCTAATCTACTGAGAAGTTGGGACTTGGTTAGTCAATCTGTTCTCGGTACATATTTCTGTCATCTTAGAGTGTAATGGAAATTGTTTCCCCTTGAAAACCATCCTAAAATTCTGTTTATTTCAGCAAGGACCTGGTCCATCAGGAAAGAACGAGGAGAAAAGTCAGGTTCTGACAGAGAAGATTGAAGACCTAGTTATGCAGGTTAGTAATAATTATGGTAAAAAGTGTTGCACATATGTTTTACAGTTATGTTAGTGTTTTTGTAGAAACTGTAACATATCACTGGTATTACCAACATGGAAGATATAATTCACTATTCTTTAATAACATCATATTACATTCTCACTGACCTCATAGAGGTCTAGTTGTTACTGTTGTCACACTGCTTTGTGCCATGGCTCATCTTATTTTTCCCTGTTTTGCATTTGCTCAGATTGAGGAGCTTGGATCAGAGGGTCGAGTGGAGGAGGCCCAGGGAATGATGAAGCTGGTGGAGCAGCTGAAGGAGGAGAGGGAAATGCTCAGCTCCACCCCCTCGGTGAGTCAGTTAAAGGCAGGGTTTCTAGCCCACACACATCGCTCAGTGTGGTAGGTGCTGTAACGCTATCAGTTGACAAACATCTATTTTCTTCTTTCACAAATGATCTAAGTAAAAGTAAGCTTTGACTGGAAATTATTCCATTATTCTCACTGACACTAATCGTTGATACAGAGGTAATTTATGAACAAAACAACAATCAGTACAAATAGGATAAACAATTATTGTATTTTGTGAGTCATACATGTGTTTAATATTTATGTAATGTCTTTACGTTTTAACCAGACCATTGAGAGCTTCGCGGCCCAGGAGAAACAGATGGAGGTGTGTGAGGTGTGTGGGGCCTTCCTCATTGTGGGTGATGCACAGTCCCGAGTGGATGACCACTTGATGGGCAAACAGCACATGGGATATGCCAAGATCAAATCCACTGTTGAGGAGCTCAAGGTAACGGGATCGTATGTACATATATAACAAAATTCTCAGCATGTTTGTGTGTATATGTTTGATTTGTGGCTTTTATTTAAAAATGCACAGGTCAACGTCTTACAATTTACATAAGTGCTCTTGCTTATTTAATCACAGGAGAAACTACGACGTCGCTCAGAAGACCCCCAGGGTGAAAACCCAGCACTCAGGAAGGACAAAGAAGACCGTGAGCGAGAGAGGGAGGAAAGAGAGAAAAAGCGCAAAGAGGAGGAAGAGAAGGAGAAGGAGCGTGAGAAAGAGCGAGAGAAGGAGAGGGAACGGGAGAGAGAGCGAGAGAGGGAAAGAGACAGAGAACGGGACAGAGATAGGGAGAGGGACAGAAGAGCACGTCGCAGTCACTCCAATAGCCGCCACTCCAGTCGAGCATCAGACAGGAAACGGAGTCGATCCCGGGATCGCCGGAGGTCCAGGAGCAGAGACAAGGACAGAGAGAGAGAACGCAAACGCAGCAGGTATGGCTAGCTTTATCACCCTATTTATTGTGGTCTAATAACAGAAATGTGACAATAATAGTGGTGTATTGGATGGATGCAATAATCCACACTTGCAAACATTGTAAACATTATAGATTGAATTATAATATATTTTATTATTTTCTTATTTTCTTAACAATCTACATTCAGCTGGTCTAAAAAAGAAAACAGTGGTTGTTTAACATGAAAAATGCCACAAAAATCTGTGCAGCTTAACCATGTGTCAAGTACATCTTTCATTCTGTGACCTAATAACTATTTTCTCTTCTCTATTCTGTAGGAGCCGGGACAGAGACCGAGACAGAGAGAGGCGGCGCAGCCGTGACCGTTCTGACAGAAAAAGGCGCTCCTGGAGTCGTGACAGGAAGAGGTCGCGCAGCTCAGAGCGCAAATCTCACCGCCACCGCAGTCGCAGTAAGGACAGGGACAGAGAGAAGGAGAGAGACAGGGACAGAGAGCGGTCATCAAAAGACAAAGGTAAGGACCTAAAGGTGGTTTTTGTCTGTATTGCATGTAAATTTAAGCAATTGCCCAACAAGCTAGAAGTATTACATTTTGATAGATGTGTGTTGTGCTTTCGCAGACCGTAAGGCAACAGAGGAGAGGAGCAGCTCTAAGAAAGACAAGCACTCTGACGGTGATGCAGCTGCCATAAAGGCTTCATCAGAAGCGGAACCGATGGAGACAGAGGTGGCTGCCTCTGCCTCCTCCCCTCTGCTTAATGGCCAGCAAGAGCTCCTCCATTCTGAAGGTGACACTCAGTCCAATTAAAACTGATCTGATAGGACCTCAGATCAGGCTCAGGTAAGTCCGTCCTCCTCCTCGCTTCCCCCTGGCTCTCAACCCAACCCACCACCCTCCCACTCTCCCTCCCCCTCCGTTTCCCATCTTTCCTGCCCACTCTCTCACCCTCCCTCTCCCACCCTATTTATGTTCAGTTGAATGCCTTTGATTTTGTCTATGATGTACTATATGCATATATTTTTATCCTGTTTTTGAATAGTGCATCGTAAGTATGCACTGAAGATGAAGGACTAGGCCCGATGAATGAGAAGAAGGTAGAAAACATTCACACAAAGCCAAGAGGGAAAGGCCAGTGTAACCCTGAGCAAACATGCCCAGAGGTACCCCTCGTTTTGTATCGGTTTTTGATCCTTATAGATGCATATTTGTCTTTGTGGACAAAATGGCAGAAAAAACATTAATCCATTCAGTCAAATTTCCTGCCTTTTATTTACTTGTTTTTGTCTATTTTGTTTTGTTTTTTTACTTTGAAGAAGCAAAATGTAATTATCTTTATTTGTTGAGATATTACACTCATTAAGAGAGAAAATTCAGCCACTGTGTGTCTACATGTTTGTATAAATTTATGATATCTTGGGGAATTTAATTTCTCCTGTGTAAACACACAGATATTTTTAGCCTTCGCCAAACGTGTATGTGAAAAACAAGCAATTTATTTTGAGTTATTTCGTAACTCAGTTGCCTTGGATTTTTTGTCCAGCTTACTGTGCTTGATAATGCCATGCAGTGTGTGTTTTGGGGGGTGTTATAGCACCGGGGCCTAACGTAACTAACTAACTGGAGGGTAGGGTTTATCGAATGAATTGCAGCTGACTTCCATACCTCACACAGCGTTGGTGTTGTGAGCGAGACCACATGAGAAAAGGGCAAATTAAAAATCATGGATACTCTCTGACTGTCAAACTGTGCAGGTACTCACCCCAGGTACTCCTTTCTCTACCCACATCCATTTCTGAATGCTGTTGCCTGTCAGAAAAACAATTTGTACTTCTCCAGAACATGAACTTGAAAGCTTGATTGTTTATATTTTTGTTTCTGTTTCGTAAATTTTGTGAAAAAGTGCCAGAGTCAGACAGGCTGGTTGATATGCCTTTACCAACAGATGAAATTGCCACATGTCTACACTTTCTCATATATTATTTACTTTTGTTAGTCTTTTTTATGTCACAATTATTCATTTGGTAGGATGCTTTTGTATATTTATGGGAAATTAACACACTAAGATAACATGTAAAGTGCATTTTCATATTGGCAAAGGGAATATTAAACAGCTTTGTCATCTAAGGTTGTGACCAGACCTTGTACATGTTGTTACAAGTTGCAAAGATTTAGTCACATATTAAAATATACTGATATATTTAGAAAATACCACGATAGTATGGCCAAAGGTAGTCAAGACTATTAATTTCCATTGTTCTAGTAAATGGATACTATTTGTGCATAAACACTGTCATCTGATATTTAATAAAGGCATATATTTGATTAGTAATCATTTAGATAATATTGTTGCTCCTGTAGCAACAAATGCTGCTACAAGTTCATGTTTGTGGACCTTTGCTAACATTGTATTTTGTGAACATTTTTTGCTTAACAGGGGAAGCTGGGATATCAGGTGGAGGAAGAAGTGGACGAGTGCACCCATCCTTACCCTGAACCTGACTCTTCGCTGCTTAAAAACAAGGTGAACCACAAATGTGTAGTGGCTTATTTAAAAAAAAAAAAAAAACACATGAGAAGAGAGGAACAAATGCATTGATTTTATTCCATGACCTGTCAATCTTCTGACTGGATGAGGATAGTTGTGGTTCATCTGGTATGTTTCTTGGTCTAGATGTCAGGCAGACCTAATAAATACCAAACTTAGAGGAGACGTTCAGTATGGGTTTTTGTATTATTTTGAAAATCTTTACACATCCTCCTTGTTTCTTGACATTTAGTAAAAATGAAATAAAAACTGCTTGTGGTTTGTTTTGGTTTGTCAGGTTCCACTTCACTTCCTGACCTCCTTTAAAAAAAAAAGTAATTTAAAAGCATATGTACAATGTTAGACCCATGACTGGGTGTGTCTCATTTCTCCTCCACTTAGAGCTCACATTGATTGCTCTTGTCCAATTACTGTAAAGTATACTGATTTAATTTTGATTAAAAGTTTTTGAAAAGTGACTTTGTTTAATTCTGCTCTGCTTTTAATGCCCATGTTGTCTTGAAGAATAAAAAGTTAAAAACTTGTCAGTGTTTTGTGTGTGTTTGTGCTGAGACCAAGTGACACTAAAATATTTGCAGTATTTCAAATAGAAACAGGTTATGTAGGTTATCTGGAGTTAAAAACTAGAAAAGTTTATTTTGTTAATACAGGAAATATGATTTTTAACATGTTTAAAGAAATATTGTAATGACATTCATGTCCAAAATGAGTGTATGTAAATGCCCAATCACTACTGTATACACTGTGTTAATTTATTTATTAACAAATCAGTGAGTTGTTACTTTTGACTAAATCACTGTAAACTGCAGTATGCCGATATTATAGTGTACTGATATACAGCTACGTGGAATAACTCAGTGGGATTGACGAAGCTGTTTTTAGATGGGTATTTAGAGGGAAAAATCTAAATTTACAGCCAGATACTGTTATGCAAGCAGTAAAGTTTCCAACTAACAGGCTAGAAAGAAGCACTGCTGTATCATTTATTGATCTTGCCGAGCTGTCAGCAGCTTCCATTGTTGTTACACCAAGTCTGTGGTTATAAGACTTTAACAAAAGCTATTCTTTTCTTCTTTGCCCCCTGTAACAGTATCCTGTCAGTGCCATAGTCACATGTGAGACATGGATGAGAATGGTATAAACACTATCAGCCTGGTAGGACAAAGTAAATTAACATTTTCATTTATTGGCTTCTGCAGTTGCTGATTCTTCAACTGTTGAAAAAGTTAAGGATGCCATTGATACAACACTGAAGCCACTGACAAGTGAAGTGGATAATATTGATAATCTCATTACAGTGGCACCTGTCAAGACTTGGGATATGTTTTGCAGGACGTGATCAGTCAAGTCTTGTTTTTGAAGCAGAGAAAATGGGTAAGTGTAAGGATCTGAGTGAGTTTGCTAAAGACCTGAGTCATTTGCTAAATGACTGAGCCAGATCATGTCCAAAACTCCATGTCATGTGGGCTGTTCCCAGTGAGCAGTTCAGTCAGTAGTAAGGAAACACAACTGGTCAACTGCTGACAGGGTCATGGGCCGATAGTCAGGGCTCGTTTACAAGTATGGGTAGTAAAAGGTAGCCCATTTGGTCCAATACTAGAGATTGATATAATACTAGATTGATATTTGTGACTTTGGTGAAGAACAGGTCACGTTTCAAGGCCAGTTTATTTTGCAGGAATTGGCAAAAAGTTTCTGCTTGTCTAATGGTGCATTTTCATTTGCCACATTATTCTCTCTGAGGGGATTAAATAGAGTTCAGTTAGTGTTTGAAAAATAAATACCTTTAAGTGTTTGTACCTCACAAACAAATTATACATCAATTACACATAACCATGCTTGATTGTGCAGGTGGACAGGCCCAGCTGTGACCTCTGCTGCTCTTTGTCTCCCTCTTGTGACTGCTCAGTCTTGTCTCTCACACGTGCAGTGAAAATAATGCATACTCTCCTCCCTTTCTGTGCCAGAACAGCAAAGTAGCAGGTGGGCTTCAGATGGTCTGGTAACCTCTGGGAGTGAATCTGAAATGTGGAATAATGATCCATGAAGAGGAGGCCCTGGTTTGAGAGTCAAACACAGAGCTCATTTGGGAAGATAGATTGTCACAAAGGCAGCAACAGACATGCGTGTTTAGGAGATAGATATGACTAAATGTGGTTTTCTGCTTTTACTATGCTTATCATATTTGATGATCATACTTTCTAATGTTGTAACTATACATGTTATTTTGCATTACTGAACAGTAGGAGGCAGTATGTATCTATTTTTGACAGAAAGACCAAACCCCAAAGTGAGTAAAATGGTGCAGCTATTCTTGAGATATTGTTCCTATTACTGCATGCTTATTCACACACAGGAGCATAGAATAAACCCTGAGAATAGTTACTCAACCTGACACAGTCAGGCAACATTACCAGCACGTTCCCCCTGCAACACACGGTCTGTATATCTCATTAGGAAAGTAGCATTTCCAGAAGGCATCAGTTTCAGCTAGTGGAAAAACCAGAGGGAAGCAACAACAGGAAGATAGTGAGCTGAATAGACAAGCGGAATGAAAGGGTGACAGAAGCAGGAGCAGAGAGTCAGCCTGATGTGATGCTAAACAACCAGGGTGAAAAGGCATAATGGAGATAGATTGCCTTCTACTTTCTCTAGTTTTACTCTTTCAGATAGACACACGCAGTCAATCTCGAGCGAAGGTCGAGAGGGAAAGCAGCATGTAGATTATGCAGTGGAGAAGGCAATTCATCAGCGCTGTCGGCGTGCTGTCTGATTAATGATCAAAACACCAACACACACTCACAGCTTATGTCAGCTGCCAGTCATGTCCTGATGGCGGAATATAATTTCCCCTAAAGGCATCTGCTATTTGTGCTGAGCTAGTGCTTATTGCTCCTTACACAGCTGTAGTACTAGTTTTTCCAAATGTTATTATAAGTAATGTGGTGATACTAGATACCCTCTTAGGCTGAACTCCTGCAGACTAGGGCTGGTGTTGCAGAAATACTCCATCTATACAGACTGTTTTTCTATGCAGTTTTTGTACTGGTTTATTCCAAAGACATGTTTCAATCTTAATTCAGTTTTATCACTAGCCGTAAGGTTTAATACCTGTCACACCAGTTGTCTGGGACAACCGTGTGTATTTTTAAAAATCTATTACTCCAAACTACTATGTAGCAAAAAGAAACATTCCACATAAAAAAGAAAATGTCATGCCTCTTAATATCTAAAATATTCGGAGCACCGTAAGGGTCATGGTAGTGAGTTTTTTTCCTGAGCTGGTTTTGTGTTAACTTTCAGTACATTTGTGTTCCCTCTGATCTATGATGGAAGTCTTCTCTCTCTTCTGAGAGTAGCCTGTGTCATGCAGTAGATCGCTCCTCTCAGAATAAAAGGTCAGTGGCAAAAATATTGCGAGGCAACGCAAAAGTAGCTCAAACTAAACTCGTCACCGTGGCCCTTAGGGGGCTCTGTACCATCTACACACATAAAAGCACAGGAGCAAAGCGTTATGGACTGATAACCAAAAAATGACTTCTGTCTAAATGAAGAGGGAAGTGTGGAAAATAAGTAACAGCCTATGGCCCAAAACATAGCACCTGCCACATGCAATATGACTATTGGACAATATTTTGCCATTCACAGAGACAGTGAACCTAAACTTAAAGGCAAAGCAAATCTGGAGGTGGAATGAAAATGAAATGAAAAATTGCTGACGAGCTAAAGATCTGCACGTTTCTCTGGTCATGTGTATGTCTGGGTTCAGTTAGGCATTCTGTGTTTAACCTGTATGTTGTAGGAATGGAAGCAAAGTGGATCATGCTTTAGTCTTTGGACTGCACTTTGTCTCTCCCCTTCCTTCAGCAGATGGCTCCACCACAGGAATGGGCTCTGAATCGAGTAACAGCCCAGCAGCTTTGTTTCTTTCTGCCTAACCCCTCGTTCATGTACTCTTATTTCTTTTCCCTCTTTTTTTCCCCTGCAGTCTTTACATTTCTGGCCCTTGATAAGCCACCGAGAGCCAGGAAGCAGGGTGGCAGCCAGTAAGAGTTTTCAGTCCTCCCACCTGAGCATCAAAGCCCTTTTGTGGGTGTTGGAGTGAAGACAATCATGTCCCTTGTCTCCCTCTCTGAAAGCTCACGGAGGAATAGTTGGGCAGGGAGAATGACAAGATGATAAAAGAAAAAAAAAGTGTAGACAGAGACTGGAGTTTGGAGTAGAAAATAATTAGAGAAAAGATGCCTTGTATCATCCAAACCCATTGTGTTTCTAACAAATACAGCCATTAAAGAATATTTAGATACAGTATGTAGTAGTCAAAGAAACAAGAATGGGAAGAAGTAAAAAAAAAAAGAAAAAGAAAAACACAAGGGTCAGCTTAGAGACTGATTATTACTGGATCTGATATGCAGGTAAAGTCTGTTTCAGCTCACATCCACAAAAGAACACAGATTTTCTCTCACATGAGATACCCAGTGATGTCAAATCATCCCCTCATATAACCCCCGTCTCCATGGCAACGGCTCAAACTGACCTTGCCTAATTTGTGTTATAACAACCATTGGCCGTGCCCCTCACGGAAATATGCACCAGGTGAAATGAAAGTATCTGTGCACACAGAGCTAATGTGTACAGACCTGCCTGTGTGTCTCCTCACACAGCCAGCAGGGGAGTGAAACCTGGGGGAGAGCTGCAACAGAACGCAATTACCACCAAAAGTCTGGCTGACTTGTGTAAAACACTAAAGAGTGTGTTGTTACAGAATATCAGCGTTTTCACTGACCATTTAAATGTCTCTCTTTTACTATGCTATAACAGTGGCGACAAAACAAATGTGTGGTAACGACTTTATTTGATGGGCTTCATCATAACGGGTGACTGCTTAGCCTTATACTCAGCTACAGCATCACTGAAAGAACACTCACATTCCCTATATTTAGTTACCGGTCTCAGACAAGTGCACCCATTAGGCCTGTGATCACAAGCCAGTCAGTCATGAATGATTATTTGCTGCTGTTACATGAACAATATTTCTTCAGTCAGATTAGAATCATTCTGATTAGAGAATTCACCTTAACTCATAAGATGTGTTTTTAGTATTGAATAACGTTTTTGACATTCCGATTTTTATTCCCGTAGTGTTTAATCCACAGACAATAGGACTATGATAAATGTAACTTTATTCAATAGAAGTAAGATTGAGTAAGAAACATGGCGTCACGGGAGCATTATTCGCGTTTCTGCTTTTCTTTCCAATTAAGCAGCAATCTCTGAAATATATACTGCTCCTTTAACTTTTGAACAATGCAGAGGGGCCTTTACATCAAATCGACACATCAACTAATGTTACCCCCAAGTGGGGCAAGCATGCACACAAATTGTTCATATGGTTAAATTCTTTCCGTCGATTAGATTAGAATCGATCATAATCTAGCTTGCTCCAAGTGAGGTGCATGAAGCATGTTTATTCAGACTGGGATGATGCTCAGAAAATTAGTGGCATATTTGGATCCATGTAAACACAGCTGTTGTTCTCTGGTATCTTTGGTATTAACCCCCCTCATCTGTTCATTGGCATTAACTCATGGATATCAAAGCACCGTTGATTTCACTTGCATGTGTTACAGACCCGATGCTCTATAGATTATTTTATTATTACCAGTGCTTGTATTGTCCAAGGTGTATTGATTTTAATTATATGTCAGCTATCTGCGAATTAAAACACGTCACGCATGTTTACTCAATGTTTTCAGCTACAGTATTGTGCCTTAGGGCGGTGCCTCCATTTGAGAGGGTAAAAAGAGGAAGATTATATTTGTTCTGAAATAACAGATTCTTTAGAACAATTTAGTTAAAGGATGAATGTGTTACAGTCAACCACAGACTAACCTGATAATCTGGGTTATTTGTAAATGTTAAAAAGTGCTATACATTATTGAAAAATGGACATTTATCCTTTTACCTATGGGTTTTATATTTGTATAAACCTCCTCTATCCTCTCTCCTCACCTCCTCTATCCTCTCTCCTCTTTTCAGGAAATTGCTGATAGTGCAGACTTGATTTGTCCCTCGCCCACCCCGTCTTTCACAGCACACTTTCCTTCCTTATGAATTATGTATGTGATTAATTAGGCTCGCCATTAGAGTATACGGTCAACTGGAAATTCCCCTCTGTTCTAGTTCAAACACAAAATGAACTCAGCTACCGTCATTGTCCGCTGTGTGTTATGGATGAGAGGGAGGGCCCCGGGTATTTGTTGTACCCCTCAGGATTCTGCATGGCGTTGCACAAGGGGATACAATGCAAGAACAAGATAACAAGATAAAAGGCCTCGTGTTGGACTTCAAAGAGAAACATCTGCTTGAATAGAAGCTGAGGGAAACACATGATTTCAAAGAACAAGTCTGCATTCGTGGAAGGCATGGGCTCAAACAGCATGTGCACAGCTGGGATGCTGCATGTAAACACACAGATGTTGATGGTGTGGATTTGTGTGTTTTTCTGCATCTCAGAATGCACCTCATATCATTTTTCAATACGCAAAAAGTACTTGAACTGCATCAAGCCGCCTCATGGTGCTCTCGCTTTCTGTGTTCCTCCTAGGAACAATCAACTTAAGCCATGTTAATCCATACCTGGCGTAGCTGCACCACCGTGTTGCCTGCATTAGCCTCACAGGTATGCTTTGAATTACATAGCCTGAAGGTGTAAATCTCTCATTAAATCTCCACTTCCTGGGATATCAGTTCCATAGCCAAAGGTGCTGTCAGTGCAATAAACATGCATAGCTTTAATTGATCCATGCTGTGCTCACAAAGGTGGGCTCTCCTGGCACCTGAGAGACAGAATAAAAGTGCACACATGTGCAACCATACTCCGCTATGACAAGAGGGAGAGGGCGCTCAGAAAGCTTCCTTTCTGTCACACACACACATTTTACAAGCTTTTATGCACTGCTCTCACACCATGAAGCGATGGGACAGTGTTGTGAGGTGGCCTCTGCATTGTGAATCCTTTGGCCTTTCATTGATCCAGGGCTTCAATAGCTCTGTATTGATTGTTTCTCTATCCTCATACAGAAATCAGTCATGTACCTGTCCCGCTGATGTGCGATGGCCAACAATGAGATTATACAGACTAGTAAGAGCTAGGCAAGGTTTAACGTGCTACGCTTCTAGGACAACGTGCCTGAAAGCTTTAGTAATATCTGAAGATTTAAGTGTTCCGAAATACTAGCTCTGAAATCAGTGAGCTACTGTATGTGCATGTAGTCCTGGGTGTGTCGTCACACTTGCCACTTCTCAGCTGCCAACAGTGCCAGAAGACATTACTCTGATGCACAGCATTTGTGTGCACTTTGTGTGTGAGTGTGTCAGTGCACGACACACGTGCTTGTGCGCGTGGCTTCACTCTTTTTCCCGTAATCATCCTGCGTGTGTCAGCAGTGAGTAATGAAGCACTGGCTGTCTGGCTGTGTAATCATGCAAATCAGCACCACACCCGTTCCCAGCAAGGATATTACAGGTGATGCCGGACACTGAGCAAGGCCGACCTCCTCCTGGCTGATTTACTCTGTCCTCTTCCCACCGTCCCCGTGAATGACACCACAGCACTAATGTGAAGGATGACAAGAAAGGAGAGAGAGAGGGACGCAAGGAGACGCAGGGAGCTGTGGAGGAGAGGCTGTAAATTAGATGCAAAAAAAAAAAAATCTCAAGAGATAAGATAAGGGGGGAATTAACAGCAGGGGGATGGGGATGTGGGTGGGGAAGAAATAGCAATAAAGCAGTAGATTGCTGTACAATTTTATGTGTTCACTGAGTACACAGTATATTCTACTGTGTTTTTAGATTTGATTAGATTCATTTGTAAATGACTTGTCTATTTCTCTCGTGGCTGTAGCTTAGTGGCTTATAACTCATCTGCATCAGCTAGTTGCTGCTGTTGCTGCAATTACTGTGCTCATCATGCAGCATATTGGTATGTAGCATGAACACAACGAGAGAGATATAATCATCAGTTTAAGTGATAAACAAAAGACGGTCATCACACACATGTGAATAGAAGGACTGTGTACATAATGGAGGATGTGTGTGTCCATTGGTGTGGGTATATACACGCTGAAAATCTGTTGTGTCTGAGTGTGTGTTTGAGGATGAAGTCAATGAGTACTGACATTTGCACCGATGTGCACTCAAATGGAAAATACCACGCAGACTGACAAACACCTGACTCTCACCTTAAACCGATAAGCCGGTCCACTCCACAGCTCTGCACACAAGCACCACACACAGGCGTGTTGTCCACGCGTTGGCTTGTCTGCGTAGCATCGTGATTACACTGGGCTTAGGCTAAATGTTGATAGCTTGGTGTTTGAGAGCATGGGAGGAATGTTTTGGCATTTGATGGCATTTTGAACAGTGGAACAAAATCCATAATGTGAATATGTTTAATATCACTCAGACATCAACACAAACCTATTCTGCACCCGATGGGACAAACAGACTAATCACAGAGATTTGAGATGGTTTGGGGATGTGGTGAGTGCTTTTATGGTCTAAATACTCCCTGCTGATTGATCTTTGTTTCAGGTTCAGTTGATTCTCACTGGTTGCATCCCTGCACACACAGGGTAGTCTGACTTTACAAGGCTTAACTCCAATAACGTCACTAATTCAATCCAGTTCTATTCTGAACACACTGCGGTCTGTAAAAACTGCAGCACAGATTAGGTTTTATAATGCACAAACAGTACAGTATAATCCCCACCTCCCACTCCCACTCCCAAATTAATACAACACAAAACCTTGTGAAGATAATGAGATCACACACCCCAGATGAGTGGTGCACTGCTGGACGGACTATTGGAAAAGGGGGAGATAATTATTAGGCTGTTGTTCCTGTTTCTGAACTCAAAGGGTCACACTCAATTCACTCAAACACAATTCAGGGTCAGACAACCACTACAGACATAGTCACATGCACAGGTTTGCAACTTATCCTGGTACTATTACGGCATTCCCAAAATAGCTGTTGTTACATTTTTTTTAATGCACAGGTCAAACAAAAAGTGTCACTGGATGATGGTACTTGCTAGTTTTATAGCCAACATCATCTCTCTGACTGGACAGTTAACTTTTTTTTTAGTTAATCTGTGCTCTTTTTTTTATGCTCTTTGTTGTTGATTGCATCCCATACTTACAATAGAAAGACCATCTGCCACATAATAGAGGATACATACGCAAGAACAACAGACAAGCAACAAGATGAATCCCCTTAATAGCATAGAGCAGGATCACACTACATTTTCACCTCTTGTAAAACTAATAAAACAAGGTAATTAGTGCAAGGTGTCACTTGAGACCATGCAACTAACACCTGTCCAAAAACGTTGTTTTGCCAAAATAAGACTAAACCCATTCAGGAGGCCAAATTGGATTTTATCTGGAGTGTAATGATTTTAAATTGAAGTAAAACCTGCCTTTATTGTCTCTTTATAGCGGTAGCAAATTCTGCGAAGATCTTGTTTGTTTTCCTTATTAAAAGTCACATTTATTAGGTTAAAATCCATCAACATCAAATTGTAGCAACAAATTATTTGAGAGAAGCAATTACCTGCAGTCACAGTGTTCTTCAGATCGTTTTAAAATCTCATGTCTGCGTTTTCCTTTAAATTGCTTCTAATGAGAGATAAACTAAAAGCTGTTATTCTTTTGTCAAAATAGGTTGTTTATGCTGACCTATTTGAACCATCTGAGACATCATTTGATAAAAAATTTGAAATTTTCCCACAATATATTGCACTTTATTTGAACCCAAATTAATTTTCTTATGAGACGTGTGCCAAAGCCTTTTTTAAGTTTATGTTCATCAAGTTCTGGTTATAATCATTTAAGTTTGGATCAACACGTAAAGTCCTGTACTCCTGTTTATTTGTCATTCTCTGTATGCCAGCTCCTTTATGGACACATTCCCATCTATGTCCAGCAAACCAAATTTAGACTTCTGTCCTTGTGGTCTATCAAAGTTTGTTTGGTGATCCACGCACAACCAAGAATACAGAAACAAGACTTGAGTAAAAATCTGTTGGGGTTTTTTTTTTTATTATACAGTATTGTGAAGTATTTGGCCTTGCTCCTTTGGTTTCCCTCAATGTCTCAAACACACTCCTAATGTTATCCTTTAACCACTAATCTTACTTAATTGAACAAGAAAACCATCCTAGCAATGTAGCCATTAACAGAGAAGACACGAATAAAAAAAAAAAAAAGACACCCTTCAGGCTTATGTTAAAATCTCCATCACTGAGCCTCCTCCTTTCTGCCTCTATACCAATCATGTAATAAATTCATTTCCTTCATATATCCCTGCATCAGTTTCATCTTTTCTCGCTCTCTTTGCATATTACTATCTGCCCTCATCTCGCCTCCAGTCCCTCCACATGAGCATCAAAGCCACAGACATCAAAATGTTACACAGCCGCTGATTTGAGTGCACTTGACTCTTCGCTCGTGCTACTAAGACTAAATAACACGCAGCCACAACCCTCATTTTGCATCGCGCTCACTTGTACGTATGTTCAGTCCAGACACCGTTCACCGTCGGAAAGCACACGTGGTTTATGTGTCTAAGTGAATATGAGTCAGAGTCAGAGTGAATGAATCATTTGAGTAATACTTTCATTTGAACATATTTTTGCACGGAACACAGTCTGTGGATTTTGTCTGTCACTTACACTCAAAGCTTATTACGAAGAAATCTTTAAGTACCAATAAGAAAGGGGGAATGACTACAGCAAACAAAACATGTCTCAATGCTCTCGTGAGCACCTGACTATTGGTTTCGCAAACTTATCCTTAAATGAAATTGACTGTTCACTGAACATAAAACACAACTGACTGAATTTAGCAACTGTCTTCAGGTTTGTGGAACATAAAGAGAGGTCCAGGATGAGACACCTGATCATGTTTAATGATACAAATCATTTAACTTGGCATCTGTCATTTTGTGACATATCGTCTTTTACTTACATCTCCCTTTCTTTTGCGTCTATTTTCCCGTCTCACCTCACTTGTTCTCTCTGCTCTTTCTTTCCTTGGCCTTTACTTTGACTTTTTCAGACTTCTCTCTGACATTTCTCCTCTTTGCTCTCCTGCCCTATACTTTCTCATCACCCTCTCTATCTTCTCTCACCATGTCTTTGTCAGTGTGTGATTTCAATATGAATACATCCTGTGCATGAAGTGTTGGCTTCAGTTTCACTTCCTGGGCTCCTGTGGATATACAACATACTGTATGTTCAAAAGCTAAATATGGACACTTTTTTTCCCATCTGCCACTGGAGTTTGTAGTGTAGCAATGCGGCACACTCTGCTTTACTTTGTCTTGTTGATGCATTCTTAAATTATTTTGGCACTTTTCTCTATTTTATTTCAATCCCATTCATCTTTCCACCCGCTCTTTGCATCCTTTTGACTCCAGCACTGTATCTCCCTCTCTCTCCTTCCTCGTCTTTCTCTTGCTGTCTCAGCTTGCTCTGTCTGTCAGTGATACCGCCACTGTATACGGGTACAGACACAGACACAGCAAGGACAAAAGACAACATTTGCTACAAAGGAAGCCCTGTTGGCTTCTTGATCCAGGCAGCAACAAAAGGCAGGAGCACTTGACAATCAACGGGTGCTCAGAAGTCCATTTGCAGCAAAGATGGCAGTCACTTTCTTTTTGTCTCTCTCTCTTACACATGTGCAAGCACACAGCAGGCTCTTTGGTAAACAGGGCAGACAGACTCTCCAGTGGAGGAGAAATGCTCGCCCAGTGAGGGCCTACACGCTCAGCAGAGCGTCTAATTGCAGTGATAAACATGAGATGGTGGAGATGAGAGACAAAGACTTATAGGCACTCTCCTCACATGAACTTTGGGAGAGAGGTAAATACAATACATCTGTGTGACACGCATAAATGTACTGTATATACACAATAAACAAGTGAGTGGTTGTGCATAGAGGCACTTATGCATGCATGCAACACAAAGGCAAAAAAAACAACCATACTAGTATGCAGCAAAACCTAATTACAACACAACCTCAGAGAGGAATGAGGGACTGGACCATTTGATTAATCTGATGTCCACGAGCTTCATCTTACTAAGCCACATCATTATCAGAGTTAATGTCTTACATTCAAAGTATCAAAAAGATAAATACAGTAGACGCAACAGGAAATATTGTATAACACTGTCTGGAAACTCAGTTTGAATCATGAAAGTGGAGAGAGGCTGGAGAACAAGATCAGTCATTAATGTCGTGTCCTGTGCTGTGTAGACCATTTCTTTCAAACCTGTTAGGTTTATTATAAAACTAACAAGGTCACACTGACATGAACTTTGTCAGTGTAAATCATGGGATTAAGATGTTCTTGTTTTTCTGTTTTTCCCGTTTCAGTCTCATGCTCATTTGCTTTCTTGCCCCCTTGATTCAGTAT
>JAUYWH010000026.1:15138325-15156104 GCA_034779795.1 Ctenopoma multispine
ACTTGTTGGCCCCTTTGCCTTCACTCTGCGGTCCAGCTCACCCCAAAAGACATTGAATGAGAAGGTGTGTCCAAACTGTACTGTATATTTATATTACATATAGGGGTTGTTTCACTGTCCAGTACTGAATTGATTTTCTCCCACCTACCTGTGTACTAAACATCCTTCGATGGGTTCCTGGGGAGTGGAGAGAAGCCCAGGAGGCTGGGGAGGTCAGTCTAAGGCCCCTTGTCAACCTTAGGCTCCTACTGCGGGGAGGTGCTGGGATGGTTTCTCCTGCAGGGTGAAAGAACCCTTCAGGAAGATTGAAGAGAGGAGAAATGCCACTGGCTCCCCTTTCTCCTTCTTTACTTTGCTTGTTGCTGCTGCTGGATTCACCACCTTGAGGAGGGAATACATTCTTTCTACTTCTATCCACTGTATGGGTTGAGTGTATATATATATATATTATATATAAAGCCACAGTCATTTGGTGACTACTTAGACAGCAGGCAAAGCACATGAACGTTTCGGTGGGTGTTGTGAGCAAATATTTATCCCAGTCTATACGGATGCTTTCAAATGCTTCCTACTGGCGGGGTCTGCTGTTGCCATTTAGGTCGGTGAGTAGAAGCATCAACTTTCTCATTTAAACTGAAATATTTTAGATATATAGTATAAATAGTATACAAGTCAAAGTAAATTTTCTATGATATTCTTTTAAAATTGGTAAAAACTGTACTTGTTCTAGCTTTAATTTCACCTAACACTTTTGCTGGCATGTAGTATCACAAGCAAACTACAGAAAAACAATCAAGTCAAAAGAACTAAACCTGTTTTGTGGTGATATTACAAATTTCCTTGTATTGCAGTGAATTCAACTCATGTGGATTTACCCACCGGGGCTGCAGTGAGGTGAGCATATATGTGGTTGGTGCGTTTGCATCTCCATCTCCTGTAGTGCAGTCTCCATCTCGATGCCAGTGCACAGGGCCCTGCAGTGCTGACTCAACCCCTGCACCTGGCTCTGCACCACAGTCAGAGTCTGGTGGCTTCCTCCACCTCCGGCCTCCTCCGAGCTGCGGGAGTCACTGCTGCACCTTCCCTGAAAGAAATGACATAATTTGACATTGAAATATGCAGAATAGATTAATTAAGTAAATGTATGGATTTTCCCCAAATTCAAAAACGGAGTGGTATACATTAACATTATAATCAAATTCTGTGCTGGTTCTTTGCTTGAACTTGTGTACAAACATGTTTAATCACAAAAAATATCTTGAATTTTTATTTTATTTCTTATGCAAAGGTTCCAGTTAAGGATTTGTATTATATGTTGTAAAGTGAAAATTCCTGCTTCAGATCAAGCTCAGTGACTACTGACAACAAGTACAGAAAAAAGCTGGCCCTTAGGCATGCTGCAGATATCGAACATGGCCTCTAATTCACATCACCCCTTGGGCTTTTCATTTTAGTGCCAGTGAGGGAGTGAGAAGTGATTATTATGTTAATGTTACATATTGCAACAATAAATGTTTGTTATAAATTTGAGAATATGTGTGATGGCTGCCACAGCTGGAAGTGAAAAGCAGGCAGCAGATAAATGCAAGAGTTCCGACTAATATCTCACCTTGTACATTTTAATTACCATCATGTAGAGTATAAAATCATTTGTGCATGTTTGCATGTTCATGCATGTATATGTGTGAGTGCCTTTTCGTGCTTTCAAGTCATTCATTACTAAGCCCTGAACAGCCATACAAAGCCACAAACAGCCTTGGTACGCATGCCTGATTTTGACCTCACTCAGTTCTTTATTTTTTTAACCCAACATTTTTTGTCAAATACAATTGATAACCTTACATCCTAACTTCTCTCTTACACACTTTCTCTTTTCCCCCTCATCCTCTAATGAGCAGTGGTTCACAGTCATGGCTGGTGACTGCAGGCTTATCTGGCTATCCAGAATCAAGGAGCATTTGCCCATTACGGAAGACTATCTAGTAAGGACAGATAAGAGATGGAGATAGACAGCTAGAAGGAGGTGCAGAGAAGGTGTGCAATTACCAGAGGGCTAAGCATGAGAAAAGAGAAGCCCGAAAGATAAAGCCAAAAGGGGGAGACTGGGTGCAAGAGGGGGAGACATGACAGCCACAGGGGATAGCAACTAGGAAGAGTCTGGTTGAAAGATTTATTCATGAGAAGATCTGTTGTGGATAGAGAGACTGAATCCTTCATGACAAGATACTTACCACTGATACAGAAATAAAGGAGTCTCTGGTACCTAAAGTTTCTATCTGTAATTCACAAGAGAGCCTAAAAAGTAACCATTAAAGAGATTTTATAACGGTCATTTGTTCTGTGCTTCCTGGAATGAATAAAAAAAAAAAACACAACTTATGAGTGAGCCTCTGCCATTGTTTGTGCTTGGCCCCAAGGGTGAGTAGAATAAAGTGCTGGTGCACTGTGCCTGTCAAGTGCAAAGTAGTGGTCATACTTGAAGTCAACTGCTGTGAATCTGCGGTGCAATTTTGATCAGTAATTGTTTCTTCTGTCTCTAAATTCTATTTTACACAGGAAAAAAATACAGCAGTATAAAGAAGGATCAGGTCTGGCATAGAATTCTGTGTAAAGATGACAAGTAGTTATATAGCGCATTTTAATTATCCCACTCACACACAGCACAGGGTTACTCACTGCTTCAGTCACACATACATATAACATCTGTGTAACCTGCACATTGTCACTACTCACTACTCACAACTTTTTTTGTCCCTACTATATTTTGTGCTAATACGGTTTCAGAAATTGAAGCAGGTGTGAAATGACAAACCTTGGTACAGCTGAAAGAAATGACAAATGTCAACAAATATGACCAAAACATTTCAGCACACAATGTCTTTCATTGTGGCACAACAGAAAATTAAGTTAAGCATTTTCCAAAATTCCCCTTCCTACCTCACTTTCCTCATACCCACCTTGCTCTCTCGCACAAGCAGCTGATAGGTTGTATGTTCATCCAGGCTGAGATCATCCGGCAGGGCAGGAGATGAGGACTTGTCTGACAGCTGCTCTGACTTCAGCGATGCCTGCTCAATCTCTGCCATCCTGATCTGCTGCAAGGATTTATGTCAGTTATTCATGTCACACACAAAAAATACAGAATGGCAACGGGAACCATATAAAATGTCCTGAAATATAGCCGAATCCACAGAGCACAGCCTCATCATTGTTTAATAATTTATAATTCTATGGTCCGTTATAACCACGACTTCAGTATCTCACATACTTGTGAACATCTCTTGCATGATTTCCTTGTTTCTAAAGTATCTATTAAAGGCCAACATGTACTACACAGACAAGATAGGTAAAACCTCCACAAAGCTTCGATAAGCTTCACCAGATGTTGACAATTCAAGGTGGCCATAATAGCGTGGCACCTGTGTGTAGAGAGAGGAGGATGAGAGATTTTAAGAAGTAATAACATTCTTTTTGTCATCATCAACTCAACAAATGCTTTTCAGTGCCAAAAAAATGCTAAGAGCAAGGCTGTATAAAAGGCAAGAAGCAGATATCTTAAGTTGTGTGAATGTGCATACATGTGTGTATGTGTGATTATTTTTGTGCATGTGTATGCACCTGCAGTATTCATATTTATGCAAATGAAAGTGAAGAAATCCTTTTTGTATCCATCAGAAGTGTTTTTTTAGAAGCACCAGAACCTCATAATTCTTCCCCTGTGGCTAACTGTGCAAATGTAACCGTACATTTAAATGTTGTTGCTGTGTGTATGGTAATGGTGTCGTACAATATTAACAGAGAATTATAGAAAAATGGCAACAACTACTGCTTCTCTCCCTCATTTGTTTCAACAGCGAGTCCTAGCAGCTAATTTCATCAGTCCTGCTTGTAGCACAGTCCATCTAGCTACTGGTCTGGTTTTAAATTATGATTGCATGACACTTTTGTGAGTTCAAGCTTCTCAGTTGACACTTTTGTCCACCCCTCATCTTGCAGCACTTTTTTTGTGCACAATATCAAAACATACTTCAAACACTGAGCTGGAGTGGAATTTCAAGGTTCTGGAGGTGCAATGATGCGCTGAAGCAGTGTTTCTTTATAGAGACAGAGCAATAAATAGCCAGAGAGAGGGGAATTAAAGAGTACAAGTGAAATCCAATATAGTGAAGCCCGGTAGTAATATATTAATACGTCTGTAGTTTAGAAAGACAAAGAGGTTCATAGATAAAGATTCATGACTGATAAGCAGTAGCAAATTACCATTACCCAAGCCCCTGAGGAGAGCGAGACAGAAAGAGTCAGAGAAGTGGGATGAGGCAAGCCAAGGAAGCAAAGGAATGCACAGCAATGCAACATAAAGCAAAACTTCTTCCGTTTTATCCCCATGTGTCGACCTTCACTAATGTGCTAATACTGTGTATGAAAGCACCATATCTGTTGACGTGTTCTGTGTTTCAGAGCTGGGTTGCAAAAAGCTTCAAAAAGGTCCCTGCGAGCTGTCAGTTGGTATCAGCAGGTAATGGAAACTACAGCCTTTCTCTTCATTTATTTTTCACTGTGCCTCCACAGGTAACGAAAAAGGCACAATGGGTACGGTAAGAGTTGCTACACAGTTGCTTCCAAGGCAACTGCAGAGATACTAAAGGCTTCACTAACAAGACTGGGGACTGAGGCAAGAGGAGTAAATTCAAAGTGTCCACTGCAGCCTCAGCGCGGTGACGCAAGGAATCATTTCATTCAGTGCCTGTGGGAGGCAATGAGAGGAATAGATTGTGTGACTAAGCAAGAAAAGAACCGTGACTAATATCTCATGGCAACATTGCATCACTCATGAGTGGTAAGCGTCTGCAATCTCATTTGTAGTGAATACTCTGTCTGCAGTTTCCTCCTTTATGAAGGTGAAAATCAGTCACTGTTTGAATTGTTTTAGAGAGTTGTTGATTTTAAATGTTGAACTATTTAGCTTCATACAGAGAGGCAAATAAGTTATGGGTGGAGTCTCAATCAAATAAATGGGGAGGAGTTTTTCAGGTAGCTTGGAGAACTGCAAATTCAAAGCAGCTTCCGAAAGGCTGATATAACCTTTCAATATGGTGCACTTCTTAAAATAGTCAGTAATGATGATGTTGTGGAATGCTTATGTCTGTTCCCTACAGACCCAACAGTCTCAAGCTGTAGGTGACCCAAAGTCCTTATTAGACAGTTACATGGTTTATATTTCCACTGTCACACACACTGCATCTAGGTGTCTGTCTGTGACTTCCCGCCCTCTTAAACAAAACAACATTGTACATAACTCTCAGCAGTGAAAGGGTCATCTGCTCAAATGTTACACAGTCACACAAGCTACCTTACACACAACGAACTCACACTATGTGCAATTCTGATGGTTAAACAGCATTGGAAGGTGAACAGTACTGGATCACATACAGTAAAATCAGAGATAGATAGCAATAGCCAGAGGACCAGAGGGACAGACTGAGAGAGGAAGCATGTAAAAGAGGGAGAACAGATTGATGGTTTGACAGCATCTGCAGACAGGCAGAAAGCAAGACTGACAGGTGAGGAGGTGTAGAGCCCAGTTATTGCTTCTTCTGAGATGACCCGCTGCACTTTGTCATTGTGATGGACAACACTGGCACAGGACAATATGTTTGTAAGCATGTGTTCAACGCAGGATCTCCTGCGTACAAAATACCCCCAACTGCAAGCACAAGTAAAGGAGAATGTTGGTGTCTGCGTGCATGCATGCATATCAGGAATGGTTGCATGTGTGTATGCATGCAGAGGGCCTCATTAATCTACATTTCTGCACATATGGAAAGTTGATATCTTTTGTTATTACTGTGTTTAATTAAGGTCTGCAAGTCCCTGATATACCATACTGTGAGATAATATAACTTTCCACTTTCCATTCAGACTGCTTTGTCTGATCAATGAAGCCCTGTGTAAGTTCATGGAAGTGCATGCAAACGTATGTATGTCTGTCCCTGGAGTACAAACCTGGAGGCATGCAATCTGGTGCCAAACAACATGGCTGTGTTCATAAATGTGGGTGTTTATATTTGGTTTTACTTTCAGACAAAAGACTAAAATAATTTTATAAATTAGTAAATCATCTGTAAAATATTTTTACAGCTTTATTTCTCAATACTGAGTTCATTTTCCCAAAACTTTTCACAGTCAAGAGCCAGCATGGACTAAAAGCTAACCATTTTCTTACTCAAAATTAAAAACCACACCTGTATTTACACTCCTTTTTGCATGTAAATGCTCAAAACCCAAAACGCATTCTGCTACATCTACTTCGCATTAAAAATGCAACTCCTAATTGGAACACTGAGCATCTATTTTTAATTCTTGTTGACCTCGGAAAGACTTGTGGCAGGTGAGGTTGAATACAGAATATTCTGTAATTGCATGAGACAATGTGATGTGCAGCTGTAGCTACCCAAAACAGATACGTACAGTGGATATGATTACTTTTGTATTGTAATACTGGGATTGCTTTAGTTGTATTTTGTGTTCTTGGGATTACTCTGTAATAGAATGATACAAAATAGTAATAAGATTAAAGAGCTGCCAAGCAGATTGCTTGCAGTCATTCAGGATGTTAAATTGTGTGAAAAGTTTTGAAAAAATGAATGAAAATAAATAAATATATTAAAGATATAATATTATCTCCATCAGTACTGTAGAGAGGTCCTGGATGTCCAACCAGTGGACAAGGCTTGAAAAGTATGTGCATACCATGCCAAAAATGTTAAAATATACTATAGATTAGTTCTGGGCGTTATTCCGGTTCATACCAAAACTGTTAATTATGTTTGATATGATGTTTGTTACGACTTTATCAGGTATGCGTGTGGATATTGCACATTTGCGTGCGCACGTGTGTTCAGGTTGGTACCTCTTGTGGGTGCCCCTTGCAGTCTTTGCAGATAAGTGGAGGAGAGGAGTAGTGGTGGAAGACAGAACCGGAGAGGTTGTCGATCATCAGCATCTCCCCCTCTAATGTATCCTTGATCAGGAGAGATACGCTGTCCAGCCACTGGCTCTCCTGGAACACATACACACACACACACACACACACACACACACACACACACACACACACGTACACATACACATACACACGGGACGCAGGCCAGCAGACCAGTATTGCACGCAGGTGCAAACATGTGCACATGCGGACATGCGAGGACAAAAAACACGCAGGGAAATGCATACACCATCAAAAGGGTTATAAAAATGTCTGTGTGCACACGCAGGTGTGCTCTTACATTTTCTTATGAACTCACACAATCATACATATGCTGATTCACCTACACATGTGTAGACTTCACATTACGTAAATCTTAATTATAAGATTCTGCCAAAATATTTTAAACAAACACATGTCAGATTTAGAGATCATGTAGAAATAAACTAGAACAAATCCTCCTCTCATAGTTTGTTGGCCTTTAGGGCTAAACATTGTTCTCTACTGGAAAAAAAAAGCTCCTCAATAATATGACTCCAAACTCTCATTAGCCAAGTAACACATAATTTTACTATCAAAGCCTTGAGCACTGAAAGCGGTGCAATTATATTTGATATATCACCTCAATTAGTCTGTTCAATACCTTGTTGAAACAATTTAAGATTTAAGCATTTGCTTTGTGCTCTGGGTATTATTAGGTTTAAAGCAATTTAGAGTGAATCAGTCAGGGCTTTTTCTTTGACTTAAATGATCCCTCCTTGGTTGAATCTCGTCTGCCAGATTGGTTTCTGGGAAAACCAATCTTGCAGAAAAAGGAAACTACTGACAGAAAAAGGGAAGCTACTTTAAAAATGATTTGTGTGTTTCTTGGCAGGGCCCTGTATTTCACAATGAAATGGACACACTGTGCCTGTAGCACATTTTTAACAGCCAAAATAACTATATTACATCAGCAGATATATCCCAAACGATTCTGTGAAACAAGGTCACTCCTCTTCAATCCCCACACACAGCTATTTTCATAGCACAGTTCTACAACACCGCTTATAAGACTATACTTAGATCTGTTATGCAAACACACATTTCTGACTCACACTGTTATATTGCAATCACTCATGGCTCAGATTCTGAAAATGAGGGGGTTACGAATTCAAAAAGCTAAATTCAAAGGCTACTGTACTCCCAGCAATATAAATATTCCAGAATCATGCTGATTTATGAAATGGTGTTGTGGTGCCTCATTTAGGCTCAAAGAAAAACTTATTTGTCTTTGACATTTCCAGCTTTTAACTAATGCATTTATATAAAAAAAAAAAAAAAAAAAAAAAAATATACACTTATCTTTATTCTTACACTCTCACAGACCATCCCAGTATAGTTACTTCTGTATAGGTGGAGAGCTTGATATAAAAATAATGTTTGATTGACTGTGGTGGCCTATGCGCTGGCTGCCATTAATAACTGTATTAGTGGACAACAATAGGGCTCATCTACAGGGAATGGACGTAGAGAGAGAGAGGAGAGAACTGAAATTAATTACTGCTTCTATCTGACTGTCACTGGCTCAGCTATTATCTCTCCCCTCTTATTTCTTTACGTTCTCTCTCCTGTGTGTCGACTTTGTACAGTCTCCTCCAGACCTTCTGCATATAGTGAATTTAAGTCACTGCATATTATCCAATCACTTCTAATCTATGAACACTTTTTGAGTATATGTACAGTAATTATATGGAAAAGTAAAACAATCTGATGTAAAACATACACAAAAAAAAAAAAAGTTTATGTTTTTATGTTTTCTGGAAGATGTGGATTTTTACTAAAATGTGTAAATGTCACAATGTTTGTCTGTGGAAACTTTTTCAGCTGCAACACTTTTATACCTGCAGGTTCCATCTTAAAAAAATAAAAATACCTTTAAAATAAGTGAAAAATAACACCAAAGGGTTTCACGCATGATTTTAGCATGATTTAAAACATGAGACCAAGAGGAGACAAAGTGTCCACTGTTGGCAAATGTGTGACCATTGTTTGATAGGTACACAAGTGTTCACTCTAAAACTCAGGATCTGTACAGTAAATAAACTGCAACAGTACAACAAAAACGTATTGCATCGCTTGAGAGGACAAGAATGACAGAGACATGGATAGAGATAGAAAGAGAGGCTGCAGTAAGTTCCTTTGTCAGCTAACACTGAGCTAAAAATGGATCAGTAAAGCCAAGTTTAGCTCTACAAAGGTGAAACTCCTCATGGCAGCCGATGAGTCATCTTTACGTGTGTTCCTGTGTGGATCATTAACGATGTCTTAATGAAAGTTTGGGAGTCTGCTGTCACATTGGGTAGAAATGAGACTTTTCTACTCTAAATTATTTTTTCAAGAATTAAACCAGGGAGCATACATCTGCAAACTCACGCAGTTTCACTTGAGTACTGAAGGGTTAATAAAGCTTAAATGAAAAAAAGCTATAATGAGTAAGCAAGCAAAGTTTTCTTACGTAATACGTTGTTAAACTACAATGAAGGGAATGAAAATATATGGCTTAGTTCTGGTAGTTTTGGAAAGTGTATTTAATTCCACCATTATTATTAATATTTATAAATCTTTTTAATCTATCTTAAGGCAATTTGGCATTAAGACACAGCTTAGTGTCTCTTCCTTCCTTTCCTTTTTCAACCCTCTCTTTGTGTAAAAGTTTAACCTTCCCTGCCCTCCCTTCTAAAAAAAAAACAAATCAGTAAAAGAAAAAGAACAAAGGAAGAAACACATACAAAGAGATTGGTAAAATGACTGTGTAATCGCACCATGTTGCTGTCAGTCGATTTCTCAAATAGGAGAGATTGTTTCTTCCATGTCAGCACTATACAAAAACTACACTGAAATTATGGCTATATTGTTTTCCTCTTTTGTATTCTTGCAGCTTGTGTGTCAAATATGTAATTTTCTCTGCATGAACTAATGCACAGTGTAAAGAGAAGCAAACTGACAGGCAGCAGAAACTTCCAAGTAGGGATGTCTCTTTTACACTTTGTGCCCCTAATACTGATTTGAATCCTTTAATATCCAGTGTATGCCAATACTGTGCCCAAGCAACATTTATATTTACCTCATACTCAGTCTAATGTGGGCCTATATAAAAAGTATATAAAGATATTATTAAAGCAAACTACATTATATATGACAGCTGAATCACTAAACAGCAATGTACTCTATAGTGTTGTATAATGTTTGATATAATGTTCCTGGAGAAAGTGAAGTTACTTTCCTGCTGTGTCAGACTGGACACCACTTCAAATTATACTGACAAAGAAAATGCAAAAGTTCAACATTTCATAATCATTTCACAGGTATCATACACCTGGAAAATTTGGCTAAAATTGATGCAAGCCAAACATTTATTGCTTGGCCCCAAGTAAATTCAGTGGCAAATGTGTATTTTAACAGAAACTCTTAGCTTTGTTGATATCTTTATGTGGTGTACATGCTTAAAATAAGCTGCGTTATGTAGTCCAACTGTTTTAAAAAGAGCACAGCAAAGAATTCCTGAAAAATCCAAAAAGGTTTGGAGTGAATGTGGATTATCTAGAAATCACTACAATTAAAAAAAGGTTTTATCGTCCTTATCAAAGGTTTTAATTTAATTTAATTTTAATTTAATTTAATCCGAACACTGTCCCACTCACACATATGTTCAAACACAAATTAAAACAAAAAAGATCTTTTCCACTATCTACAAACAAACACGAGAATCCTCCAACACACACACTCCGCGCACACACACAAATACACAAACTCACTTGTGCTGGTGAGTACAGAGTCCGGCTGGAGCCGTGAGAGTTGTACGGTCCTTGGTGCGCAGTGACTGCTGTGTGCCGCATCTTCTTCAGTCCGTCTCCCTTCTCTCCTCTGGCACCTCCCCTCTCCCTTCCTCCTGCTGTGCCTCCGGGCCCTGCTCCAGGAGCGGCTAGTCCTTTCTCCACCCCCCCACCCACGCAGCCGGGGGCGCCCATGCAACAGAGGGTGCCCTGGGCCAGCTCCAGCTCAATTTCTGCATCCATCTCCGCCTCCTCTTGGGCCTCCTTGTTGGAGTCGTCCAGGTGCTTCATCAGCACGGCCACCACCACATTGATGAGCACGAACTGGGCGGTGAGCACGAAGGAGACAAAGTACATGGGCGAGATAAACTGAAGGCTTGGATTGCAGGCATAGTCCACATCAGTGTTGTGGTCCGGTGGGCACTCCCGCAATGTGTCCTGGTGTCATAAAGGCAGAGGATGACAATATCAGCTAATGAAAAACAATCGTGTACAAACAAAAAAATTTTGGACGCTGAAAACAGCACCCTAACAAATACCATGCTTATGAAATTTATAAGAGTTTTTTCTGAGAGGTGATGATAGTATTTTTTTGGTAATTTATACTGCTGAATAGCTTAAGCAAAAATTTTAAGCTAAATTCAACTAACAGTTAACACTAACAATAGAAAAATGGCAGGGAAGACAAGTCAGTATCTAAACTGCATTTGACATTGCACCGCTACTGCATCAAAATTAAATAGTGCATTTTATGTAATAGTGGAATACATCTCTACATCTGTTAACAAGGCATTTTGTATTCATGATTGCATAATCATTATACACTTAATTGTTTTGCTTCAATGCAAGACAACAGGAGGCTTTTTTTTCTTCTGGGGCATTATTCAGTGTTTAACATGCGCACAGTGGAGTTCAGTCAAAGCAGAACAAAAGTGACAAGTGTTTTCTGGAGGAAGTACACATATCTCACCCAGGCTGTGACCACACATAATAATTTTAGCCCTCTGAGCTGAAGCTGGTCTTTTCTATCTAATTTGGCATGACATTTACACACTGTGCTCCTTCACACAACATCTCCCTTTCTGCCTTCACTCCCTTTCCATCTTATTTCTTTACATATTTTATTCTTTCCTCATTTAAATCTCAATTTCCCACACTCTCTCTTTTTCATTTTTGCTGTAATTTTCCCTCTAGAGAGGAGGAAAGCATAATTAGTGGTCAGTAGTTTTTACCCCTTTCCCTCCCTCTTATTACAGTTCACTGATGCCTGCTTTTCAGCCGACCGCACTTTTACCTGTCTTCCTTTCTCTCATTATTTCCTCTGTTCCCTGTGTATGGCTAATTACCACTCTGCAGCCTCACCTCTTTTTACTCCACTGAACCACATCTAGCTCTCTACTAGTCCAAGTAATAATTCGATTGCTAGAATGACAGAGATTTACTTGAGGATATAGCATCTGTGGGCGCTGGTTTGCTATATGGCCCACCACCATCCACACTGCCTGTATCCAGTTTGTGTTTAATGGTCCACGCCCGACACACTTCAGCATAATCTCTATTCCCTCCGCAGCCTAGGTGTGTGGAGGAGTGGTGATAGCTGCTGGTGGTAGTCTATGTGCGTTCAGGGGAAAGGGTGGTTTTTTTTGTGTGTGTATGCAATGAGGCACGGCCGCTCCCCTGCCCATCAACAGAGAAATTTGTGTTCCCGGTGCTGAGCAAGCACATTTCTTTTTCATCAGTAAGCATCACTAGAGTGGAAGATTGGACTGATGTGGGAACTAAAGTAAAGAGAGAAAATATCTCATCTCTGCAAGACATCTCTGCAGTCTTTTCTTATTCTTTTCTAACATACACTGTTGTGAAAAAGTATTTACCCTTCCTGATTTCTGATTTCTTGCCATAATTGATGGAACCATAAACTTTGCACCCAGTCAAAAATCTTGAGGTAGAATGATCAGGGATCAAGCTCAAGCACACTTGGGTTCGGACAATGATCCGAAAAACACCAGCAACTACACCTCTGAATGACCTTTCACGCTTAAAAACCCTCCAATGTGGTTGCATTAAAACAATTCTGCAAAGAAGAGTGGTCCAAAATTCCTCCATAGTGATATGAAAGACTCAAAGCCAGTTATCGAAAACACCTGATTGCAGTTGTTGCCGCCAAGGGACGGCCAATCAGTTATTAGGTTTAGGAGGCATTACTTTTAATAAACATCAAACTAAGGCTGTGTGCACTATATTTATTTAGAAAGCAACAATGGGAGCTCTAGCTAAGTGGTTGAAACCTTCCAAACGCAACATATCTTATTGAAGCCAGCAATCATAATTCTGTACCTTCATAATGCCATTCCAGTTGTCGCCCGTGGAGACTTGAAACAAGGTAAGGAAGGCCATGCCAAAGTTCTCAAAAGTAGCGTGACGACTCATACCTTCACATGGATAGTCTTGATTGCAAACTGAGGAGGAAAGTAAGAAAGAAGATTAATAAGAAAAAAAGAAGAAACTTGTGACCAGTTCTCACTACATGCCAGAAAGTACATAAATGTCATTTTCATTTCTAAGCATCCTGAATGACTGTCTAAACAAGCCAGCTCAGTGCAGATAGTCTGCAAATCAGAAGCAATGTGAACAAACACTGGATTTCTCTTTGAGCATATATCCCAAGACACTATAATCTTTGGTATAGCCTCAGGAAAAGTGACAATTGTATTTGCCGCTAATCCTTCCTCCTGCCAAGCTCCAATAGGAAGCAATGCTGCTGCTGCAGCACGCAAGGGAAATGTGACATTTTGGAAAATATACTATGCAGTATCTTCCAACTTCAGTGTGGTTATTTTTGTATCAGACTACTGAAGAGTGGGTTGGTTCCCTAATGGCTGTCTGACTGCAAGAGAGAGAACTGATGAAAAGGAATACAGGATGCAGCTAAAATAAGGAGATTTTTAATAGGAAGTTAACACATCCTCATGCATTCATTTACACAAGCTTTACTATAATGAGTGCACATAAACTCTATACCTAGTTTTACCTGTTAGGTCACATCTTGTTTTTTAATGTCTTAACAGTATAGTGATGGTGCACGGACAATAAGCTCACATGAGCACATGCACTCTTTACAAAAGGGATGTGATATGTTGCATATTATGTTGTATACCAGAAATAGGATGATGGTATAGGATGATATTATAAAAAGATTTCAAAGATTCTAAGACTAGGACTGAGAAAGAGAGAAAGTAATCTATTAAGTGTCATAGTAAAATCTGTCCAAAGCTAAAATCCTCTGAAAAAATTCTTATGCAAAATATATATTTTTTATTTTTATGTGACATACTTCTTTGTAGCATCACAACTGGATGTCCTGTGCACTCACCAAGTTCTCCAAAAAGCTCTACTCCTAAGGCGGCGTAGATGAAAAACAGCAGCATGAAGAGCAGGCCCAGGTTACCCACCTGCAACACAAAAAAATCTAACAATGCATGCCATAGACCATTTGACAACATTCTAGCAACAACAACAAGGTCCTCCCAAAACAGCATTATGGCTATGTTTTATATTCTGTCTAGGTCATATAGTCAATATTTAATGCAAATGGCTTTGATGCATAACTGCAAAATCTATAATAAACAAACTCTTTAGAGTTGCTTTGCTTGCTTAAAAGGCAAGCAGAATTCAACCATAGTATAAATTAGTCACCCTGAAACCACTCAATTTTAAATATGAAAATTTAGTATGGCTCTTAGAGGGAGAAGTTTCATTTTTTGTTGAACACTACTACTGAACATACAGTATCAACAATAAATACAATACAATGAGTAATGGCTGTGCAGTGGATGTACAGGATTCACACTTGTTTCTAGCTACTCCCACATCACTAGTTGTAAACCATGGCACAGCATCTTTAGAGACTCAACCTCTGGTGCTGTTTGGGGTTTTGGGACTTGGCTTAGTTCCACCAAACAGTCTTCTGTTACCACAACCTAACCACACTTTATGATGATGGTGTATGGTTACACTCGAGAGCAAAGCATTTTATTTTATTGAGATAATTATGGTATAGGTTTTTAAACTCCACTTAAAACTACTACTCTACCTAAACTCTACTAGTTGTAGACGGAGAATCAAAAAGCTTTTAGTAAAAAGGAGCCAAGTCACACAAGCATGGCTATGATTGAACTATAATCAGATGTTAAACCTAGTCAAAGAAATGTTTTTGGTAGAATTGATTTGATTAAAACCAGATGTGATTCCTTCTGATTGAAGGAAACCAGAAAGAACTCATACTATTTCAGTAGTGCAGTTAGGTTTAAACAAATGTTCTGATACGAGCTGCAGCAGATAGTGGGGAAAAAAGCATGCATTCACACATGTAACTCAGTTGTACATAAAATATTAAAATATACTTCTGATGTAGGCAAATATGTCCCATTACATGAATCCCAGCCTGATGAGTCCCTTTGGACTGAAAGTAATGGAGGTAATTACCATGCAATCTGTCACCTGGAGTACTGTCATAATCATAGAAGTGGATGTTGTGGGGTTTTGCCTCAAGTCTATCATTGCTATCCTGCCTGGAGTGCTTCACAATCTGTACGTCATTATGGCCTGAGTCTATGTGGAATCCAGGATAAGGATAAATGCATTTACGAGAAAGACAAGTTTTACTGTGAGTGACTGAAATGTGAATTCTATGCAAATGTGTTGTTGTTCAAACAAAATTTTGCACGTGACCAGAAACTCAGTTCTCTTTACATTTGCTTTTCATTCTAAAGCTTAAAACAAATTGTTTCACAAGGGACAACTCTGATGCCTTAATAAAGCAGATGTGGCATTCCATGTGGTGTCCACATCTGCCACAGGCTATTTTCTTTAAAGCAAGTGGTTTGCCTCAAGTACCAACACTGTTTAGGCCATTAGCTAGCAAGTGGTGTGTTGCAGACATTCTGTATCAGTTGGGGAGAGGAGAATAATGGAGGATCTTGCGGTAAAATGACTTTGCCTTACTGCGTCTTGGTAGGGACAAACAGTGAAAATGCATTCCTCTTAAAATGCAGGAAAGTTATTAAGCTTACTCATGCATTTAGTGTAAGTGTGCAGGTGTATGGTTCCCTTATAACATCTCCATGCCCTGTATTAGATATACATATAAACTGCTTGTGGAGCTTGTGGACTCATCTTATTCAATCTAATAAATTCTCATGCTAGCAGACATCTGTCTCTCTGTGTCATGTTTGTATTATTCATATTCCTTGCCTTATTATACAAATAGTAGTGTACTTGCCTGTTCCTTTGTTCACCTTTATCCTGGAGCCTTTGTTGAAATGTCAATACTGTACTCAATATCCAGTGTGATGTAATGAAGAAAAGCTGGCAGCTTGCCATTTCATTTTCACATTGAAATTTAGCATAATATCACCTGAGGTTAGATCTCTCGCCAACACTTTCACTCTCACTCTTTCAGTATCTCAATATGCACACACATCCATACACAGAGAGAGACCTCCTGGAACTGTTTAATTAGCCCTAGTTTTAATTACCTCCCCTGATGCCCTTGGGATAGAGCAAAGGGCTCAGTGTTAATGAGAGGGGGATCAATAGAAAAGAAAGACAAGGAATCTGTTCTCCCTCACCTCTGTCTGCCCTCGATTCGCCACGCCACCTGTTTCTCTGTTTACTTCATTTTACTTTTGATAGTCAATGGGTGAGACTGTATCTATATTTGTGCCTTCATGCCCATAAATAAGCCTGTGTACCGGCCACTGCACCTAATCTCTCTGCTTTCTATAAAGGAATAGCTTAACTATTTAGTTTGGATAATTTGCTTATTCACTTTCTTGAAGAGATTCAGATGGAAAAAAATGCAGTCTATTTTTTGCAGGAACCTGCGGCCAGTTAGCAAAAACTTTATTAAGCATAGGTTTTTGCCACCAAAATGGGAGTACCCTGGTGCATTCAAAGAACTGATATCCATGGCTCAGTTCCCAGCCAGGAAAGTGTTGTTGCATATCCTATCAGCCTGTTCCACCACATTTCCCATATCTCTCTACTGGCTAACAAATAAAGGCAAAATGCCAAAAAAAATCAATCAAACCAACAAAAATAAATAAATAAAAACAAAGTAATGTGTTAATTAGTTTTCTGTTAACTTGCCTGCTGGAAGCTGCACATCCACATGTTTTAATGCAAAGATGTGGGAGTCTTTTTTTCCAAGAAAAAAAATCCCAAACAATCTATTGCTTTGACTATTAAATTGCATAACATTTTCACAAGTTATGTAATGAGGACGCCATTGTTCAAATAAATGGTCTAACTAAAGCACAGTCAATAGAGTTCAACATTCATAGCAGTGTAATAATTTTGACATTGGGATGGCCTAGAAACTGTCTAACTCTGAATAGCTCACCACCAAATAAACTACAGACTGGTTTAAGAAGCCACCACTGTTTCTAGCACACTGTGGTCTCAGTGGGAGTCTGGGTACTCTCCATGGTGCTGAAAGTGAAAACAAAAAAAGCTTGTGTGTGCGTATGTGTGCCAGTTTATCAGTCTGTGGCATAAATGAGTCATCTATTAGAGTTGCCTACAGGCCAACAGAGAAAGAGAAGGGGGGGCTACTGATAGTAGCCAACTCTATAGGAGTGTGAAGTATGTGTCTAAAAGGAAGAGATGGTGTGTGTGAGTGTGTGAGTGTGTGAGTGTGTACCTGAGGCAGGGCTTGGACCACCGTATCCAAGAGGGCTCTCATCCCTGTTGCCATCTTTAGCAGCTTCAGCACTGTGTGTGTGCATATATGACAGAGAGAGAGAGAGAGAGAGAGAGAGCATGTGTTTAAGTGTAGGCATTTAAGGGTAAATCCCTCAAGTTCAATTACAGACTAAATGGGAAACAAACTGTGGAAAGGTCAGTTCTTAATTTACACACACACACACACACACACACACACACACACACACACACACACACACACACACACACACACACACAC
>JAUYWH010000026.1:15156204-15173066 GCA_034779795.1 Ctenopoma multispine
CACACACACACACACACACACACACACACACACACACACACACACACACACACACACACACACACACACACTTCTACTTCTAACTGCAAAAGTTCATAGTGTTTACGCACCAGTGAGACACTGAAAGGATATTAAAAGTATGGTTCGTACAGGAGTCTTTCATACAAGGGCTGTATGTATATGTACCTCGTGCTATCCTCAAGACTCTCATGATCCTGATAATCGTAGGGTTGATGGGCAGCGCAGCACTGATTTCGATCTCTTCCAAGGTGATGCCCATCACTGACAGCAGCACAATGGCCAGGTCCAGCTGGTTCCACCTAGCACATGCACATACACATTTATAGTCACCTTCACGTGATGGAGGAAGGTGCACAAAGGAATTGCACCGCAAACACGGCAGACAATGAAAGGTTCTAATTAATAATAAAATCCCTTCAACGTATTTACTAAGACCTACACAAGTTTACCAGTGACGCTACAGTACCTCAGAATCAACAGCTATTAGAAATCCACCATGAGCAGCAACATGTTTGTCAACTTCTATATAAAGTTGGGGACACAGCTGAAGACTAGCTGAGACTTTCAGAGACTGAACAGGCAGTGACTGGTTCTTAAGACCAACGACTAGAATCTTTAATCAGCAGACGCTGCTGACATCGACTTTTCCTGCCGTCAGCACCCGCTGACCCAAAATAGAACAGACCTGGACAGTCATCACAACCAAAATCACATTCATAATACAGTTAAGTGTGTGCTCAACTTAAGGCTTAGGGACAGATGGGAAGTAGATTGCCAAATCAGGAAAACGTGATTAAGAATTAGAAAGTTTAAGCCGCCAAAGTGAGGGCGACGTCTGACTTTAGGGCAAGTATTTTGTCCTGTTAAAACTGCCCCAGTTTTTCAAGTTTCCTGGAATTCTTATCTTATCCTGATCAGTTTATGTAATCACTTCAGGAGGTATTGTAGTCTTCATTCCTCCTCTAACCTTTTGCAACATACTCTATGAATACACATACATATATTGTGAAATCATTAATATGCATTATTATGTTTCCCTCTGCTGTCAGGTTCTGTCTACCTGGGGAATTACTTTTTTACTTTCCATTTTTTCTCTAAAGCTTGCCAATGGTTTAAAAAAAAAAAAGAAGGTGACAAAGGCCAGGTGCATACAGCCCTTTAAGACAGAGGACGGCAGCTGCCTTTATTCATACTTAACATGTTCCTATTTAGCTCACCAAGTAAAACCACACCTGCTAAACATCAAAAGGTAGAAATAACATGTGTTAGACTTTCACTTTCAGCCTCAGAACCCCTTGGTACAAATACAATACAGCACAGAGACACACATACCTGCAGACGTAGCAACTGGAGGTGGAGGTGATGGCACACGTGGCAGTATGTTTGCGTTTTACCTGCTACTCCATTGACCCAGTTCTAAAGCTGGCCTAATAGTCCCCCCAGGCTGTAAATCATGCTATGCACAATGACTGCTCACGGCTGTTGCTGACACTACATAAAAAAAGACAAAGTGCCAACTGATAACTGTGTGATAAATTCTCTCTGTATCCACCCATCTCTTTCGCGTTTCATCAGTCATATGTCCTTTTTCTATTTTGTCTTTGATGAGTCCAGCTTCCCCTCCTATATTTTATTAGTCTCTTCCCTGTGCGTTTGCTTGTGTGTACCTCTCTCTCTTCTCCTTCGCTTCACTAACTAAAATAGGTCAATGACATTAAACTACAATCAGTGTAACATAAGCTCCCAAATCTGTTTCTGCCTTAAATTAGTCACCACATACCACTGAAAAGAATAAAACATCAGTCTCATCACCGTGCGCATTTAGGTGAGTGACAAATCAATTAGGCTCAGTTCTGAGTGAATGAACGTGGGAGTGAACAGAGCAGCGCTGAGATGTGTTTCCTGTGGAGGTCACAGAGAGGTCTTTACAGTAAGATGGACAAATGAAACATGCAGTAGCATTAGGTGTAGAGAAAATTACGTTTTGTTAAGCAGAATTATTTAATCTAGTAAATCATTACAATGAATTATATCAAATCAAGTTCACTTGATATGAAGTCATATTTTTATTAACTATAAATAAATGACCAGAGCAAAATAATGATTTGGTGATGGTGTGATGCTGTGTGACTATTCTCATGGAATCCATATTTACTCCGCAGTATGGGTAAGTCAAAGCTATAACAAAGCACTTCAGAGCTCCCTCACATATTTCATAATCCTCTATTATATATTGTTAACACTGTTACTATTCTATTTATAATGATGAAAGTAAAAGGTGGATTTGTACAGCCATTACACTTCAAACTAAAATTAAAAACTGTATATTTATTCTAGAGATTATGGGATCTGCCTAAAGGCATGGCAGTTGCTTTCATGTTTACTTTTTTCATTCCAAATCAGTGTGATAAATGACTTAATTGAATTGACAAAAATACAGAGTGATATTGTAGGATTTAGAGGTGTCAAATCTCAGACTGTTTTGAAATATGAAGCTCGTTTAGCAATATCTAATCCCAAATGTGCTTGTTTTAATGCTAGACACTAAAAAGGCCACAAGAAAAAATGACTGCTACAAATAAGCCCATAGATAAACTCACAAGCCAACACAAAGAGAACACTCTAATACACAACCACACTGTCAGCACGCAAGGTATAAAAACACACTGTACCTGTCTTTGAAGAAGCGACGAAAGCCGAAGGCGATAAGTTTTAGTACCGATTCCAGCACAAAAGTGGAGGTGAAGAAATAGTTGCAGTATTTCAGGGCAAGATCCAGAGACTGGTAAGAGAGTAAAAAAGGAGCATCTGTGCATGTGTGATGGGATAAGGTGAAAAATCAGCAGCATTAGCATGGGGAAAATGTGCAACTGGAGTTGTTCCCATTGTTTGTAGGGAAATAACAAGCGTGCCAGAGGCAAAAAACAGAGCACCCTGCATTCAGAGCCTGACAAGAATATTTTAGGCAAAATTATATTTGCAGAGAATTCAAATATTCTGGAGGTGAGCATGTTTTCCAATCCAACTTCCTGGTACTACAGATACTGCAGATTATTTTGCTGGCTGTTTTCTCCTTTCAGAAACAGAGCTGTAACTTCTAACAAGTGGGAGGCTGCCAAATGTCAGGACCAATAGCTGACAAATACAGCCAGGACCTGTGATATTTATCTGATGCTCAGTCAGTTTGAGAAAGCTTGCTCCATTTTAAAGGTCAAATGTGCATCTTATCTCAGGGATAATCACTTTTCTCACAAAATCGCTATCAGGCCTTTGAACCCACATTCACCACACATGAATGGACAGATACATGTACTGTAAGGCTAAAACCACTATGACAGCAGCCCACATGAAATCAACTGTGCAATCACAGCCCCTTTGTAAGGACTGTAGCTACTTACAACACATGCTACAAGGCCTGAATACAGTTTCATGGTGGTTGATCAGTAAGTGGTATCACAGTGTTTTTCCAAGATGCTGATGTTTGGAGAACGGATAGCTTTATGCAACTGTAGTGTAGAGGAAAAAAACATCATAATATTCTGATGCAGGAGGAATCTCAAAAAATGTTTGTTTTGTCCAGACTTTGCAGAAAATATGCTTTAGTGGATGCAAAATCTAAGTTGCACAAATCACTCTATAGTTAGATAAATGTAAATACAATACACAACTGGGGCTGTGCTCAATATGTCATTATAAATGCACATCTTCTCACACAGGCAGTGTAAACGTTTCTTCTTACATGAGGTTGATTGTAGTGCTCTAGGGACATCGTGATGACATTGATGCAGATGATGAAAGTGATGATGAGGTCCAGGTAGTGGTTTGTGCACAGTGTGTGGATCATCAGGCGCATGTGGCCATAGCTGGCATAGTAGGGCAGCTTGTGTGCTTCTGTTGGTAGAAAAATGGGTTAATGAAGCTTTTAAACATATTGATGTTGTATTCCTATATGATTATTATCTCCTGTGTAGAAGAGGATTTTTCCATGAAAGATCTGCTCCATACTAAGCTCTTCAGAAAACCTAAACTTAAAAGCTTTGATCAAGCTGAAAAAACTTGCTGTGTACAATAGCAATTATGAGACTTGCTGTTTGTACGTTTATTATCCGTTGGTCTCCATTTCCATCTCTCTGTTTCTGCACCATATATTTTCATCAGAGTTGAATACAGCTATAAACTATAATAGAGAATGATTCTTGTCATGTGTCACAGTGAGAATAGGGGTAGAGTGAGCTATTGAAGTCACTGATTTCAGGCACTTTGTATCTTGTTTTTTAACAGCAACTGTAATAATGGTTCATCTGATCTTACCCCTTTCTTACAAAAAAATCCTGCCTTTTCTCTTCTAGATCCTTCCCACAGTTCATTTGTTTTTTTCTTACTCTCTTTTCTACTAAATCCCTCTCCCCTCTCAGTCCTCTTTCTTACTCCTTCTCTTTTTTTCCATGCGTCGTTGACGTTTCTCCTCACGTCTCTTGGCCTCCTCCACCTCCTGGTGTTGGCGGCACTTGTGGAAGTTCTCCACCACCACACCAACAAACATGTTGAGGACAAAGAAGCTGACAATGAGGAGGAAAGAGATGAAATACAGAAGCATCCATGGGTTGTTGTTGGTCACCGGCTAGAGTTAAAGAGGTGGTTTTGTTCATTATGTGATGTAAAAGAAAGAGGTGAGAAAGAAAACACAGATGAGAGGACAGAAAAAAATAGAGTTAGCCAGATAAAAATGTTTTTTTTCTTGTGAAAAAATATATAGATACAGCTGTAATGCAGGTACCTGTTGGTCCACACCCACAGCATCCAGGCCGTGATACATGATGTTTACCCAGCCATCCTTGGAGGCGAGTACAAACAGTGACATCAGAGCCTGAACAACAATGGATAGAGAACAGTGGAAAATAAAAACACTGTTAGCCCTATCTAACAAAAGAAAAATAAATATAATTCTGACATTATAAATATATAGTTTTTATATAATTTGATGTTAACATTTAATTTAATTATCTGCTGTTACACATTCCTTTAAGTAACAGCAGATGTGTAGACACACATGTGACACTAACCTGTCCCAGGTTGTCAAAGTTGTACTTATGGTGAACCCACTTGTGGTTGGCTTGCAGACAGTCAGACTTGTTAGTGATGTTTTTCACATCAAGGCCAAAGCAGTAGAAGAACTTGCCTTTAAATAGCTGTCAGTATAAGAACAATAGCAGAAAGGTTTTGCAATCTGACTGTTCTCTAAAACAGGGAACTAAGCATTTTTAGTGGTGACATAACGAACTGGTCAAATATCCCAATAGCTGATGTTAATAATGTAAACAAGAATTACTGTATGTATTAGGAGATCAGGTTTCTCAGTCTTTTCTAACCTGTACACCAAGAATGCCAAAGATGATGAAGAAAGCACAGCAGATTAAAACAATATTGCCAATGGGTTTGAGAGAAGTGATGAGGGTCTCCACAACCAGCTTCAGACCCGGAGCTCTGCTAATCACCCTGAAGAAGGGAGAGACGTAAAAAGGAGAATTAAAACAAATAAATGGAAGGGAGACAGAAAGTGTAGCAAACAAGAGGTTTATATGACATATTATATACTACGTATAAAATATATATTCATAAACTGGGTTTTCATTGGGTGTATATTATGTGTAAAGTCTCAGACACAGCTGATTTATTTGATGACAATTATAGGAAGGCTGTGTGTTGCCGCATCCTTAGAATCACCTTAAAATGACAACATAAAAAAACAGCCTCTTCAATGGAAAAAGCACACTGCATTTATATTTTCCTTTTTACTGACTTTTATATATTTATTACAAACTATGTGTGCAGAAGGTGAAATTGAAGAAGATATATTATGATAATTATAGCAGTACCAGCTGTTGGTAAACATTAACAGTAAAAACTTATGTACATGCAGTGCTTAGTTCATACCTAAGGGGGCGCAAAGTTCTGAGCAGCCTGAGTACTCTAAGCACACCCAGGATTTTGGCCCCACCAGCCATGGACACAACAATGTCAATCAAAGACACAAACACCAGGAAGCCATCCAGAATATTCCAACTACTTCGCAAATAAGCCTGTTCACCCATATACAGACCCATCGAAACCACCTGAAGATGAAAGAAAAACGGAGGTGAAGCAGAATATTAAAACATGGACTACATTTGCTATACAGCAAATTCAACAATTTTACAGATATCTATAAATTGGCTGGTGAAAGGTGAAACGTAAAGAGTCAGAAATGAGAAATGAACGACAGACATAAAATCACCAGCAGGTGTAGGACAAAAGGCTGTGTGTAACATGTCTTGTTAGTGTCAACCAACAAGACATGTTATAAATAGAATCAAACGCACACATGCAGACACGTAGACCCAAAAAATACTACTGGGAGTTCAACAGTGAGAGATGGATGTTGTGCAGGCATTGTATACATATGCACACAGCTGGATTCTGTTTGGCTATGCAACAGTGGGAGCATTGCACCTGCAACTGACATTTGAAGCCGTTTGCCAAGATTCCAGTAAGGTTTCAGAGGAACTGCAGGGGTTTGAGTGCAAACATGTTGAGATGGTTCATATATCAGTGTCTGGCAAGCATCGTAGGTCTGAATGCCAAAATGTAGGCTCAACAATTTCAACAGAACTTTGAGTACATAACTTTCCATTACTATTGTTATATATTTTTGTGTAATCTAGTACTTTACACAGAAGAAAGAGAAACAGCATGAAAAATAGCCTTCAATTATATAATTATTAGAATTTTGGTGAAGCCTAAAAATACATGAATGCTATACAAACGAATACATACACAAAGCATAGAGATATGCAAGTTCAGACAGACAGAGGCAAACAAGACATGTACACTTGACCAGAGGGCTGACAAGTCTGTGATTAATTAATAATTCATCATGGAAGTACATAATTGATGGCCCACTTGTGCCAGAGTCTTTTGCAAAGAATACAGAGACAATGGCAGAGGGACGAAGAGAGAGAGAAAATATAAGTAAGGCATGATGGGAAGGCAGGTAAGACTGGCAGTGTGAAAAAGACTGATGAGAACATAGGGAAAACAACACACACAGCCAAGGAACAACACCTGGTGATTCATCCTTCACCACAGTAGGTCCCCAGTAAAGCACTATACTTCTGTGGTCCCACAATGGTGGAACCATATAGACTCTATTAAGAGACTACTTAACTGCTTGTGCTCAGCAACCTTTCTCCTACTAATCAAAAACAGTTGACAAATTTGTCTGCAACTTCCTATGAGAAAATTCTATTATTGCTTATCTGGCACTCATCTTCACAAAACTGAAACATTTCTACGTGTGGCTTACTTTTGCCTGCAATATCACCTCACTTGCAAGTGACTTTGGATAAAAGCATCTGCCAAATGACTAAATGTAAATGCAGGGATTCTAAGGAAGTGGAAACACAGACTTAAAAAAGAAGCAGTCAACAGGAGGGGACAGGATGATGCAGAGTGCGCGGGGGAGTGCTGGACATGGACTGCATCCATAAGAGAGGACTATCCACTAATTAATGACAATGCTTAATTGCTCTATTCTCCAAAGTAACATGGGGATTGCCAAGAAAGAAGGGGAGGGAAAGGGCCTGGCTATGGGAGCACTGAGGCAAAGTCAATTCAGTAAGAGAGAAAAACAGGGAGACACAGGAGGATGCAGACATTAAAAAAGATGTCTCTGTGTAGGGCCTGAAAACATTACACCCAGGACTTACTGAACGCAATAGAGAGACAGGTTGTAAAACGTTACCTTGAGTGTCATCTCGCCCACAAAGATGGCAGTAAAAATGTAGTTTGAGATGGTAAGAAAGACTCTTTCCTGGATCAGAGAAGAGAGAGAGAGACAAATTCACATTTAGAAAGAGGAGTTGGGGCAATTAGGGATACTAAAACCATACTTAATGCACTTTTCAGATAATAAAATAGAATTCATCCTTGGAGAATACAAATAGCTGCCACACAAAAACTACATACTGGAGCGGTAGCTCCTAACATACACACAAGAACACACAATTTACGATTTACCAAGCTGCCCTGTAGTATTTTGGGCCTCTCCAGAGCTACTGTGATGCAGTTGGAGAAGATGAAGGCCAGCACCACATAGTCAAATAGCTTATGGGCTATGATGGACTGGCAAATCTGTCTGAACCTGGAGTAAGACAAGAGGAGAGCAAACAGGGAAGGTCAAACAAGCACTACCATGGTTATTAAACTAAAATGAGTCTGACAAAACAACACTGTAGGCATAAGGTCACACTCTGCCCAAATAAAATGTAAACTCTTCTTCCATCTAATCAGAACAGGAGCCAAGTTCCTTGACAGTGCATGGAAACTCCCACACATCTTGGGAATCAAAGTGCCTCATTCAGCCCCTGTTTACATCGCTCCTAATTTAAAACAAATTACATTAACGACTCTCTCAGAAGCACCACACTCCTGAGTATAGTGTTCTGTTGGGAGAGCAGAATCAAGAGATACAAGAGAAACAAAGAGAGGGGGGAGGGAGAGAGATAGCGAGAGGACATATAAATACTGAATATGCATTTCAAAACTTAGCATGTGACACTGTGTACTGCCAAAAAGCAATTAAATATCTCTACTGCAGTGTTTATTGGACTGGATGAAAGGAAACAGAATGAATCAACTAGGAGATGGATTGAATTTATTCTAAACTATTTTCGAAACACACACTGAGATGTTTGAATGGCTTTAATTTAAAATATCTGATTGTGTCTATTCAAACCTTTCCTCTGCAGAATGTAACACAACATCACTACAATGTAATGCAAGATTTAATGAAGTGCCTATGGTATTAAATTTACCCCTAAGGCATTTTTGTTGCTCTTTAACAGGAGGGGAGAAGACAGAAAATATCCCTCCATTATTTACAAGGTGGCAATCAATACTCTTAATGTAGTCCCTCTCTGCGGAAGCTTGGCAACCTGTCCTTCCCACTGATGAGCTGCAGAACAGAACTTTCCCACCCATGCTTGATATTGTTTTAGTGGCCAGCCAACATTGAAACAGCTCACATTTTGAATCAACACCTTATTAACAGATAATTACCCCAGCAGTAAATGCACTGGCAAAATCGGATAATAAACAAGAAAAACAAAAAAACTAGAGCAAAGGACAACAGACACTAACCTGTTCTGTGGCGAAAACAGGAAAACAGACCAATCCTCTCTGGTCTCACACCAATCTGGTCTGTACGCTTCTAACATCTTCTGGATGCGGAAGCACAAACTCTGCAACAAATACACATATTAACACACGTCACTGCATGCACACACACACACGCACATACACATAGAGCCTGTACATCATGCACAATACAAACACAAAAAGACACAAACCGTCTAGTTAGACTACCCGTTTCAATTATTTACTAATGTGAAACACTCCTATAGAAACAGCTCAGAGCATCCTCCAACATTACCATCTGTATAACACTCTCCCCTGCTGTCTAAATAGTCCTTTCTAATTAACCTCGTTTCTCTCGTACACAGACTTGTTTACAATGAAAACAATGGGATTCCCATGAGGCCCAGGTGATAAGGAAAGCAAGCTTTATACAAAGTACTTGAAAATCCTACACAAGAGAGGAGATTATTGCATATGTAAAGTCTTGTACTTAAGCACAAAAGCTAATGGTTTGGTTACAGAGGACTCATAATGGTAGAGTGTGTTTCTTTCCCCCTTTCTGATTTAATTCCACAGATGCAAATAAGCATCTGTGGAATTATCATAGGAAACACATACAGTGTGACTGAACAACCTTACTCACCAAGCTTTGCCTAATTCTATTACTGTTTAATTCCCCGTCTCCCAAACATAACCACGTAACAGTGACCTACATATTCAATATCATCGTCCAGGTCCTCCCGGTCTTTGCTGCGTGCATTAACCTGGGGAAAGACATCAGCCATCAGCTGACTCTGAGGATTCCTCTCTGCTGCCTGCTCAGTCTGGTGTCTAGGAGGAGGGTGGAGAAGCTGCAACAGGGGAGTCTTCCCATTACAGTCTTGATGTGCCCCTCTTAAGCTACCCAGACTGTCAAGTCCACCATCACCACCTCCACTAATTACCATCCCCCCAGAGAAGCTCTTCTTTCTGTTGTGAGTATGGAGCGTCACAGGGGGCAGCGGGTGGTGTGGCAGCAAGGGAGGGCGCTGGGTTCCAGGGACTTGCAGCAAGTGAGGCAGCTCTAGTGAAAGAGCTCTGCGATCCCGCCTCGGTACAAAATGGCCTGGAAGAATAGGATGCGGAAGCTGGAGAGAGTGGTGAGCAATTGCAGGAGGGGAGAGAAGAGATTCTTCCTCATCTGGCGGGGCATGATGGAGGTGGCGGTGTGGGGTTGAAGAGGCACGGGGACCCCGAATACGAAGGCTTCCCCCAATCACTCCTCCCAGACCCCCCAGGCCATATCCATAGAATGGCCTTGCAGAGGTCGGGGTGAATGCTGGACTACCGGAGGGAGATGAGGAGGAGCAGGGGTGCCCTCCTCCCAAGCTGTTCCAACTGGAACGACGGGCCCACAAGGCCTGAGGCTGCGGAGGCAGTGGGCGGCCCCAGTTGTGGTAACTCCGACCTGGATACTGAGAGAGTGAGAGAGTCTTTCTTTAGAGGACTGCTAACAAAATTAACTGACAACCACACATATAATCTAACAAATTTCAGCAAAGGTTCAGCCAGAGCAATCACTATGAACAGAAAAACTATAAACAGCTAGGTTATCTTGGTATAATATTAAAATTTGTTTGATGTGCTGATTCATTTAGGTGTAATATATATGCAAAAAAGGAAAGGAAAAAGAGGAAGTGGGCGAATACAAACTCACAGCACTCAATTTTTTTCCAGCTTCTCTCGTTACAGTTATTTTCACTCACCATAGCTCTCTGTTCCAGGTTGGCCTTGCCAAGAGAAATAACACTGTTCTTCCTGGAGCCGAGAGTCAAGGTCAACCTCTCTCCTGAAAACAGACCAGCCGACAGCGGGGACAAGTCTAGGTGCCCATTAGGGGTCAGTGTACAGATCTTTGGGTCTGTAGTAAAGAAGAAGTGGAGAGACAAATATAAGAGAAAGGATGAGATGTAAGAAAAAAGAGAGTTCAGATAGAACATATTTCCTTCAGTCCCTGTCACATAAACCAAACTTCATGCACATGTGCATCATAAACATCCTAAAACAATGTCACTGTCACCTTGGAGAGGCAGGGGGAGGTTTCAGTTATACAAATTAACATCACAGGCACCAGAGAGGTGCTTGTAATTGTAAAAGAAGAGGAATATCTGCCACTGTTTTGTCCCCTCTCAAATATTTTTGGTGAAGGACGTGTTTTCGTCCAGGTAAACTGACATTTAAAAGTTAGATTTAGGCTCAGGAAAACGTTAACAGAAAATATTAGAGGCCTCTTCATTATGATGCTAAATGCTATTCTATACTGCATGATGCATTGGTCGGTTCTTGGTAAGTTTAGGTTTGCTATGCCTAGATGGAGAAGAGGGGTGAAGAGTAGTTGGAGAAGTGGTATCAGGCATGCATTATTTAGAGTGTATTCAGCGTACATTTCAGGCTGGAAAAGATCTTTGGGAATCATTGTAAATTGGACAACAGTAAACATTTTAATGCCTGAGGCATAATGAATCACCTGATAACCTTATGGCGTGATGAACTGTTACAAGACCAGTTGCATGTTGCCTGGGTTTGTCAAGGTACCGTGTGAAATACTGGTAAATCCATCTAGATTCTCATAGAATGCATGCTTTAGATGCAACATATGAGATAAAGGTAGTTGATACTGTGCGTATGAAATTATTGTGACTATAAAATAGTATGTACATGTTAACACTATTTATATTATTTGCATTCAGAGAAAAAGTCATAATTTTAGAGGCGAAAAGAAAATCTGTTATTACACAAACCATGCAGTAGAGCTCTTACAGGCCTTTGATACCTGAGAGATGCAGTGAGTCTTTCTGCTTATCATTCTCCTCAAAATTACAAGATGACCTGTCATCGTCCGAGTAAGAGCGGTTTGCATCTCCCTGTGTTTGGAATGGAGCCAAGTGGAAGAGAAGAAGACATGAAAATGAAAGTTGGGGTCAGAGAGCTCAACAGAGAGTGGGAGAAAGAGTAAAAAGTGGAGAAATTATTATTAATCACTAGACAGTTTAGACAGAAACTGTCAATCTTTAGCTATCGCCTTGCAATCCTATCTTTCATTACTTTCAACTGTTTCAACCATGCTCATCTTTTTTACTTTGTCAAAGATACAGTAAATCTATAATTCTAATTACGTCTGAATAGTCTGCACTAGTTCACTAGCACTCTTCTTTACACTGGTAAGGGATTATAATATGTTTACATAAATACAGTAGATATTTAAATGAGTCATGTTCTGCATTACATTCTTGGCTTAGAGCAAAAGCAGGAAAACATGATTGTCTTGTTTGATTTTATTAATTCATCTTTTGCAAGTGGACACTGCCCAACACCCTGAACAAATGCCCTACCTCAGCTTGGAAGCCCTCAACCAAGATGGCAACCAGTAAATTGAAGAGCACATAGTTTCCAAATGTCATAAGAGCCACAAAATAGAGGGCAGCACAGGGTGAGGTCGAGGCCATGCCATTGTACAGCACCATGTTCCAGTCCTCCTGAGTGAGAATCTACAGCATACATACACAAAGAGTAAAGCTGGAATGCACACACATATAGTAACAGCTACAGGTACAAAAACTATAATCTGAAATCAATATGTTGAAAGCGTGTGGATGACCTGAAAGACAGTGACAATGGCCCAGAGCAGGGAGTCAAAGTTCTTCCTGTCAGGCACGGTATCTCCTGCTTCCGTCTTCAGGCTAAACTTACAACCAAATATGTGCATCCCAAGGATACTGCAAAACAAACCAAAAACAAAAATCCCTAATATTACAGCTGCACATGGCGCCAAAGACAAAGAATGTAGAGCATTTAGGTCCTATGTTTATGAAACTTGCAGACAATATAAAGGACTACAGAATACGTTCAAATAAAAGAACAGAATTATAATTTAATGAGTTAAATAAAAAGAGAGCCTTATATAGTTTTGTTCATATTCTCATTCATTGCTCTTTTCTTTTGAAAAATTACAGAATGGTTTTAAGTCTTAACTGGCACTGTACATAAGTAGTCCCTAAATGCTACAGGAGCTAAATATATGGGACAAATGGCACTTGCTTAGAATAGCATTATCTGGCTAAAAGCTCTGATGTCATCTGTCTTGGCACGGTTATCCTTGACTGCTTTACTGCAGTGGTCGCCAGATATGCATATGCGCAAGGTCGCAAACACACGTGTACACATAAAGATAAAAGTAGCAAAAAAAAGATTATGCATCTAATAATTACAGTAAGTTATAATTTTATTAACACTGTACTATTTTCATTTTTAATGCCGACAGAGGTGGAACTGGGAGGAAAACTATGCAGGAGGGTAGTTGTGAGTGTGTCTTCAGGTTTACAAGAGAAAACATGACAGATCAAGGTACTACTACTACTACTCATTTAGATAAAATGTACATGCTGTATTGCATTTTAACTTAAATATAATAGAAACATGAAAATAAGACAACTCACTCTCTCTTTGATTTTAGTGAAATAAAGCATTGTTAATGTTCTACTGACCATTTTCACAGTCAAAACTGAGGCTATTCATGTCAAATTATAAATTAAATCAATTTATCACTGTGCCGTCATGAACTTGAGATCAGTCTCTGTCAGTTCTATAGTCACAGTTTGCAGTTATCATTGTCCTTTGGACTAGGCTTATCTAATTTAATGGAAATTAAAATATAGTCGAATATACTGCTGACAAATAAGTTTTGGTACACATAACCTTCATAGTAGAAGTAACACTGAAGATCAAGATCAAGGTAAAAATGAAAAGCCCTGACACAGCTGAAACAAGGTTTTGATAGAAGTCCCATAATTGATTATTGGAGTTAATCCTACTATTTTGCACAAATTGTGTTCAGGCCTTCAGCTACTCCATGGCAGCTTGCACCTTGCTCTTATACTCCATTCCACTTAGTCTGCTGACTCTATAAGATCTTTTATTTTATAATCAAAGGTTTGGAAGAGCAACAAAGCAAACTGTCTTAAAATACCGACAGTGCTGCACAGTCCACATATACAGTATACATTAGCAGAAATAATGTGTACACAGATTCACAACTCTGTTCTAGTCCACATATTATTTAAACATTCCTACCCTGCTTGTCTTAGTAATGTCTTTTTGTCTTTTTGTTTATTCTAAACAAACACATGGCACTCTGCCCTGTTTTACCTAAAGATGAAGATGAAGAGCATGAGCAGCATACAGAAGGTGGCCACATTGTCCATCGTCTTCATCAGCACCACCAGCTGACGTCTCAGCGCAGGCATAAACCTCACTAGCTTAATGACCCTCAGCAGCCTGAAAGTCCTCAGCACTGACAGACCACCATCTGACTGGCCAATGATCTCACACACGCTATGGTGAGATATAGAGAAAGAGAGAAGAGAGAAATGAAGATGAAAAATAAATCAGGACTCAGGAGAAAAGGTGAAAAAACTGTAAACAGGATTACACTACTGTAAATAAAAACACTTCTATGATGATGTATGACCACACATAACACCGCTACATTTCACATACTTCATCACCATACTGCTAGACTGTTTGTATAGTTTAACAATTTATCACATAAAAGAAGTAGTGTACTTAAAGTGTAAAGCTCCATGTAGAATACACCAAAAAGATTAAAATCTGGTTGGCACAGCTACTTGAGTTACTTCCTGGAAATGAGAGAACATCTTGAAACTAGTTTGGACTTAAAGCACACATTTTTTTAAAAGCTCTCTTTAATTTACAGATGGAGTGATTCAAAACTACATTTGTTAAACTGTGGACTTGGTTTTAGAATAAACTTTGACATAAAGTTAATATGACTAGTTGATCTGTCAATCATGATTAATTTACAACTCTTTGAATCTGAAATTTATTAGAAAATATTGCCATATTCCTGTTTCTACATCGTGAAGGTCTGTGAAGGTAAACAGGATATATTCAGGTTTTGGATTTCTGCAGACAGACATCTGAAACAGTCACACTGGGAAACTATAACGCACCTTTTCACCATTTTACAGATAAAACAGAATGTTTAAATATTATTTCTCATTTATTACATTTTTACTGACAATGGTTTAGCAGAATACAGACCTGATGATAACAATTATTCCATCAAATATGTTATATGGGTTCCTCAGATACTCAAAGAAGCCAAAAGCAGTCAGTTTTAGGATCATCTCCAGTGTGAACATGCTGGTGAAGACAATGTTGCAGATCTCCAGGACATTGGTCAGCTCCTCAGGCTGGGATGAAAACAGTAAGAGAAAAACTAAATTAAAAGAACAAGTAAGACGTGGAACTGGGTATAGACTGAGAGGTACAAAGAGTGGTAGGCAAAAGATAAAGACTGGTTAGGGTTAAGTTGCATTCCAATGACAATGACAGACAGAGAAAAACAAAGTTGATATTAAACCACTGTTTTGAAATCACAGCTGAGGAAGATGCAGGAGCCACTTTAAAAAAACAAACAAACAATTGTGTACACATTACATTTCTCCGCCTGTGCTGAAGATGCTGTCAGTCAAACTGTCAGTCACTTGAAAAAAAGAATGCTCCCATACCTGACAAATAAAATTAAAACATACCTTATCTAAGATAGGCAACAAACAGAGGGGGATGGATGAAACTGAACAATAGGGATGTTTTTTGGGGCACAGCTATTTAAGTAAAAAATAGCAGATATAAACATAGCATCTCAGAAATAAACAGTAAAATTAAATGTAGTGAAGAGTAGTTACTGTCTATGTAGCACATACCATCAAACACTGGCACAAGAGGACAGCGTGTTATCTGGAATTGGCAAAGAAATGCATACATACACAACCTGCACACACAACACACAAGTGCGAACAAACACGCCCAGTAAATCCTGGGTTCATTTACATTTGTATGCACTTGTGCACAATAGGACTGGCTTTATGGAAGTATACTGTGTGCGCGAGTGACTGTGTGTTACAGTATGCACAATATGGATCAGAAGCTTTTTCTGATACCCCCTGTGAATTTTAGTTTCAAAGCCAGCAGAGAAATAGCCAGCTAGGCCTGCCAAAGTTAGCAAACCATGTCAGAGAAAAACACATTCAGACCTCCAGTTCCCCTAATCCGCTTTTTCTCCAAATCTATCTCCATCCCCCTAGTTCTCCATCCCTTTTTCTTTCTCTTTCTGAGTGTTATTATCAGGCAGGCTCATCTCTCCCAGATCAATATCCTCCTGTCGATCAGAGGAGGAAGGAATAGAAGCTGGCTGAAGAAGGGAAAAGGAGAACACAGAGCGATTGTCTGGGAGTAGATGATCACATAACGAAGAAAAGGTGATGAGAAAACAGAGGTGAAGAAAAACAAAGATGATAAAACAGATACAATCCATTTACAACAACAGATACAAATCTGTCTAAATCTCAGGAGTTCAATTTTAACTTGAGTGTTTTAGTCCAGAAAGCCACTTAAGAGAATAATTTCAGCTTGGATCAAGATGGACCAATGAATGGAGATCAGACTGGTTTAAATGACATCACTATTAGGTGACAGTAATACGACTACTAGGTGAGATATACAGTGCCTTGCGAAAGTATCCGGCCCCCTTTGAACTTTTCCACATTTTGTCACATTACAGCCACAAACATGAATCAATTCTATTGGAATTCCACGTGAAAGACCAA
>JAUYWH010000026.1:15173166-15194238 GCA_034779795.1 Ctenopoma multispine
GGTCTTTCACGTGGAATTCCAATAGAATTGATTAATGTTTGTGGCTGTAATGTGACAAAATGTGGAAAAGTTCAAGGGGGCCGGATACTTTCGCAAGCCACTGTATTTGGCAACAGGGAATGTAGGGATGAATATGCACAGAAGTTTTACCATCATAGGTAGCTCTAACTTTGACCTATATCTAGAACTCCCTCACTAGTCTGAAGTACAAACACAGGAGGAGATTTATTGCTATTGACAGAACCATCACATTCTTTGACATCACAGTTTAACTCAGACAAAATACCATTATTCCTCCCTCTCCTCCTTTCTGCCCCATTAACTTTGACTCCCCAACCATCTCTCTCATGTTCCCATGCCTGTGTTCTCCCATGTTACTTTCCACCTCTGCCTCTTCTTTCTTTATTATCCATCTTCTGAATAATATCTCATATTTTTTTACAACCATACAAATACGCTCTCGTTTCCCTCTTGAAATGTGCCGTCAGTCACTGTGTGAATGTTGCTGGAATATGAATGAATGGACTACAACATCCAAGCCTGAATTCCAATGAATCAATTCCCCCCCCACACACACAGAGATCCAGATATGACATGAACACATATAATATGAATGCAACCAAACAGCTGATCTTCAAAACAGGGTGTGGTGCAGGTATGGCAGAACTTTGTTGAGTCAGTTGATGTGGGAGAAGTACATCAGTTTCAACATTCTTGTTTAAGAAAAAAATAGCATGAGGATATTTTTCTACTGCAAAGCAAAAACACACGTATCACTGCTTCTGTGTCAGCCTGTGGAAACTGTGGAGGAAGAAAGACAGAAAGTGTCTGCGAGTATGTGCATGAAAATATGTATGTGCATCTCCGCATCCACACCTACGTTGGAACACAGACATACTGTACACACACACACACACACACACTCACACACAGAATAACACAGAATAACACAGGGAATTGAGCTGAAAACTGCTGTGTAACCGGCGTCTGCCTCACTCTTCCCCTCACACTCATCTCCTCCTCTTCCTTCCCCCCACAATCCACGTTTATTTTTAGAGTCTTCAGAGATGAGAGAAAGCAACTACTCTGTACGCTGTCAAAGAGTGAGTGGGTGGATATGAGGGGGAGAGAGAAAGAGAGAGAGAGAAAAGTGGGGAGAAGGAGGTTAAAACTCAGGGAGGTAAAAAAAAAATAGATGAGACACTTGGGGCAGAAGGAGGGAAGACGGTGAGAAACAAAGGAACAAGTGGGAGAACATATAAAGGAAAGGCGCACAGAAAAACTAAGAGAAAAATTAAAGAGTAAAAGGTGAAAGTAAAATTAGCAGAGGAGGGGGTATAAGCGACAGACAAGAAAACAGTGTGAAGAGAAAACAGAATGGCATGAGCTTGGAGAGATAAATAAAGGGAAAAGAAAAAAGCTGTTTTATGTAACAGCTTGTGAGTGTATGAGCCTGCATGTGTTCCTGTTTGTTACTGGTTTATGTGTATGGGGCACAAATGAATGCGTATAGAGTGTGTATGTGTGTGTATGCTTGTATGTGTTTGCATGCATGCTTGCTTGGCAGCCTTCTCTCACTTTCGCTCTCAGACACCTGCCTTGTTTGCCTCTGAGGAGCCTGGCCAATGTTAAAAACCAGCTCGGTTTTGTCTACCGCTAGGCTAAATGTTTACACCTCTGTCAGGAAACTGCATGGCAGTGATGCTCCACTCCCACACTCATCCCTCTGAATGTCATCTGCTATTATGATATTTCTAGCAGCAAAGCTTCATCATCAGTGATAGTGGTTAATGTGCTGAGGCTGTGGTGATTTGAGACAGTAAAGGGGATAGAGAAATGATTACATTAACACAGTATATTAACACTTGCCATTAATCCTTGAGTAAGTATCTCAGTCAAGGATTAATGGCAATGCATGTTTCAAGTATTCTCTATACAACGAACGTGCCGTGAAGGTACCTGAGCCAACATTTCCAACAGTATTTTCATCAACAAAAAGACTTTACTACTAAACTTGCAACTCATGAACTTCTTTTTACATAATTATTTTTTGATTAATTGATGACAATTATCTCTACTGTACTGCTACCTCACTTTTCTTTCTTGCCTAATGCCAATGAAATAGAACTTAAAGAATCACAATCTTTAAGGTAAAACAGGGAAGAAGTTGAAATTAAGTTTTTAAGAAATTAAATTTGATCAAATAAATGTCTTAATAAAAAATACAAATAAATGATTTAAAATGGCCCGTTATCAATGCAAAGAGCATTAGTCTTGATGTTTTATGTGACAGTGTGGATGATAACGTCTTACCTGGTTATGATGCTCAATGCCCATACTGATGGTGTTGATAAGAATAGCGATCATAATACCCCTGCTGAAGTACTTGCTCTCCACAATGCCCCAAAGTTTCCTTCTCATATCATTCCAAATGTCACTACATTGTCCAAAGCATGTCCTCCTCCTCCTCTTCCTCTCCCCATCTGCCCTCTCTTCTAAGTGGTTCTCCTCCTTGCCCGTGTCTTTCACAGAATTCTCCTCATCTTCCTCCCCGTCTCCCACAGCTCTTGGCCCTTCTCTTAGGGACAATTCACATATAGGGCAGTCCTCTGGATTTTGAGGTACAGACAGACTGATGGAGTTGGACAGTGGCTCAAAGCTATGATCTTGCTTGCTTTGGTGTGGACAGTGCGTTGCTAGAGAGATGCAGAGATAGAAAAAAAAAATTTGAGGTTTTAAAATACAGAAAATACAGGACAGGTCAAGCAGGTTGAATACATTTGTTTTTATAACACTTTTTGTGACCAAAGAAGCCAATTTGGACAAGAAATTTGCACATTTCATTTCGGCATGTCCAAGACCAAACACAGCAAACCATCCTAAAAGCACATACAGAAAGCAGCTGTATTTGGAGTCAGGTGGTTTGTTGCCAGGCTTTATTTAACTTGCAATCCAGCATCCAGGTGTTCCTAGTGGTCCCCCCGCCCCATACACACAGCATAAATAAGAGATGTCATTGTATGTGGCCTTCATACTCACATCTTGGGTGCCTCGAATGATGCCGCTCTCCACCGACATTCCCTCCACCACTCCGCCTGTTACCCCTGCCTCCACCAGCCGGCGGGGGCTTGCCCCTCAGCGTGTAGTAGAGAGCTGCTGATCTCCTCTTAGCCTTGCGAAGGACATGGCAGACGAGCTGAAAGATTTCCTCATAGCAATCTCCTGGCTCAGTCATGCTGGCCAAGGTAGAGGAAGACAGGCACTGTGCCCTTTGCTCCTGCATCAGTTGGTGTTCCCGCTGTTTGGTCTCTGAAAACTGTGTGGCTATAACCACGAGGCACAGGTTGATCATGAAGAATGAACCAATCTGGATGTGGAAAAAGTGGATAAAGTAAGAGTTAGACTATGTATGAATATGAAACTTGGTGGTTGAGTTACCATGCATGAAATCAGATTAGCTTCTGACATACATCTAGGCCACAGACTTGTTCTGCAGAAAACAAATGGAGTAAGATTTAAAACTTAATCTTAAATTATTAGCATACAGTTGAAGTAGATGACGCTCACTGAAGAAAGATTAACTATGCGAAAAATGATGTTCCATGGTTATTACAGATTTGTTTTTCATCGAGCTCACACACTTGCATATTTTAATAATGTGTGCCAGTGCCCCTGTGGAAATGTTAGCACACATGCTAAAGGTCTCTGAGGGCTGGCTTCCCACCAAACCAAGGCTGATTGGAGCAGACAGACAAAGGAAACACATGCCCAAAGCACAGTTAAGCGTGTGGATATCTTTCTCTCCGTCTTCTTGTTCACTCACTGACTTAACTTAACTTTTCTTTCCGCTACTACTCCAGCTCAACAACCTTCTCTACATTTCTATTGTCCATGGTCCACATCACCTCCCATTTTCTCACCAATCAGTCTCTTTACATTTGTCATCTTTTTGAAAGTTGGAAGGACATGGCAGAGAAAAGATGGGGTGCATTGTGAATGGTACATTGGGTTTAGTGGCAGTAATGGGAACTGCTAAAGGTTAAATGGCTTTTATTGGAATACTCAAGAGTTGCTGATGGAACAAAGAATAAATCAACAAATAAAAATGCTTAACAGCTCAGAAACCAGTTTGCACAATAGATATACAGCGTTGTGAAAAAGTATATGCTTGAAAGTCTCAGCTTTGTTCAGCTTTCTAACAAAGACATATTGAAAACACACACAGACACCCATATACAGTACGAACACTCAAAACATTTAAAGATAAAAAAATAAAAAAAAATTAATGACCTTACATCTACAGGCTTTCATCCGCAGTAATCAAAGATGCAGGGCAAGGTGAAAGAAAGAGACGAGAAGCTGAGAGGAATGAAAAAAAAGAGACTCCTGACTTGCAGCAGGAGACACGGGGAGAAAACATAGATGGGAGGTGTGTGTATGGAGATAGGGAGGAGAGATGCCCATCTGTGGCCTATGGGTCAAAGCGGGTCTGCAGGTGTGTGGTCTTTGATTTCCCTCCAGGCTTGCATCTGTGTGTATCTATTCTGTGATTCTGATCAGTAGACAGCTTTACGCATAAACAGAGAGGACAGCCCAATATCACGCTTTCAGATGATCACTGCATTATGCATGCGGGCAAACATTCACAAAACCATGTGTTATCACACTCTCTGACACACAAATTAGGATGACAGACTAAGCTTACAACTGACTGAATGTGTCTATGTGCTTCTATGCAGTAGTTGCCACATACATTTATGTGGATATTTTCTCCTTTAGGAAACACACACAAACGCCTAATAACTACCCTCTTGGTAGCACTTAGGTCTAAGATACTTTAATCCATTTACTCACTCCTCTTTGTGACACCAATATAGATGCTTAGATTGCACACTTGACAATTTATCAAGCAGACAGAGAAGGGACTCTGAGATTGACACTCTGGAGGTCAAAATTCTTTCTCTCAGTTTTATATCCGAGGACACACACTTACAGGATCAATGAACAAGCTTTAAAGAAGAGGACACTGCAACCTAATACACACACGCACACACACAGAGAAAGAATTAGATAAGCTGATCTAACTCTTCCACAGAGACAGAAGAGAAAGTGAGTGTCAAGGTGACCCTGTCTGTGTGAACAGCATGAAAGGGACCATCAAAGTGCCTGATCCAAAAGTTCTCATGGTGTAAGCAACACTTCCGGGGCATCCCTTAGGATCTCTGACTACAAGTTGCCCAACACATTTGAGCCTTACAACAAAGCTCAAAAAGGTCATGTCAATCAATCATATAACACAAAGGGAGCGATGTGATTGTCAACTTGTTAGGTGTTTTGCAAGTCACTGAACGCTATATATGGAACTTGAAAGCACACAAATTTCCTTTATGGTAATTTCTAAAGCCTACAGTAATCACAGTAGTTGTATTGACTTCAGGTTAGTTTAAGGATCACCGCGTGTTCTGTTCGATTTTTTTGTGTCCTCTGCTGGACCACAGTCTAACTGTCGTACAGGGCATGACATGAGATTGTGATCAACGAAGCAACCAACACCAGGCAAAAGCGATTATGCTGTAATGTGACACCATGTCAGCTATCTTTGGGTGCCAGAAGGTGCTTACACTGGCAAGCCTCAGATCAGATCTGCCAAAGATGAGATGAAATTTACATCTTCAGTCACCTCTGCTAAATAAGGCCAATGTTGTGAGTATGACCTGTTGTGAAGGGCAGGTCTTTTACTGTTGTAGTGCAGAAATTGCATTGTGTGCTTTTTTTGATAATGTCATTGTTCCTGTTTCACCTGCTTTTTTTCTCTGTTGGTATTCTCCTGGACTTATTTCAGGTCTTACACAACCTGCATGTCTATTTCTTATTGTTTTCACCTCCTGGTGGGAAAGTGCAACATCTGGGACTTCAATTGTACATTTGTTGCTACACAGGGTGACTAAATACTGCTATACAATAGCATCTGAATACTGAATTAAACAACCTTCATTGTGTCAGCAGCTGGCAATGCATGCAAAAGGCTGATCTAACCCTGTCACACAGTGTGTGTACTGCACTTTTTAAAAACAAATGTTTTGTCCTTCCTTCCTTGGTTTCCTACTCACCACCAAACATACATTTACATAGCAAACACCTTGCCTTCTTCCCTCAGATGCTGTCTGCAGATAATCTTTAGTGCCTTTACTGAACACATCTACTAAACATCAGGACTATATTTATTTACTCATTGATTGTTTTATCGTCAATGCATTAAAAAGCCGGTGAGCCGGTCAGACGGTGGGGGTGTACAGTATTTAACAAATGTTACTTACAATGATGAGTAAGATGAAGTAGATGAAGTTATAGAAGGAGTGGGCATCCATTACATAATACATTATCTCGACCCAGCCCTCCAGAGTGATCACCTATGTGAAAAAAGTGTTAATATTTACATGTTAACATCAACATACTTTGTGCTGCAATTTTTTTACCTTACCAAACATTGATAAACTTTAAAACTAAATAAGCTGTTATATAGCTTCAAAAGCAATTATTTGATCAAAATAGCCTCAGTCTATAAAACAGGCAATGCTGTTAACAGCAACAAAAATTCAACAACTTCAGAATAAAACCTAAATAAAATATTTACTCAGATTTATCATATTAAATGATGAGCAAGTCTAAACCCACCAGCCTTAAATGGAGCATACCTGAAAAATTACAATCCAGGCATAGACAATGTTGTCAAAGTTGATGGCACCTTTGTGGGGGTTACTACTGCCTGTGTGGCAACGAGTGTAATACTGGTTCCAGTTAATACACAGGCCCATTGCTTCACCAGAACCACTGCCGTTTGCCAGTGGCTCAGGACTCAGGCCCAGAGACTGTCTGTGGAGTGCATCCTCCCTGTCCAGGCAGCATGTGCGGCCTCCTTCGCGCCTTGCTGGCACATCAGAACATGACATGATGCCGTTATCAGATGGCAGGGAGCAGATGAAGGGGCGTTCATCGTCCTCCTCCGGCTGATAGTACGAAGGTGGTAAGGTCATACCTGAGGAGCTGTGGTATAAACAAGATAAAAAAAATATGTTAGTTAGTTGTTAATGGAACAGAATTTGCATACATAGATAAATTTTATATTTTTTTATTTCGAAGGGTTTTTTAAGTTTTTCAGGGCTTGCAAGCACTCCTACATGTACAGAGTGTGTATTATTCCCTTCTAATTGTCCCACATGGTGTATACACAACTACATCCTTGCAGTACACAAACAAATCACAGTAGAAACAGAGATATAATAATAGTAGTTATTATTATATACCTGACAGTTGGTGTCAGCACCACAACAGGGTTTCTTTGTTGAGCTACCTCAACATGTAGCTTGCCAGGACTGAGAATCGAACCATTTACCCTTGGGTTGGAATATGACTTCTCTACCGACTGAGCTATTTATCAGTTTGAAAAAGAAAGGTTGGTGTCCAAGTGAATCAGAATTCATTTTGCTCTAAATTTTATATTTTGTTTGCTCTTGTTGTTATGGGTCGGGAGGACTGAAACAATACATTCACCGTGAAAACTAAAGAGAGTTGTGTTGAAAGTGCACCAAACTACCAGCAGTGCATTGTGCCACTTATTTTACACCATCCATGATTAAACCTTTGTCTTCGAATTTATTGAAAACTAGTTAACGAAGACACAAAGTAAAGCACTTTTTTGCAGCCATTCTACCAAAATATTTACCAATTCTTTACTCAATGCTCCATTATTAATGCATTTGAAATAATTAGGCAGTAATTTATATGATCCAGGTATCCAATAGGGAATAGTGTTTGCTTTAAAGCAGGAATAAGCAGACAACATAATTTTTTGTCATGTTAACCAAGTCATATGAAAAGTGTTTGTGATACTGTGCCCTGATGTGAAGTCACTGTGAAATGTACACTTAATGTACTAACTCACTCAGTGTAATTCTGCCCCATACTGCAGGTTACCTGTGTATGATTCCTGCAAAAACTCATTACACAAATAATATCTGGATCTAACTGATTACTCACATCTAAACCACCTCCAAATTTCCTGAGATGTTTCACATGCCTCTTGGTTTTAATGGTTTGTCTCTTCATGTCCACCTGGTCCTATCTTTCTCTGTAGATTTATTTAACGGGAAAGTTGTCTATCATTGGTACTTTTATGTGTTGATGGGGCACTATTATAAGTACATACTGTGTATACATATGCTCCATTAGACATAACAATAAAGACTATCGTCCAAAGGGCTCTAGCCTCATTGGGTGAAAATGATAAGGAAATGTTAATTTAAAGCAATATGTTGAATGTGCAAAGGACAGAATGCTAATAGAAGGCAATAGTAAATAGCTTCTGTAAAAGAACAAATTCTCGGAGCTAATTCAAATTTCCTCAAAGAAACTAAGAAGGGTCCTGAAAAGTAGATAAAAACACTCCTGGGCCAGTCAGCAGTGCCTATTAGGTGTGTGTGTGTGTCTCTGTGTGTGTGGGTGATCTGACATCGCTGTGGAGTAAATGAGGGCAAGGTGTGAATGCTTGGAGAAGACAAAAATATACCCTTTCCATCAGCACACCCATTACTGAACACACAAATTCAGGGTCACTCGACCTACTGTATTGACTCATTGCACTGTCTCTGTCTGTCACTGCAACCCTCCTTTGCTTTACCATCATTCCGTTGGTCTTTTTCTAGCAGTCTGGCAGAGGCTTATCAGTAAAAGGATTGGCTGGAGGCAAATCATATGTAATTGACACATTTGCACAACCATAGTTGCTTCACCCTGCTGCTTACCCTGATATACACCCATATGAATTTCTATTCATCTGCCCTTTCCTCTTTTATCTAATGCTCTTGATCCTAACCAGTATAGTTAAGTCATCAATGGGATAGATACTGAAGACATATATAGCAGTAGATTGTCTCCTTTGACCTTGACCAAAAACTGAGGACACAAATTATATACATGAACACTAATTCTGGGATCAATAATAGCAGTGGCCACATCAGAATAGTTAGTTAACTGAAAATAGTTTAGAAACCATGAACTGATTTTGTGGCAAAACAAAGTATGCAGTCCAGTTGAGTTTATGTAACCCAATAGAGAATATAAGTGATTGGCAACAGAGCTGAATATAAAATAAAGAATTTCATAAAGGTCAAAGACACTAAAATTTTAGCTTTACAGTGCTAAAGTGGAACAGAAAAAAAAAGTAAAAGAGACAGGGAGAAATATTGCCCCCGTCAGAGTAGCAGAGCATGAATGAAGGCTGCTACACCTCTGCTGGTGACTTGCCGTTGCACAGCATGGCACAGCAAAACCTGGCATCATGCTGAGAACACACCTGCCAACAGTGAGTAAGACGATGGAAAGGATCAAGGCTACAGAGCAGAGAATGCTTAAAGCAAAGCAGAAAGTAAGACACAACTAATATAATAAAAGTGGGTATGGTGTTGATGGTTTAATTCCCACCTTCACACTGAATCCTAAGCTGCCCCGGATGGGTCAGGCCAGCTGAATGGCATCTTTGCCATCATGTGTGTTTGTGTGAATAAAAAATACAAAAAACAATTGTAAGAACCTTACCAATAAGGTACAAAAGCGCTATACGATGTAAGTATAGGTCATTTAGAACAGGAGATAAAGGAAGAAAACCAGAGACCAACATGCATGTTCTTGCTTCAGAAGTGCACAGGGTAATAAATATACCACAATAAAAAGATCCTTTGAGAGCATATTGGCCATTAGTGCGAAATATATTCTGTAATAGGGCAGCTTGAAGGTGTGCACCTAACTCTTTGTTCTCTTTGAATGCAATATTTATTTGTATTTTAAATACAGAAATATTTTAAAGGTAATGGAAGACGCAAGGCGGGATAACTTAAAAAAATTAAATAAGAAGGGAATAAAAATGAAAGGCAGAAATCAAAAGAGCGAGGGTGTAAAATGGCACTGCACTTGACTGCAACACTTAGCCCACTCCATTATAACCTCTCAGAGAGCTAACGTTAGCCCTTTATTTAGCATAATAGTCCTCAAGTGCTAACTCACAATGACCTTTCTAATTAAGCGCTCAAACACCCTCACTAACCTGCATAATGTTAACACAATGATTTTAAAAATATATGCAAAAACAATACTTAAATAATAAGCAAGACTCAGTTCAATGTGTAAACACTGCTAAAAATCTCCTGCTGCATTAATCAGCAAATGCGTGCACATCATCAACCACTGTAGAGGGCTCCTTAAGCTGACCAAAACAATATAATTGTCTACTGATTCAGCAGATATCTTCTTTCTATAAGTGGAGTCCTGCTAATCAGTACATCAACCTAGAGTTTGAGTCAAATGATGATAAATGTAGAAATCACTGTTTAAAGGAGCCTCACAGTGTGATTACTGAGGTCGCTGCAATAGATCTCAAAGCTTTAAGGGGATGACCCAAAGACAGAGCTAACTAGTGGAACCCCCTCTCTTTCATCTGCTACTGTCTCTGGTTTTGTTGTGTCAGCATAACACAGGGGTAGAGAGGTTTTTAGGTCTCATTTACATATTAGAAAACACACATCAGGAGCACGTGTCTTTGTAGCTGATGCCAGCATAAAAAAAAAGAAGAAAGAAGGAGAAACCCATGAAATCAAACTTTTCTGAATACTGTACCAGTGAATGTCACAGTTGGTGACGCCATCATGCAGGATTATGAATATGGATACATGCAGCTGGAATCTAATCATGCTCTTAATTGCAAACTGGGAAAAAGTGTAATGTTTCTGTTGTATTGTAGCTTGAGAGAAAGCTGGGCATATGAACAAAAAGAATACAAAAACAGCAACTGTGTTAAAAGTAAAGGCTCAAAAAGTACAACTTCAATGAAACTAAAGTGGGCACACATGTGACCACTGAAACAAAAGTCTGTTAACTGTTACAAAATGATTACACCTGTGATTTCCAATTAAGGCTATTTGCATGAACAAGGTTACAAAATATTTTTTTTTTCTACTACTACCTCAAAAAAGTACAAAGCAACCTCGTACTGGAAAAAAACAGGTTAAGTGCTTCTGATTTGGCACAACAATTATCTGTGGACACTGGTGTTTCATTGACTGATCAGACAGTGTGAAGGACACTGAATGAGGTCAACGTCTACAAATGGTGTCAGCACAATACTTACTAGATTAACATTTGCCAAACAACATTAAGATAATTAATATTAGCATTGTATACTTTGGTGAGAAACCAAAATAAATGTATCTGAATCTGATGAAGGTAAGCATGTCCTGCATGGACTACTTCAGTGGCAGCATAGTACTAACCATAAAACATGTCCTGTAGATGGGATAGGAGAGTGCTGTTAAGAGAATAAATGTGAGGTCTGAGACGATCTCTCCCTCACCATTATTTTGAATGTGTGGCCAGTGAAATTCACTTTTAGACACAAACTGTACACAGTGTACCTCACTGTTTAACTCACAGAGTGAAGTTCTCCTCCAGATAGCAGCGGTTCCTCAGCAGCCCTGCCCACAGCTGCACGCCGATGATTCCGAAGATGAAGAAGACGAAGAAGCAGAGCAGCAGCACATTGCCCAGCATGGGTAGAGTATCCAGCAGCAAATTCACCAGGATACGCATACCTGTGTATTTTAGCAGGTCAGTAAATCAATGATAGATTCTCACGGACTTACATTATAGATTTGTTACTGCTCTAGAATAAGAATTTTGTTTCATTGTGTTCTCTGAATCTTTTTTTTTTTTTTTTTTTTCAGTCCAGGAAATGTTGTCAGCAGTAAGACATCATGACATCGCTATAACCTTCTAAAAACTACTGTGCTGTTCTCTAAACTCAAAACCAGTTTTAGGATGAGTAACGAGTATAGTAAAAAACACATCTGAGACAATACTGGGAGACTAAAATAATTATGTTGTTCAAGAACAGATTAAGAGCTTCTCAGACAAACAAAGACAGATCCACTAACTACAGCCCCCCACGAACAAAGAAGTGTGATCAGGCTACATGAGATTTCATTCAAGATGAGATGAAACCCGACTGCAGAAACACAAGTGTGTCCCCTGTCGAAAAATTATGACCTCATCCCCTGCGGATGGGCCCACCCTGCAGTGATGAGATATTGAGACTGTGATTAGCAGAACATAATGACAGCTGATTGGAGTAATGAGAGCGAGAGGTGAGACCCACTGATGAGATCACAGCAACTCTATACTGACACCTGAGAGGTGTATGTGTTGATAATGTTACAAAGAGTGTGACTGAATGAGGGTAAATCTCTACTGATCTGATATGTGTGCATTTGTGTTTTTCAGTGTCACACTGCGATTCGTGAATAACAACTCAACAGTAGGCTAATGTGTCATAAACACAACAGTGCATTTAAACTACTAAGACACTGAATGACAGTAGAGAAGCTGAGAGAATGACAGAAAGAGAGGAAGAGGGTGAGACACTGTAATGTAATGATGATGTGCACACAACCAGACAATATTTACAAGGATGGAAACACCTGTAGTTCACATGCCACACATACATGCTAAACCATTTTAACACAAAATCCGCCAGTAAAATAAAAAAAACAATAAAAAAAATGCCTTAGTGCTAATCAATATTATCACTGCCTTTGGATTTTACTACATCTACAGTATATCTGTAACTATGTGCCCAGTTGGAGTATATGCTGACATTTACAGGGTAATTTTTCAATTAAACATGCAGTATGCATGAAAAATTCATCGCTACTGGGTACTGGCTATTATCTGCTCTCTTTTCTTTCTCCACTGTTCACTCATCCCCAGCCAGTCAAGGCAGATGGCCGCGCACCCAGAGCATGGTTCTCCTGGAAGTTTATCCCTTTCCACTGTTGTACAGCGCTTGCTCAAGGGGGAATGTTGGGATCATTCCTGTATAGCTTTATGATTTTGACCTTATTAGAGAAGTGCCTTGAAAGGATTATGTTGCCATTTGGTGCTAAATAAAATTTAATTGAATACTGGGTGGTTTAGAAGTCATGGCTAAAATGCAGTCTGCATCTTTTGCCAAACTATGTTATGTTATTGTATAACTCTGAATTTGGCCAAGCTCTGAAGAGACACAGGTTGTCAAGAGCAGACCAACATGACTTCAATGTGTGGAGGCTAAAGAAACAGTCATATTGAAATTTTTGATTTTGGAGACATTTTGTGTAAATTTAAGCTTACAGAGAAAAACGTTTTTCTTCAGGTGAGTGTGCTTCCACTCCCTACTCTGACTAATTTGTCTCGTCAACTTGTATTAAATGGAGAGCAGTAGTGTTCCTGGTGTGTATGTGTCTCAGGATGGCGGCTGGAGGCGAGTCTAAATGTGTTTGTTCCCTAGGGATCTTGTCATTAGGCCACTGTTCCATTAGGCCTAATTGGGTGAAGAGGGGGAGAGATGGATATAGAGAGAGAGACTGAGAGAATGAGAATGAGACAGGGCCTGAGGCTGTGCCAAAAAAGGGAGTGCCAAATTAAGAAAGAAAGAAATTTGAAAAAAATCCTATAAATATTAAAAGAAATAAAAATGCAAACAAAAAGTAACCACAGAGAAAAAAAGAACAGTGTGATATCACACTCACTCACATAATCAGGATTTTCCCCCACCTTATTCTCTCTATCCTTCGCTACCTGTCTCCCCTCCTGGTGACTGTACCAGTTTGCCAGATCCTGCTGTTCCTAGCTAAAGATGGATGCCTCCCCATACTCCACAGTGGAAAACACATTTACAACTAGATGCCTGTGCTACTCACTAAAGACCAGCACAGTCCTCTTTTCTCTTCTATTTTTTAGTGTTTGCTGTCTTTCCTACTCCTATTCTGTCTAGCACTTTATGTTACACCAATTTCATCAGAAAGTCTAACGGCACACACACCACACAGGACTATTATCTGCCATTATGTTGGAGGGTTACAAATTGAGGTGTGTGGGGGGGTCAGAATGTGCAGTGTTCTGTGTATTTATGGGCAAAGCACTGATCCAAAGGGAAAAAAAACACCAAGGGACAAATAGCTTTAGCCCCCTGCTTCCTCAACTATAATGGTGACTACGAATAGGTTTCTGCACACAAATCTTTAATAGACATGTGTATATAGTATTTAAAGTATGCATGTATGTCCTGCACCAGCTGTGCATATGTTCATCTGTTATGTGTAAGTGGTTACAGCTGAAAAGTCCTTCACATTTTGTGGAAAGTTGAAATCAACTAAGGCACCGAAGACGAAATACTTTCACATAACTACACTAAATCAGCCCTGATTGGCGAGCAAAAATCGGTTAGAATTTGCAGGTAATAAAAGTTTAAAGATATCTCTCAGAACCAGAAGAGGAAAAAGAAATGGTTTTAAATATATTTGATCAAAAACACGTTAAAAGAGAAACAAACAAATGAGATATTATGCAAAATATTCAAATACACACACGGCAGATATCACCACTTTAAAGCCATTTGACTATTTCCTATTTAGGAATTTTCAAGATATGAGATAATTTAAGCTGTCTTGCACACACAGTTTTTTAACTACCCACAGATTTTCTACAATCAGAAAAATCTGCAGAGTGAAAGGTATTTTAAAAGCTTTATTTTTTAATATCTTGAAGTATTTTTTAATATCTTGAAGTTCATGGTGACGTTTGAGGTTTGCTTTGGATTTTTGTCATGTTGTAGCAGGCATTGTTTTTTCAATGTCAGATTGACTGAGTACATGACATTTGGATCCAGCATTTGCTGACATTTAGTGGAATCTATTCTTCCCTCTATCTGCACAAACTTTTCTGTTCCACCAGCTTTTCATACTTTAGACCCAACAAGCAAACTGCACTTTTATCTGAGATTTCTTGTTCATCCAGAATTTGTCTTGGCTACTTCTACAGTTCCAACAAGACAGTGCTTAACCAAGACTTTTGCAGGGAGGAGGAACTCTGGGCTATTTGATAAGGGCTGAACACTTACACTGAGGAGAATGTGTCAAAACTTTTGTTACTTAACGTTCGTTTAGTTAAAATATGTTTTTATAATTTTTATAATCACAAGACACTTTTCAACAGCAACTGAAAAGCATTGCCAACAATTATCATTAGCAGCTAATATCTGACTAACTGCTAAAGCACTAGAAGTAAAAGATGAGACCAATATGAACCTAGCTTGGACAGGCTAATTGGTGCTTACAATGATTATGAGCTAAAGCTGCCAGTTATGGAAGCAGGACATAGAAATCAATAGAACTTAAAAGCTTTAGCCAAGAATAAGAGCTTTAGACGAAAAGAACTGGCTTGTGGTCACGGACTGATTAGTGAAGCAGCATTAATGAATGGTTTGTAAATCTGATAAAGCTGTGACTCATGGCCTGAACAGCCTGTGTGATTTAGCATAAGATGAATGTTTAATAATTCCCATGGGGAACAGGTGGCATTGGGATGCACAAGAAAAGCTAGAGATGGGATACATACACAAATACACAAATTTCCATGCAGATGCATTTGAACTTTTTTGGGAGTGACAGGTGCACATAGACAAAAAGCTAAACTCACACAAACACACACAAAATATGTATATGTCCTTACTTGGCACTCTGTTGATGGCTTTGAGGGGCCGAAGGACCCGCACTGTTCGAATGGCCGACAGGTTGATATTCTGCAGGTCCAGTGAGTACTCTACCATCCTGGGTACACAGACAGATACAGAAGTAAAAGACAGAAAGTAAAAGAAAGAGAAAATGAACCGCACCTATCCTTTCTGTTGTTACCCAAGTGATCTACTAGCTTAAAAAATGAAAAATTGTGATTACAAGTTCTCCTCCTGGATTCAAGCCAGCTACTTATGATTTAACATTAGTCATCATTCTTTGACTTAGTCTCTAGTCTTTGCTCTCTCTTTCTTTGAGCCTCAACAGTATGGAAAACTGCATGGCACCGCAATGCTCAATACAGAGATAGTGGCAGTAGGATAAAAGCGACAAAGCATCAAAAGGGGAGAATAACATGAAATAGAGGTGAGGAAGAGAAGGAGAGTGGGGGAAGAAAGAAGAGGGATTCATTCTATTCTAAGTGCCTGCCTGCAGGATGTTGTGGCTCAGTCAGAGCCTGGCATCTGTTAGCAAGTCATTTCCAGAGCATGGCTAAGCTGTTTGCGCCCCCGAACCCAAACCACTTTCACAGGAGAATGGTCTGTGTGGCCTGTGTATGTGTGTGAAAGCTGCGAGCGTATGTTTAAATGTGCCATACTTACACTAATCATCAGCACAGAGATAGACTGAGAGATGACTTTTACAGTATATATGTAACAGACAAAACCATAAATGTCGTCGTATGCATGTCTATGTCTGCAAGCAATGGACATTGTGTAATAGATGTTAAGTGTGTTTATGCAAGTCTATGCCTAAAATTGATGCGCCTGGGAGCTTCAAAAGTGTTGGGACAGCATGACACCAACAACAGCAGCACCAGCACCACAAGCTAATAACACCCAAAGCACATCCACAGGGTTTGTCAAAACAATCCAAGCTCACCATCTCTCACAGACAGGCAGACTTATGGACCATGTCATTTACAATAATGTGATACTTTATTGATCCCACAGGGAAGCCCTTTCCATTTGCCCTTCATCATAACAGAGTCATCAACATAGCAGCACACCCTCTCATACTTAAGTAGGATAATTTGTAACAACAAGGGTTTGATTTCCTGTGCAGTTGTTCGAAACATTTATTTATTCATACAGTACTGAAATATTCAAAAATCCATTCCAAACAAATTTATAATTATGTGAGGGTGCTTGAGCACACTTTTTGGAGTTGTAAAGAAATTCCTTTGTTCTAAATGTAAAGCTCATAAACTCCACACCTGAACAAATGCATGTGAGGATGTAGTGCCACACTGGAGACCAATTTTCTCTTCCTAGCGAAGTCGAAAGTGCAGAAATGCCACAAAGCAGCTTGATGAAAATGTCAGAGTGTAGAGAAGAGCATAAAAAGTTGTTTTGGGGCCAGGCTTTTCTAGCTGGGCATAGTGTTATTATAACCTGCCCAACACTTGATAGTATCTGTGCTAGCTCTAATGAAGATGTGGGCTGCTTAGAGACTGAACAGATGGCTAAAATGTCAAAAGAGAGTTGTGAAACAATTAAACAATACATGCTTCCCTTTCAGTGAGCTCAAAGGCACAAACGTTTGATGTTTATAATGTCGGTTGATTAGGTTATAGGAGTGAAAGTAAGTGATAAACCTGATGGATGACACGGACCCACAAATAAACACGCATATTGTTATGTAAGGGAACCAACTGAATCTGGAGGATGGAGAAAGCAGCACATAAAGTGAAAGAGAGAACACAAGATCAGACATGCCTTTATGTGTGTGTGCGTTTTCAGTGTGTCTGTACACTGTGCATGTGCACACTCTAAAGAAGTGCCTCTTCCTGTACACATCAATCAGGATTGTGTATTGCGGAGGGTAATTAGTGGACTGCCACAAGCATCCCTTTTATGATTGTTCTCACTCTGTTTTTCCACATTCTCTCTTTTTTTTTCATGACACCTCTATCTCAGTCATGCTTTTATGTTGAATATCTATGCAACACAGAGAGCTTCAGGAGAAACCTAGGGTAGACCTAGTGAGAAAATAAACCTTTCATATGGGAGAGAACCAAACTGAATCTAGACTTTAGAGACTTAACTGTCAACTTAACTACGCGTTCTCATCAAAGTTAACATTGAAGTTGAAATTATTCGGCAAAAAAAAGGCTTTGACAGTTTAAAAAGAAGCATGCTCATCCTTTAGGATCTCCTATTGAAGTAATAAAAATTGTCAACAGCCTTGTTTTGTCTGTCATGTCTTATTTAATTATGTATTGTAGCTAAGATACCAAAGACTAAAATGGAAGGTCCATAAAGTATCATCAGGTTTTTGTTTCTTATATATACACTGCATATACTTTATATCTGAAAAGAAGCACCAGGTTTGACATCAAGATACAGTTCCTTAATATGCTTGGTTTATACAACCATCAGTCTGTCTTGCTTAGCAGGACAAAGCCTTATCATGTCTTTGAGGTGGTAAATTTTGCTCAACCCATTTCAGGTTTACTGCATATTAGAATAAATATGGAAGCCAAGGCTGACTTTCCTTATAAACACTCATGGTTCACAAAATTCAACAGATGCAAATAAGACATACTTAAATTTTTCTGTCATTACTGCAGATATCAGCCAGTCTCAGTGCAGCGGACTAAGCTAAAATAAACAAAGTAAGACAAAATAAAGTGTGACAGGGTTATAGAGCAAAAGCATGAAATGCCCTTCAGTGCCTGGCTGGATGAAAACCTGGTCTGTAAGTGGTCTGAATGATGAAAATGTTAGTCTCAGCTATGAAAATGAAAGAACGAGGGGAGAAGGGTAAGAGAGCAAGGTGTTGCCTGTGGGTAACAGCCATGGAACTCATAGCAGACTGTCGGCTGTGATTTGGCCGGGCCCGGGTGGCACTGCCCTCAGCAATTAGCCCAGACACTAATTTAATGGATGCTGCTAAGAGGAAAACAAAAACAGAGGTGTTCGCACAAATGCATATGCAAACATAGATGCAAAAGTAACCGTACACAGATTAAACAAACTCAAAAGGAACAAGATGACACACAATGTGTGGGGGTAATTCTCTGCCACAAACACACACTCAGAAACACACACGCACTCTATGAGCATCCACTGGGGATAAACGGATTCAGCTCAAATGAAGATAAATGTTCCTCCACCTTCCCTGGTAAGTCTGTTGCTCTACCTTCCTTTGTTTGCTATTATACAAGCCACTATCCCTATCCATCACACACACACACACACACACACACACACACACACACACACACACACACACACACACACACACACACACACACACCCGCGCGCGCGCGCGCGCTTCTTTTACAGCAGGTGTTGGAGCAGGTGTGTTTACTTTCGTTTTGTGCATCAACCTAACGTGTTTATGTGTTTCTCATGGCAACAGCATGGGTAAAAGAACAAGTTAAACTTACGCAGCACAATATATAACCACAGATGTGTACGTTCTAGTAGCAGGTGTTACCATGACTGTCTCTCAGACACTCGTTTTTGAATTCCCAGTTTTTGACTTTTGATCTTTTCTCTTTCTTCTTCCATTTGTCTACTAAACAATTTTACTCCCAGTCAAAATGCATTTGAAAGTCCAAAGCAGCAACAACATTTATGCTGTCTACATACTAGGTGTTAAGCAATATTGTGGAGTATTAATATGGAAAGGTACTAAAAATGCAATCCACAATTTCCAGCAGCTTCTTTGGCGCGCCGTGTGTGCAATGCGTTCACGGACAGCACAGAGTGTGGCATTGTACCACAGATTGTTGTGTCATGGCTTCACTGACAGTGGTGACTTCATACAAGCCCTATCCCCTTCTGCAGTGTGGTATGTGTCTACTGCTAAAATGTCTCAACAGACTTATTTGACAAAGAGTATGAAAACCTACAATCAACTATGAGTCGGAACCATGAAGTCACATGGACTGAGAGGTTACTCATTCATCAGTATGACTGTTATAGTGCACCATTAGAGCTACACTGACTTATTAAAAATAAAATGTGAAAATGCCTTTCATGCTGCATTTAACAGCACTTGATGACTTTATTAATCTTCTTAGGGCATAAAAAACAGTGAAGTAATAGTTAGTGCAAGCAGTAGGCAAGAGTGGATGGGAGTGACAGTGTCAGACTGTAACAATGAGAGCAAGGAAACAAGTCCAGATCTGCTAAGCCCCCAGTTCAGTCACTGTATTAAATCACAGTCATAAATGCCTTGATTTCAGGACAAAATCCTGCTTAAACATGTCCCCGTGTCAATTTTCTCAAATAACATTACATGCAAACCAGAAGAATAAATAATGTTGAAATTATGATATAGTTGCTCACCCAGCCATGACGATAAAGAAGTCTAGCCTGTTCCACGTGTCTCCCAGGTAACAGCGGCGGCCAAAGATCCCAAGTGCCACCATCTTTACCACCATTTCCAGTGCAAAGAAGATGTAGATAAATGCATCAAAAGCCTGAGAGAAAACAAAGGAGATGAAGTTAGTAGGAAGTGAGCATATCTGTTTTCTCTCATGTGCTTATGAAATTCATATCAAATTAGCTCAATATGTAGTCGAAGCTCCCTCTTCCCTCTCAGATCTCAGCTTCTTAGTATTCTAGGAGCATTTGTCATCTCTGGTGAGGATAAATTTTCTAGATTATCAAAAAAAAAAAAATACAATAATACAAAGTTTTCAAAAGTAGATCTTTAGAGAAAGAAAATTGCAACACAAAATGGCACACATGCACATTTCTCAAGTGATGTTTTTGTTGTGAAGCTGTATCTATCTAAACACCTCAAAACAATCCATGACCCTCTATTTTTCACCTTTCAAAGGCAATTCTAACACTTTTCAAGTGTGGCAAGTTCACACTGTGCAGAAGACACATCCCAAAGACCACAGGATCTGTCAAATTAATTCCTATCCAACCAACTGCCCTTTTAAACACCACAGGTTATAATCTAGTAGCACAGTAACAGAAGGATATGTGATAGTGAAGACTAATGCACTCTTAATGTTTGTGTGCACTTGAGACACATTTACTATTAACATTTGTATGGCTTAAAATACCTAAATATCACTTACAGTGTATATATATCTGTTAAAGTACCACCACAAACATATGGTAGCTGATGCAAAGCAACCCACACTGCAAAACAAGAATCACAGCAGAAGTAAGACGTGAACAGCAGAAAAGGAAAGCAAAGGAGACCTAGGTCAAACCTCAGAGAGAAATAATATGAAGACAGGGTAGACCGAGATAAATGGAAACAGATGGAGACAAGTGAGCCCACATTCCTACCATGTCGTATTTGAATTATTGTGTTTAGATCTCTACCTAAACCTCCTATTGTATTATCAATAGTGGTGGGCATATATTAATTTTTTAATCTAGATTAATCTCACTGTAATCTTGGAATTAATCTAGATTAATCTAGATTAAAATGGCTCATT
>JAUYWH010000026.1:15199590-15249566 GCA_034779795.1 Ctenopoma multispine
TTTTCCATCTTTTGATTTAAGGGGGCAGGACGTTTGTTTAAGGGGGCAACGCCCCCTCTTGCCCCAGCGTAGAGCCGATTGAAGTAATTCTTTTGCAACTCATTTTAACTAGGGATTATGTGGCCTTCTTTATTATTAGTGTTTGGTTTTTTTTCCAATTAATTTCTCTCTTACACAGTCACGTGGACAAACACTCCTGCACACTGACAGACACATGCTTTCCTGTAACTGTATGTCTCTCCATCCTGCTAACGCCTCTCTGTGGTCTCTGATATCACTTTAGCACCGCTCTCTGGGGTAAATAAGGAGAAATAATTTCAGAATGTTGAGTTGAAAGAAATTTTTTTATTAAGTTTCTCTCCTTTTTCTTCCTGGTTTTCTCATCTAACAAGAACCTCCTCTTTGAAATAAGGGTCTAAACCCCTTTGGTTACAGTGTTATTTATTTATTTTTCCTTTCGTAGCTCTTCTTTTTCAATATAATTTCAATTTCCTCAGCTGTCACTTCTTCCCCCTTTTCCTACTATCTATGATTTTCTCAGCTTTTCATTCATTCTCAGGTGCGAAAGAGCACACACTATTTTGCCATTCCAGCAAAAACTAATGCAAACACTTTGGGACACATTATACCTCAGCAGGCAATGAAAAAGCCAACAGGCGTGCATGCGTATAAATGTATGTGCATGTGTGACGGTGTATGTTTACGCCTGTGCGTGCATGTCACACCCTGATAATGCAACGAAAGAACCTGTCCTGAGGTGTTGTGTTTGCAAAGCAGAAGCCACAAACAGAGCAATAGAATGAATTAGCAGAGAAAAAAGAAGTGAGACAGACTGAAAAAGAGGCAAAATAAAATGAAAATGAAAACACAAATGTACAAAAAACACAGAAAAATACTTGTATGGGACTGTAAAATGCAAGCGTTTTCAGAGCATCTCAGATGAAAATACAAAGATTCCTCCAAATGTTTTCATTTCATTCAAAAGACCACCTCTCATACCCTGTGGGTTGCTCACTGTCAACCTGTCGGGGACAACAGTATCAGCATCATCTGTCTTCACCATGTGAAGTGAATCAATGTTGGTTTGAGTTCTGCTTCTCTGTCACACTGACCCCAAATCTTTACCTCTTCAGGGAGCTAAAGCAGCATGAAGCTGACTCACACCCAGCTGATTCCAGAGCCTCGCTGATCGCTGGTTGTGTCGCTCCCTAATCATGTTGGGATGGCGCTAACTGAGTCTGACACCAAGGATGCTTTGAGGAGAAAGGGAGGGAGGCATGTTGTTATTGAGCTTCAGCATTTAATTTGATTGTTCTTTTAAAGGTATTACTTGTGTGATATTTACCCACATAATGCTCCGAAATCCACAGAGACAACATTCCAGTTTAAGCGTCTGTCAAAAGTCTCTGTCTTTCTCTTTAACTTCACATCCTCTTTTCCTCTTTCCTTTGCTCCTGTGTGTCTAATCTTCTTAGGATGCGGACAGGGTCTCCTCTCTGTCTTTACTCTCTTTTCATCTTTTCCCTCTTCCTCTTCTCTGTGTCTCTACCTATTTTTATGCCTGTCCCTCTGCGTCAATGCAGATTTCGTCAGACACTTGCCCTCCTCTTTCATCCTTCTTTTCTACTTGGGGCTTTCCAACTTAATGAAGCTCTTTGTCTCCCTTTTTGACTAAACATTTAAAGATCTTCACTTTGTGTTGCTGATTCACTTTTTGTCTTTCTGTCTGCCTTTGTTATGCATTCAAATAACAAAACTGCAGAGGTGAGGAGGCCCAGTTTGACCTCATTTTCCATACCTTTAGAGGGGAAACACATCTTTAGTAGAACTAATAATTCTAATCATCAACATAGGAAAATGGAGGGCTCTGGTGCAAAAACCAATTTATTACCTGAGTGCGTTTCTTATTTATTATGTCCCTATGAAAATCCTGTGCACCCTACCCTCTGCAGCATCTAAACAATTTGCAGTAGCAGTCTTAAAGCTGAGATTAATTATAATGTGCTAAATAAATGACCTTTTGCAGATAGGTATGCCTGACACAAGTCTTGTTCATTCTATGAACATACGTACACAGTTGGAAAATATTAAATCTTTGCGCCTGACACCATTATGGGAATTGATGCAGTGAATGTTAATGCTCACAAGATATAGATTTAAAAAAAATGCAAACTATATGTAACAGAAATTGAATAAATTGCATTGTTGTTTTTTCAATCTTACCAATCCTTTTCTATCTCAGTTATGTATAATGACAACTGCTCCACTTAACGGGGAAAAAGAAATTCACAAGTTGGCTGCATGATAATAATTTGACTCTCTATTGGTGTAAATTATTTAAGAACTAAAACTATTTCTATATGATTCTTTTCACTGTAAAATAGTAAATTTAATGCACCAAATCAACAGGCTGTGCGTGTTTGCTCGTTAGGAGCAAGATGACTCATAACTGAATGAAAGCTCTGTAATTTACAATGAGGCTTTTTGACAGAGCTTCCCTTCTCATTGCTTGCATGTGCGCTCATGTTTGTGTGTGTTCCTGTGAAAACCCTCAGGATCAGTCTCATTCAGAGTGAATCAAAATGACATTCTGCTTCTCACTGTGTGACACTGAAGACTGCGCCTGTCTCTTCTCCCAGTGAGATCACACCATGATAGGTCACACACTGTTACACACACACACAGACATGTAGTTCCAGTAAACCAGCAGCATTCATGCCCTTAAATCTAAACATACTAACAAATAAAAAGATATGCAGTCACACACATATTCTCTCCCACAAATTTTTTGTGACAACCACTGTCCCATGTAATTACGTTTTCACTGAAGAAAATCCATACTTGTAGTGTATCACAACGTCAGCTGCTGGGTGTGACACAGTGAGGAAAGTCAGAGCGGCTGGAGGATGGATCCATCAGGAAGACTGAGCGACGTCCAGGTCAACCAGTGTTCAAAGTGATACAGAGCGTGTCTGCCTACTGTCCTTGGTATCAGACAGTCGTACTTGTGTTTTGACTCTGTAACTGCTGTTGTGCCCCTGCTATTCTCCCTGTCACTCCCTCTGTCTGTGTGCCTCTCATTGATGAAGTAGTAAGGCACACTGCCAGGGATCTCCCCACCTACCTTACTCTGCTCTCATCCCTCTGTTACCCTACTTAATTTCCCAGTTCCTTGTGGGAAATGTGATCAATGAGCCTGTCTGTGTGTCTGTCTGAATGGGTTGCATATGGGTTTTCTCTGTCCGAACTTCTGGTGGCTTGGCTGCATTTCCTCCTGCTATTTGTCGACATGACCTCAATGGTGTCTGCCAATTCTCATTTTTGTGCCTGATTCCTCGGTGTGTCAGATCTTTATCTTTGTAATCAAGATTTGATGTGTAGTCATGCACTGACATAAAACCGAAATTTGCACACTGCTTAACATTCACTAAAACAATACTTGCCAATGCTGTTCTGGACAGTGGGGGAAAAAATTAAGGCTGGTTAAAATTGACAGGTGTCAGGTCACAGTACATCACAGCTTGCTGCATAGCCACAGACTGACTGCCTGTGCTTTTAATATTGTGAAGGATTGGTATATTTACCAATAGCTGTTCAGATACTTACTAGTTACCCTGTTAATAATGACAGAAAGCTACGCCTGAGAGCTCATTCTCAACAACGATGCTCCTGTTGCATACCAGAAAGTCAACAGCTCTCCAGCCAAAGAACCACACACACAGCTGAACACCTCAAATAACAAGTAAAACATCATATTAAAAGCCTCAAGCAGACTGCACTATATGTTCTGTAAGTGCTTGTGTGTTTGTCTCAGCAAATGTAGCTTTCACTTTGCCAGCCCCAGAAAAGTTTGCTTATGATGATATGCTCACACTGCTATACACACGTTCTGCCCCTCCCCTTCAAAACACTATTTGAAATTTGAAGGATTATATTTTTGCACATTCCACTTTCACTAAAATCTGTCTTTGCTCAATAACAATGTTGGAAGTTGCTAAGATAAAACCAACCTCAAAATATAAGGGCTTTTGGAAGAGTGCGCACCAAGTGAATAGAATCGCTTCTCAAAGGTCCAAGCACCAGAGATTTTCTTTCCACTTTAATGCAAAAATAGCAGGCTATAAAAAAGCTTGCTTTTTAACTTGAGTATCACGTTAAGCAGATTGCATGTGTAGCATCTCACTGTCCTTATTCAAGGAGAAACACGCTCTGAATAACTCTGATGAAGAAAATGTAAAGTAATGGTTGTGGTCTAACTGTGTATTTTTTATAAAGTATATGCACATGTTTACACAGTCATTTCCTTAGTAATGTTGCTGCAAGCTGTGATAAGGGATGAGGTGGGTATATAGATGCATTTATAGCAAACATGCTCAACTATCAAACATGCACGCACTAAAAATGTCAAAGCAACACACATTTCCCTTCCAGTGCTAGGTTAAAATTCAGTTTTTATTTAGAGATCTGGTAGCAGCATTGCCAGTAGCATTTTAAATCTAGTCTAGTTGTCCTAGCCAGCGCGAAACAACTCTCCCATTTAATTAAAGCATTCGCTCTGGATTCATGTTAAAAAAAAAACTAAGCCGACAGCTATACCGCAACAGCCTGAGCACTGTCACATTACGCATCTCAAACAGCTTTTAAATGATCAGATGATGAAGTCACACAGCTTTCAGTGCGTGATACAACAATAGGTTTATTAAGACATAATTAAATTTGTAACTGTTTATTTAATGAAGACTGTGCAAAGCCACTCTCTGCACTGGAAAAAAAGTCCCTCCAAAAACAAGTAAAAAAATAATAATACAAGGCATCTTTGCTTGAAATAAGTAAAAAAATCTGCCAATGGAACAAGTGAAAATTCTCTTGACAAGATTTCTTGAAATAAGACAGTACATTAAGCCTTACAAGATCTTGAAATTAGCTGGAAAAACTCATTTTTAGCTATATTGTACTAGTGTTGTGAAGTTTTTGTGTCTCATATTAAGTTAGTGATGCTCAAAAGTAGTATTTTGATAGTCAAGCACATTATTACTGTGAATGGACAACTTCTTCTTTGCAAAAAAAAGAAAATCTGGTTATTGTGGGATAAAATCAGTACTTTCTTATTGCTTATACCATGTTGCTGTTAAAAATCAATGAATAGTCAGTTAGTGGCAAATTTATAGTAGGAGTGCAACCTGAAGATATGATAAATGGTGGAGTTCATTTAATCAGACTGTTTTTATTAAATTCAGCCCTTATCAATTAAAATTTTTTTATTAAATTACCCACGTCTTCAAAACAAGATAAAAGTTCAGAAAGTTAATCAATTCAATTTCCTTTTATCATTTTTTATATACTTTTTTATTTTGTGAATTTCACCTATCACACAAGGACAAAGCTTAGCATTCAGTATATGTTCCTGATAAAAAAAGCAGCGCTGTTTTTCCTGTAAGCATGAAGTTCAGGGTAAATGTATAACGCCATGTCAGCCATATGATTGGAAATATGAAGCTAAACACAAGCTGTGTTTGGTTTAAATATACAAGAGAAGCACATGGTCAGGGTTAATGTAGGCATTATAGCTTGGCAGTCAGCAGAAATGAGTAAAGAGGTTCCTTATCTGTTACTGTGAAATCTGTGAAAGAGTGCTCCACTGATAAGTATTAGATTGTTTCACTGGGGGTAGAGAAAAGCAGCAAGTATACGTAAATTACATGAAAAGGTCCTAACTGTGGCGCACAGAAACTAAGCATACCTTTGGCCTCAATTCAAAAATGAAGTGGTGCTTCCCTACTTCTATATTCAGCCAAATGAACATGCTGTCTGCCTTTTCTCACTTTTCAATTTCAGTACACTCAGGAGAGCTTTTGACAGGAGAATAAGCAAATGCGAAAACATGGGAGCGAACTCATTACAGAATCCAAGAAAATGCAACATACAAATTAATATTAATAATAGAGCATAGTGGTTGCACTCAGGTTTTGTTTATCACTTTATCACATCCACTTAACATGTGCTTTCTCTAGGACTGTGCCAAGAACACACACATGCGTTCCCTCATATAGTGTGCATATACACATACGGTCACACATATGGTGGAGACAGAAAGAAACCGACACAGACGGACACATAGTGCCAGCCACACAGCCTGACATGGCAGTCAGAGACCTGTATCACCTCTCAAGACAAGCCTATGGCCTGTAACCAAGGCAACGAGAGCAGACAGGTTGCCTTCAGCCACCGAGACCACACGAACTGTGTGTGTGTGTGTGTCAACATTTGTGTGCATGTCCAAATGGATTTATTGTGTGGTGTTTGTGTGCATTTTCATGTGGGTAAATGTAAAACATTTAAGTTTGTAATTGTGTACAAGTTTGTAGTTATGCACCGGATCAGCATTTATAGACAGAGGATGATTACATTTTCCACCCGTATTTGAGCATTTGAAAGCTCATGGTGTGTGTGTGTGTGTGTGTGTGTATCTGTCTTTCTTCTCATATCAGCTCAGCACAGCAGGTGCCTTGCTCCAGTACATTGCTGCCGCTAGTGAAGCTGAATGTATTGCAGACACCATGGGAAATATAAGCCAATACTTTCTCTGCTTGTGTGCGTGTGTGTATGTGTGTGTGTGTGTGTGTGTGTGTGAGGGAGAGAGAGAGAGAGAGAGAGAGAGAGAGAGAGAGAGAGAGAAGGAATGACATGACTCAGTGAGATGGAGAGGAGGAAACTGAAAGACAGAGAGAGAGAGAGAGAGAGAGAGAGAGAGAGAGAGCAACCAATATAAACTGAGAATATAGAGGCAAGTCAGCGTGAAAAAAAAGATGCTGGTAACAGAGGCAAGCTAAGAAATTTGAAAAAGGCATGTATAAGGAGAATAGAGAGGGTGGGAAGAGAAGGGGAAAGAGATAAAGACAGAAGAGTTTGTTGGGTCAGTGGATAGCAGCATGTATGCAGTAGCTTCACAAGCCATTAGTCTGAATTCGACACAGGGTCGGAATATTGGAAACAGGAGGAAGGAAAGAGAAGAGGAAAAAGAGATGCGATGACAGGACTAAGCTGCTGACATCCTCAGGGACTAGTCAGACTCTGATGTGACAAGCGACCATCCTCACCAGCTCTCAACCTCCCTGCAGCCATCTGTCTCTCTCTCTCTCTCTCTCTCTCTCTCTGTGTCTCTCTCTCTCTCTCTCTCTCTCTCTCTCTCTCTCTCTCTCTCTCTCTCTCTCTCTCTCTCTCTCTCTCTCTCTCTCCCTCGGTCCGTAATGTATTCTATCTTGTCACAAGGAGAAATCATGTATTTACAAAAAATAGCGAGACGTTACATACTGGTTGCTCATCAGGAAATGCTATTGACAATCATGTGTGCCTCCAGTTTCTCTGTTTGAAGCCCTTTAGTATTTCATAGCAACTAGACTGGTCACATGTGGTGATGCCATCTGCTCTGTGATCTCTCCACCAACTTCCCACCTCCTTACAGCTGCTATGACAGCAAGTGAATGTCAGAGGAGCAGCCCTGGACATATCTGCTTCTCCCCGGTATCTAGAGATCAGAGGCACCTTTTTTTTCTTATCTGTATTAGCACTTAGGGAATTAATAAAAGGAAGAGGCTGTGTAAATTAGCATCATTAACATTGTTGTTACACGGTGAACTCTATTAGAGCCTTTGCGTCTATCTCCCACCACCCCCTCACCTCACCTTCATGTACCACTTACTTATGCATACTGTATAGTTGCAATCAGATTCGAATGGACAGACAGTCCAGTCCAGAGCAGAGTATCTGGAAACTGCAGGTGCTCATTTGAAGAGCACAGATTGCAAATATTAATCATGACTTTTTAAAACTGACAAACCTGCCACGCTGAAGCTATATTTGCCATCTGTTCGACATGTAAAAGAGCAGCATAGTCCTGATAGTGACACTGATTAAGTCTGTAACTTGTAGAAAGTCTTCATGGGAAGTGTGTCACATATAGAGCTCCTCAGTGGCCACATAATGCAACAGAAATCAGCCCATAATAATACTGTATTATATTTTCTGTTCAACATCTGATGATTTTTTAAAATTAATGCATTAATCTGATGGTTTACTGGGAGAATGCGTGCCACATATGAAGCGCACACATGTTAGGTTTTCCTCTGAGTAGTGAAAACAACGGCGTCATTGCTTTTTCTGAACTGACAGAAGGGAACGAGGATAACAGAGATCAGAAGAAGGAGATGGGGATGAAGAGGATCTGTTTGAGAAGGGAGCTATAAGCCCTCATCTCTCTCATCTCTTCATCCATATTTCAACAGGGGTCTAATGGGCTGACATGATCCCTTGTTACAAACAGAAGGAGAAAAAGGACTGAGGGCTCAGGAAGAGAAGGAGACGACACAGGGGCCCAGCTGTAGCAGTGAATAAAGCACAATTCCAGTGTGATCTGAGTTATACTCTCTTCTTTGCAATTTATTTCCCCGCAACATCATTTGAGATGATTTTAACACTGCACAGCAAACAGTGGACAATGTCTTAAAGATGTTAGGAAATGAAATTTTAGTATACTTATTTTTAAGTATAGACTAAATAACAAAAGACTCTAATGAACTGAGTCTGCATGACATACAGTATGAAATATGTCTCATTCGTACACAAGCTCGTGTGCCTACTATTCAAACCACAGGGGTATGTCCTGAACTTTTAGATGTTCTCTTCCCATGCTGTCTGTTTATTTCTGGCAATCGATTTCCCTGTGATTGGTTAGGGTCCCTGAGTGTATGCATCTAATTGCAGGCATGGCGAGTGGATCCCTGAGCTTCACAGGTGTTTCATGAAAGGAGAACAAACAAGCCGAGAGTAGCACGGTAGATGAATGAGGCGACACGGAGTGGGAGTGAGTGTGAAAGTGAGTGAGACAGAGGGTGAGAGACACTAAGAACAAAAAGAATTATTAATAGGCTGTGATCCAGCCATTTGAGATGGTAATTTTCCAGCAGAAAGGTGCAGGTCTCACTGTTGTTCTTTTTCTATCTCTCACACGCACACTCTCTGTTTACTGCTCCTCATGCTGTATTCTACACTGGTAGTGCTAAGGCATTAATGGTTTACCATAATCTCTTGTGTGAATTGTGTGAGTTTTGTGTGAATTGATGGATGTGTGTCTATAATGCAGCAGTAGATTAATTGTGACTCAGTTTTTACACTTCTGGTCCTGATGTTAGTGAGTAATTCTATAACGATGATTACTAAAATGTACCAAAGCTATAATTACCATAACTAAATAACTATCAGTCATTCAAGAAAAGCATTTAGCTGTAATGTTTGCTCCATTAAACCAGATGACAATATTTTGCCAACCTTAGCCAAGTGTTATTTTATTAAAATAGCCATAAGAAATATTAATGATATTATAGTAAGGAACATTAGATCTTGTACTGAAGAAACACTCTGTTAACATTATAATATGCTCAGTACCAACCTATTTGCCACTTTCAATTAGCATAATTAATATAAAATACAAAAAAGATTGCAGTTTAGTTGTATAGAACATCATTTTTAGGAGACTGGGTTGGTTGACTCTACTACCATCAAAGACTTCAGTTTGCCCTTGATCCTAAGTTATTCATGTCTCACTGTGTGTTACCTCACTGTGATGTGAAGTATGTCTGAAGATGAGGGGTGTTCACTGTGCAAATACTCTATAGTAAAGCCACATTTAGGTGATAATTGTTAATAACTGACAAAAAAGAGATGTTTGCCTACTACTGTACATACAGAATGTAGATACAGTGCATGTATGAGATGAAATGTTCATCACATAAAGCATGTTGTGTCCAAAATGTTACTCCAAGCTCAGTAGAGCTGCCTTTACATCATTCATGCAGCTTCTGCTCAAGCAACATTCTCTCTACCAGTCCCAAAACACCAAAGTAATCAGTTCCACCAAGTCAAAACAACAAGGCGTGCTGGATCAGGGAAGACTGACAGTTGACATGATTGACAGACTGAACCCCTTCTTGGCTGGATGTCTGTGAAAATAATAAAGTAACTTTTATTTTGACTATGCAGAAGCGAGTTTCCATCATGTTCCTGCGTATGTCCTGAGAGGAAGTGACAGTATTCACCCCTGTGTTGAAATGTTGTGTATTTAGGTTTGTGAAGTACTGTATTTTATCATTATTACTGATAGGAGCCACAGCCTCTATGAAACGATGTTGCCAAATTCAGGTTGTACATTATATTCACTTCCATATTCTATGCACTTGTTATTTCGTGGACTTTGTCTTGCACTCCCTCTCTTCTTTTTCAAGTTAAAGAAGTCGTAAGTTTATGCACTACATTCTGTGCTGGCTTCTGTCTGTAAAGGATATCTGCCAGGCTGATGGGGTAAACAAAATATGAAAAACTGTGTTTCAGTCTAAAACCAGGTATCACTTACCTTATTTAGGAAAAAGAGAAATAGTTTTTAGTTTTAAAAGTTTTAGTGAGCAAACGATCAGGTTAATCTGAACTGTGTAACACACATTGGTTTCGCATTGATTCCATTTGATCAAAATAAACTTATTCAATAAAATATTTTCTTGCCTCTAAACTAAAACTAACTGAAAATAAACCTTGGGCGTAAAATGTTATTACTTTTGGGGATTTTTTTCTGCTTCAATACACCAAGAATTTGGTCTGTTGAAAGCAGGTACACTCATGCAAATACACATGCACAATTCCTCACCTGCATTACCATAAACTAGATTTTTCTATTACATTTTTCTCTATGGGTTCACTTCAGAAAATTCTGATTGCTTCTGTTGCAGTGAGTGAAAACAAGCACTGCAGGTCTAGTAGTTAGTTTGCAGGGCGTGCTGAACCTGCAAGTTCATGTCCCACTAAATCGTTTTGCCCTGACCTGCCTTTATTTCTTTGCAAGTTAACTTTTTTTTGAAGAGCTTAGAAGGCTGAACAAAGTATTTTATCAAGTATCTAAGATTACATATTCTCTCACTGTGTCTGCTTCTCTCCATTCTCTCAGTCCCTCATTTTTTGTCCTTTCAGACTACTACTACAATATTAATTCACATGTGCTGCAAAACTGAAATGAAGTAGAAGAGGGGACTCAATAATGCATAGCACCCCGTTTTGAGTCACTACCTTCAGGTGAAGCTTGTATAAAATTAGGACACTGAAATTAAAAGAAAGTTTGATTGGCTAAATGAAATTGAAGTTTACTTTTTAACTAACTGAGAAAGTTTTAGCCTGGTGCAGTTGGTTGGAATAAGTTTGCCTTTATCTTCAGTGTGTGTGAATGTTTAGACTGTTGGCAAGTTCCTTGTAGGCATGTCAGCACAGCAGGAGGGCCAATGTTCCTGTCTTTAGAAATTAGTACCTGACACACACACAGACACCCACAGACACACACGCTCACACAAGTTGACTCACACAAACACACTTGCATGAACATACATACATATCCAGACCTCCATAAAACTACTCCACAAACTCCCTTTGCTCCACAAAACACACCTGTCTCTCATCTCCTGCTTTATTTTTTACAGTAACACGTATTTTGTCGCATGCACACACACATACATAGAGGAAGAGGAACAGGAAGCTAGTAATTTGTCCCCATATCCCCTTGGCACTACTTACTCATGCTTGGTTAGGCCAGAAAGGGCACTGAAGAAGCAGATGAAGCAGAATGACGAGCCAGGCTGCTAGCCTCAACTAGGGGCTGCTAGCCAAAACCAGCCAAAACCAAAGTGCACTAAATGGTATGACATTACATGAGATCATATTTGCAGAGTTTGGATCTGTTCATGTTTTTTCTCTGTGGGATCGCATAACATTTCTGCACAAAACAAGCCAAAAAATCATGTCAAACTGTTGTTTAGTTTGCATTATTCATTCCCTTGCTTACCAATTGTGTTGGCTACTGTCCATTCCACACAACTTTCATAACGCTACCAAACTTCCTCTTAATAATACTTATGCAAATTTTCATTATACAATCACTGTAAGAGTCAAATGGCCTTTCCATCATTTTAATGTGTTGGATAATCATCCTTCTTGTGAAGGGCACAATATGACCACAGCTACCAGGGCTCCCTGGTAGAACACTCACTTAAACAAAACGATAAAAAAGAGGCTTTACCTACAAAATACTAAACATAATACAGTGGTACAGTTCAATACTTGGAACAGGCACTGTAGGAAATTCCAGGAATTAGAAGGTGGATACAAGATCCTGAGTCTGATATATATGATATGGGTCCTGTGTCTCAGGCATTAAAATGCCGTTGGACAGGGCAATGAAGCTGTTCAGTAGTTATTGCTACCAGACTTATACGTGCGAGTATGCAGATTTCAAGCACAGCAATATTTAAAAAGAGCATGCCTGCTCAGAAAAGTAAAGTCAAGAAATAAGCCTACATTAAGAAAAAAAGATACAACAAAACTCCTTCACCCTCTCTCATCATTCCATTTATTTAAATAGGTGCAGTTTCAGTCATGGTGTTGCTTTTTTCTCTCTCGTTCACCCTTCTCAGGCTTTTTTGGGGATGAGTCCTCCTTTGAAGTGATGTCTTCAGGGGACAGCAGAGAGACAAGCTTTGTGCGTATGCCTACGCACCTATAAATGTCTTGGTGCAAAATCTTGAAAAGTCATTTGTGACCATTATATTTTAGGTCTCATTAGGTAAATGACCCAGTGTAGTGGCAAACACTCACTGAGAACAGGCACACACCTGCTGCAGCGAGGTTTAAGAAAAGTCAGCACAAACATATGCACATATTGCAGAAGTTAACTTAAAGATAATGATAAAATATAAAGTACAATAGAAATAGTGGGCAATGCTTTCGAGCATAAAACAAAAGTAAAGATAGCAGTGATAGCAGGACACATTAGCTCCCTGGTTAGCTAAGGCATAACCAAGGTCAGTCATTGCAGCTCAGCTGGTTCCATTGATATTAATAGGTACTGGCAGAGACTGCACCCCGTGGGATCACATCTCTGCAGGTTGGCAAGCTCAGGTATGGGCAAGCACAATATGCACAAGCAGGCGCACATACACACAAAGATATGCACACACAACAGACTTGTTCACAAGCTCAACAGGGCAGACATGCTCAGACTAAAAAGGCATCAAACACACCCATTCACATACGCTTCCATATGAACACACACACACACAGAAGCATTGAACGACATTTTAAAAACAAACAAACAATTGTCTTCTCTCTTTTCACTAAATAATCACTGCACAGTACTTTATCCAGCTTGTTGTTGATTCCTTGATGTACTGTACCGCTAAGCAAACGATGTTGGATGCTGACTAAAGTCCACATCATTCTCTCCAGGAAACTCTACAATGCATATGTTTGTGTATAATTTCTTCATATATCCTTTTCTGCATGTACAATGTGGTGCTAATACCAGGAGGACAGTTGTAGTCTGTATTTGAAAAGTAGAGTCAAAATGTCAAATGGATTCATGTAACAAGCTGAAGCCATATGGCACTGCCATCAGTGGCTGTATTGATACATTTTGTGGATGGAAGCCGACAGAACAATGACACAAAAGTCACAGCAGACTACAGCATCTACGTGCTTTTCGAGAATTTCTGTGCCTCTGTCAGCGGGCAGTCACTCCGGGCGCCCTCCCAAGCACAATAGATGGGATGAAATAATGTAGTATGGCAACAGTATAACTTTTGCCTTTTGTATAAATCCTTTGCTTTAGCTTTAGCTTTTTGTATAAATCCTAATGACGCCATGCTTGCCTGACATCCACATCTTCAGGATCGAACAACTGTAACTGTAAAGCAAATGGCTCTTTCTTAACTACATGGATAGGTAAACACATTAACAGATGAAATTAGCGTATGAGCTGTAATAAATATATTGTACCTCACACAAAACAGAGTCAGTCCTGTTACAGATTAAACAGGAGGCAGTTTAAGTCAGGCACAGAGAGAATGAGAGAGATTGCATAAAGGAGGCAGAGATGTTCTGGTTATTAGTTATGACATGTTCTAACACCATATCATGTTTGAGGCATATCTAAATACTTAGATATCAAAGTAAATGAAGAATAAAACATCAACTGCTGAAAAATAACTGAAAAGGAAGTTGGAGAGAATGGCGAATTACTTTAATGTGCTCTGGTTCTCACTGTCTCCAATATAACAGGGAGAATACCAAGTCCTAATCGACCAGACTGATGTGTAAGTCTGGTCGATTAGGACTTGGTATTCTAGATAGAGCTGTGTCGGTAGAGCTGTGTGTGGTTATTTTGGAGCAGACTTTTGTGATTACTCATGATTTCATCAAACTAAACAGGATATGGTTTTTACTGGGCGCTCGGGGGCTGCACTTTATGGCCCAGCTTGTAATATAACATATATTCTCTGTATTATGTGCAAGTGTGCATCCAAATCTTTCATCTGTCCATTACCAAGTATATCGTCTTATACACCGGCAGCCACCTCTTCCTTTCCTTCTGAATACATACAGTTATCAGCACAGTCACTTTAAAAGCCCTGGTACTCATTACCGCATTGTGGTAGACAAATAATGTCCTCATTATCTGAATTACAATGTCATTATTTCATTTACACAATTTACAATTTTGTCTTCCCATATGCCTAAAAAAACAGTAGTTTGAATTATTCTCAAAAGATCATCTTTAATCTTTAAAAGTCAACTTCAATCTCAACATTTAGAATTTCTTCTCAAAATGCAAACTACAAAACAAATCTTTCTACTGGCCCTAACGTTGTATGTTATAACTTACTACTCTGCTCACTGACGTTGCATATGCTGGATCTCAGAAATCGAAATTAATGCAGATCAGTGAAGCTCTTTTTCTATGTAGCAGATATATCAAAGTGGAGCAGTAACAATCAAATATAATAATATAATATAATAAGTCTACCACTTCTAACAGCAGTCCAACTAAACAAGTGCACTACATTCCATCACTGGGATCTTTACATCTATATGCTGCTGTTTGTTATTGTTAACTATGTGTGACATGTATTTTATATACTCTCAGTTCACGATCTTAATACGACTTCAGTCATTTTAACAACCTTTCTAAGTCCAGTCTTTAAATTGCCCAACATGACATGATGGGTATCAAAACGTAGGAAATTACACCCATTCACTATCAGCGCCCCAATTTATCATGACATCTGCTCATTGATTCGCCGGCGGCCGTACGAATGATATCTGTCATGGTGACACTCTAACTTCGTCCTTTTCTCTGTTACAGTCTACTGCATCTGCTTTATTTTGCTTTACAGGTAACTGAAGTAACTCAGAAGTGCTGAAGTGAAGGCGAGACAGAGATGAGATTCCTTTTACATTAATCACACGTGGAAAGGAAGCAAATTCAGCACATTTCTAGGAGTTACTTCCACAATAGCAGCAACTCTGTCTTCTAATTAAGATCCTTCACAAAAATATCTCTCACTGCTAATTGTTTTGGTTTCATATAAATGTTCTGCTACATTAGACCAAGAGAGATATACAGTACTATGCAAAAGTTCTATGATGACCATATATATTTATTTCTCAGTTTTCACATTAGAACAACTAATTGTATTCTAATAAAGAGACAAAGCACAAACCATCTTGCATAATATCATGTCTGCATAAAATTTAAACAGTGACTTACATGTTAATTGTAACACACAGGGAAGAAAGATAATGAAATAAGATGAGGAGCATGGGTGAGAGAACACGTAAGTGAAACAGATAGAGTGGAAACAAATGTATTGTGATAACATCATTTAAACAGTGCTTGGCTCTCTCAGGACCCTGGCTGCCCGACTGCCCGCTCTCACTTGTTTGACTGGGAAAATGGCCAAAAGGACACACTCTCTTTCACACAGTCTCCTTCTCTCTCTCTCTCCCCCTCTGCCCTGACAATAGACTAAACTGTACAGAATTGTGCTGTCAAGTCTCATTTGAAAGAGGAATAGCACACTGGGAATTAGTTGAAGATAGAAAGTTGTTTGGTAAGTTCTGATGATTCATCTTCATTCTGTCTGTGTCTGTAGGTTGAGATCATAATGTATGTTGTCTTAGTTGAAGGACAAAGAAAATGTGTACGTGACTTCTTAGACAGACGTATATTTGGATAGATTTACTATAAGTAGCTGCTGTATAGCACACATAACAACTCACTTAATTACACACAAATGAACCTAACAGAAACCTTAATTGAGGTTATCACTGGTCTTTAGCACAGTTTGCAGTAAGAGTAGGGAAAAGGAGTTACGTGTCAGCCATTTTGCCCCAGCACAAGGGGTCAGACCACTGAACCAAACTGAGCTTGAGAAAACATATTTTAGGTGTTTTTTTTCTGCATAATGAAGTCAGCTTAGAGGCCAGGGTTACATTAGCATGCATGCCCTGATAGCATGACTGAGCCTGTAATAGTAAAAGAGGGAGGTCAGAGTGTTGAATGCCATTGTTTAGTTTAAGCTGCGTGAATGAACAAACTTTCACTTAGTTATTTCATCATGATGATCACATGTTATTGCACTGTTCAATGGCCATTATCAAGTGTTAACAGGGCCACAGATGCGGTTTCCTAGATGACCCAGTGGGTCATTATCATTTGATGGGTAGATCATTATCATGTGCTGGACCTTCAGTGTCACAGTTGCACTAATAAGTGCAGAAAGTACCAAGTTTAGACACATAAAAGCTAAGCCAGGTTTAGTAAAGGTCATGTTTTGATTTTTAAAATAACTACTTACTTATCGTAGCAACATTTTTTAAAGATTTGTCATTTACCCATTCACTCTTTAAGTGGACTTAAGGATGAGGCTCATAAAACATCACCTACATCAATTCAGTGTTACTCCTGTCGTAACTACTAAAGTGTTTCAGACAAGAACAGCTTTGATAACGTGCACCTCTAAAGGGGGTATGTGCAGTTTGACCTTTCTGACTCATACTCATGATTACAACTTCACTCTTCCTTTCTTGTCCCCCGTCCATCTCCCACTGAACGGTTTGTCCCTCTCTGAGCTGGTATCGAAAGTGCACTGGTGACTCAAGCGCTGATTCAGTTACATGACAGTCTACAGAGTTTTATGAGACCAACGCAGCTTATTGGAGAAGACATCAAAAGCTGTACAGTTGTGTGTGTGTGTGTGTGTGTGTGTGTGTGTGTTTAAAGCTGGTCTTTAATGACCTAAGCTCCAAGGCTCATTTGAGCTGCAGATACCAGCAGTGAACTAATGTCCAAACATCTGGGTGGTCACACACATACATGCACAAGAGCTGAGCTTTTATCAATGGCCAAAAGAGGGGTTTTAGCATCCACCCTGACATATGCCCCCACCCCACATACATTTACACACCATATCTAGTGGAAAAACACTGGAGAAGAATTTAGACTAAATATGATCCATATGTGTGTAACATATATCTGACAGCTAGGATTACGTGTATATATGAGACTGAGAAGAGTGAGAGAGAGTTGTGTGTGTTTGTGTGAATGTTAGACAGTGACAAAGCAGGGCCATTTCAGTAGGTCCCTAGTGGGCACTAGCTCTTTCCTGACACTCTCTATATCCACAGCTCAACTCTCTTTTTCCATTTCTTCGCACACTCTGTCAACCCACCTCCCCTTCTTTCTATCCGTTCTCAGTTTCTCCGCCCTTCCAGAACTGATGGACCACTGAAGGAATACGCTGTGAGCAATGGTCACTACACAGAAGTCAGAGGTCATTTTTGCGCTCAAAGCGTCAAAGATTCGGAGCAGTAATGAGGATTCTACTGGGAGAACAAATTCCTCCTTAAAAAACATAAACATCGAATCAACAGTACAAAAAACTTTGCATGAAGATTTGCACATTATGCACATTTTATTCTTAAACAAAATAATTTGGAGCACTTAAAATGTAAAATTTCAGTATCTGGTATTTGTTTTTATAAATATTTCTGTGTGTAGCTCATTTTTTACTTTATTTAATCACTCTTCCTGTTACTAGAACCTTGTGTCTTTTTCTGTCCTGATCTCAATGTAACTCCGCTCCCCCTCCGACTCTCTGTCTGTCTCCCTTTCACTGTGGAAGAGGTCTGAAGTTGCAGTCACCAGAGCAATTAGAGACTTCATGTTCCTCCTTACTGTCAAGAGGAGGCAGGGATACACACATACACACAACACATTCAAATGCACACACACCACACGTCCTCTCTCGTCCTCTCTTCTGACAGGCACTGGGCAAAAGTTCACTCTGCCATTGTGCTAACTATCTCCCTTTCTCTTCCACTCTCTTTTCCTCACACCGTCTCCCTCTCACGCTCTGTCTTTTCAAGAAAAGTGCTAACTAGCAATCTTCCACTTCTTCCCCTTCTCTCTTGCCGGCTTCTCCAAGGGCTATCATCCTTCCCTTGCTTCTCCATCTTTTTCTCTTCCTCTTTTTATCTTTTATCTGTCTTTCAGAGGGAAGTTACAAGCTTGTCCTTCACTCAGTGTCTTGCTTTTGTGCGTCTCTCTCCGTCCCTCCCTGTGTAGCTGCGCAGTAATTACCCCTTCTCATTTACCAGTTCTATCTTTCCCTCTGCTCCCTTTTCTCTCATTCTTTCATCTTTTCCTGCTCATCACATCGTCGTTTCCATAATTCCTGTGTGTCACATACAGTGTGTTTGCAGTAAATTTGTTCATATTAAATCATTGCTGCTCATTTAGTCAACTCTCATTCAGTATATTATGATATAAATTTACACTGTCAGTGCACATCTGACTTGTTATATTAACAGAGCTCCAAATGCATAAATTCATGTAACACCTCCAGTGTGTCTATTTCCATTCTGAATTAAATAAATGCAAAAAAGCAGAGATAGATAGAAATTCACAAAATCTTCTTTATACTGCCTACAACATAATGGGCTTACTAAAAAAACTTCTCTACTTGCATAATCATCTTAGACTTTACCAACTATTAAACAGCCTTCAAATGATCCCACATTCTAATATAAGAGAACCTTGAAGAGCAGAAACGTCTCCATCTGACACTTTCTTTGATTGCTCTCAGGTAAGGTAAGACTCCTCCTCTCTTTTCATGTAGAAATCTTATATCACAGTCATCATGAGAGGAGTTTTATGCCATTTATGTGAAATGTAATGAGAGTACACATAACACATGAAAACCAAAGAAAGGTGAACCAAGCACTACTTTACATGTGTGTAAACCATGTAGTTGGTGAACTCACTGAGGCTGAGAAAGTGTCATTTTAACGGCGCTGTGATGTGACTTTACCTCCAACATGTAAGGATGTATTTGTGGGGGTCTCATCCGAGCTTGGTATAATGTGGACCGATGAATTTGTAACATGACGCTCATGCCTCATATAGCCAGCACACAATGACAGATACTCTCCTCAAAGGCACTAAAAGGGCATGTGATCTGCTGGTCTCCTTGATATTGTAATGAGTCTTCTTGGTCTGCTAATGTGCTCATAAGTATTCATTACCGAAGGGCAGACCTCAAAGCCCGCACAGCAATGGTTCATGCAGGAACATACTGACGATCAATCAAAAAGCAGAACATCCATAAACATCCCATAGTGACTCACACTATCCCCGTACTTCCTCTAAACCTACAAAACTGGATTGGATGTGTTCCCAGGACTCATAATAGCTGTTTGTTCTCCTTATAAAACATTATGTTGTTTGACGCAATTTATTCAGAGTGAAGTTTTTATAATTACCTGAAGTTTATCATTCTGTCATCTAAAACACAGTCTGCTAAAGTTATGGTACTTTAAAAAAGTGCCATAACTTGCTGAAATGTTATGAATCATTTTGGTTAGAGGCATTTTTTTCCCCTCCACAAATCCTGAATGTCTCATTTTAGAATTAATCCCTTATTAAAACCCCTTATTTGTAATTAAAAATATATGTAAATATACAATGTCTCAGATTTTTAAGCATGCAACTAGAATTTGCATTAGTCATAGGCAAAACATAGCTAAATGTATTCTAAAAAAAATCTAAATTTATTCTGCAAAGTAAGGACAGGCTGTGAGCTGTCACATTTGATTTATTAGTAATTCTGTCTGCTGGCAGTTAAGTTTCTTAGTGTAACAAGACAAGACTATTTGGAGTAGAATAATTATTGCTTTTCTTATCTGTAACTGTCTTTACAGTTGCCTCTGGTAATAACCATAGAATTTATATTCAGACTAATAAAATGTAAGCTTTTGTTGCTTTTGTTCAAATCCCTCTGTTTCAAGGACGATGCCACGGAGAGTTAGCCTTCTGTTCTAGAGAAGTAAATGAAGCGAAATTCAAGTCAAAGTGCTTATTACATATTTTATTGTACAACATGAACTATCTTTAACTCAGGGCTAAGTAGTAGCCTGTGACTAATTTATTTCCTTATTAGCGGAGCATCATTTTAACCAGAGAAACTTACTGGATACTTTTCAGAATGTTTACTCTGTAAATAATTTTCTGCATATTTGTTATGTCAAAGACAAACCGAAAACTAAGAGTGGTATAGGTTTTGGAAGAGAAGGATTTTAGAGAGATTCACATTGAACTGATAGCTCCCAGAATGTGTTTCCAGAATACACATGATTCTGTCTTTGTACAGTACCTGTACAAACTACCTTGTTTTTACAATTCAAATTCTTCACTGAGAACCGGCCGTGGTCTGCTTCTGCCTTGACCAACTATCCAGTCATCATTGCCTCATTATCGTGGTCACTGTAACTTTCTTCTATAGCGTGCCCATATTTTTGAGAGAAAAGTGCATTTGAAAATTTCAGATCTGTTCAGGAGAGTTTTAAAGAGGTCGGAAGCAAAAAACAGACTCGCTGCAGTGCAGAATGACTCATACAATTTATATAGCACTTTGTGGATAATAGACGAGAAATAGCAAACTACAAAGCACTCACTTGGATAAAATGTACCCTGCAGTTAGTGGTGATGGAGCCATTAAATGACTTATTAAATTCTCTCAAGAGTCCCAGTTTGTGTAAAGCAATACATCTGAGTTGAGTCGACATAAAAAGGAAGACATGATTCTTTAATAAGTTAAAAAAAAAGGCAGAATGAATGTGATGATGACAGATGGAAAACAAAAAGAGAAAAGGAAAATGTATTTGTTCATTCATGTGCGTGCCAGCATATGCTTCTGTGTGTTTTTGAGTATGTGCATGTGATTTTCAGTTTGTGCACCTCTGACATTTATCTGTGCGGTTTATCCAAAAGCAATCTGGCTTGCTGTTACCGAGTTCAGACAAATAGGCACTGCTGTCTGAAGTACTGCTGCAATATACAGCATATAACACAGTGCCGAAGCAGTAGGTGGATAATGTCAGGCAGCCATCTGATTCTAATTCTCTTTAAAGAATATGACATTGAACTAACACATAACCCAATTATGGCTGCAATTCAAGAGTAGTGTCTACATAAACCATAATCCAACAGTGATGGATTGCAATAAGTCACACAGACACACAGACACACAGACACACACACACACACACACACACACACACACACACACACACACACACACACACTAAAATACATCTGTACACTTGGATTGATACAAGTGAACATAAAGTACATATACTCACAGGAACTAAATACAAGTACTTCCTCATGAAAAATATGGTAGGTGGGGAACAGTTTGAACTCTTTGCTAGAGAACAATAGGGAAAGAGTAAGTACACATCAACATATTACCTGAACACCATTCCTAGCAAATCTAAACAGTCAATAAACATAAGCCGGGGATTTCTCATTTACTATTTCCATGAGCTGCAGATGGTTGTAAAGTCTTTCATAAACACAATATATGTCAGTGAAGAAGTTAACTGAGCTGCCACACCGTACCAGTTTGTGGTAAATTCACATTGAGTTAAACAAAAAAATCTTAAGGCTTGTTAAGCAAATTTTAGCTGTTTTTATTTAATTTAACTTTCAGAACATTTCATCCACAGATTCTTGAAAAATGATTGCATTCGTTCTGTGAAGCTCTGGTATTCAAAATGAGTCACTCACAATATGTAATGACTGAAGGACTCTAAAAATTTTCCATAGGCATAATGAGTGTGAGTGTGAATGTACCCCACCTCTCACCCAATGACAGCTGGCACAGGCTCCAGCACCCCCTGGACCTTTAAGGGGAAAAGCAGTTAGGATAATGGATGGATGGATAGATGGATGGAGATGAATGAGTAACATAATGTAGTTTGCACATCTGGGTTAAGTATTCCTCTTTATCTTTTAACATTTAAAATGTGACTAAAAAACGAACTAGCAATGCATATGAAAGAGGTTACACAGAGTGTGTGTGCGTACCAAGGCTTGTTACTATAGTAGTCATAAGAGTTACTTAAGCCCCTCATCTCTTCTCCTCTTCCCCTCTCATCTCTTCTTCCTCTCTCTGACACTACATGCAATAATGGAGTTTAGACTAGACCAGAGGGAGAAGATGGTGGGAGAAAGGAAGGGAAAAAAAGGGGGGGAGGAAAGATAAGCGGAACAGACTGATGAGAGTGTGGGGATCATTAGAATCAGTATTGGTGCTTATATTAACATCAGCTCTGGGATTTATTTAAGTGTAAGTATTAGTATTCTAATAAATTGTATTTATCGTTAATAGAGGTTCATCTCGTTGATGTTTGTACCTCTTTTAAAAAGGAGACTTTCCCTAGGGTGAAAGGACAACAGTTCATACTAGCAGTAGAGGTTCATTAAAATAAGTGGAACACTCATATTATTGCATAAGATGAAGGTTTAAATGGAAATTTGGGATGAGACATCTTAAGGAAGGGGGGTGCATGCAAGTAGAAGAGTGTTTCTCAATCTGTGAGTTAGAAGAAAATTGTGACAGAAAACAGACATAAGAACAAGCACAAGATAAAAGAAAGACACAAAGATGCAGAGTGTCGCTGTGAATTAAAGACAGACTTTTGATGTTCTTTAATAAAACATCTGTCAAAACAAGAGTAGAAAGCATTCTGCATCTACGTGCACACACAAACATCCATTAAATGGCACACCTCACAGCAAGTGTCATTGCAAAAGAAAAGAAATAAATCTACCATGTAGCCCCAAAGCAACTTTTCCAACTAGAAGCAGAGGAGCAGACAGGCAGAACGCAAAAGTTGAGAGAAAGAAGAAGTCTAAGAAAACTGCAGAAAGAGAGGGCGAAAAGGTAGGCAAGAGAACGTAATGTGTCCCAGGTGTGTGCTCTATCCTCAGCAGTAGTTTAGAGCAAGGCACAGCAACGCCTTAGCCATTCGTCACCATGGAGATAACAAGCTGTCAGGGCCAGAGAGGATCATGGGCCACAGAGGCCGGTCACTCTGCTTGAACACCTCGAGAGCCAATCAGATGAGAAGAGTAGAGGGTGAGATAATGTGAAGAAGAAGGAGACTTGCTGGCATCAAGCTCTACAGTGGAAAAAAGAAAGAAAAAAACAACTGCAAAGTATTGACAGAAGTAGAGAATGGCAAGAGTGGTGCAAAACATAAAAACAAAGTGAAATGCATGCTATTCTAATGATGTTTAGATGGAGAAAGAAAAAAGGATAATGCCCAGAGCCATACATCAATCGTTGCTTCTAAGGAACTTGAAATTGTTGTATACTGCAACTAATTACCTCACATTTCCACTTTGAAAATGCAGCTTAAAAAGCCTCTATATAATGTGTCCACATCGCATCATATTTATGATGTTGTACCTTTACATACATCCAGCATGACACATAACACATAACTGTTGACATATCAGGATACACTGAATGAAGTTAATTGCACTGTATCGTAATGGAATATGAATGACCTCATATAGTCACATCTCGATCTGTAGAATAAAGCATTAATGAGAGCTAATCTTCCTGACATTTTTAAGACACAATGCAGCAATCTGCCTGGACATAATCCACTGTGCACTTTCATTCCCTTCAGTGCGTTGACTAGGTGAAAGCGATGGCTACTTGATGATTGAAAGCAATCCAGAAGGACAGATAGTAATGAGATGAGGAACTGGAGAGGAGTGAAAAAAACAACTGTAATAATTAGCATGTAGGTTCTTCAAAAGGGTAAAATTTCATACTGAAAGCCTGGATATTCCATCTGTGTCAGCATATATATGATTGTATGCCTACAGGCTCGTATGCCTATGATTTGTGGCTTTTAGTCAACTATGATGAATCCATCAAAGGTGAGTAAGATTGTACTGCTGCAGTATCTTCTACTTAAGCTGAGCAAAATGTCTAAATAAATAGTTGTGGGAAAGAAGAAGTCATCAGGGATGAGATGAATGCATGTCATGGGATACAATACAAATATACTGTAGTTCTGCCAGTACAGACTTTTGAATATTACACAAGGGGACAAAAGTAGAGGTGGATGAGGGACGCTGGGTGAGGGATAATGGAAAAAAGAAGTGATACAGATCAAAGGAAGAGAAAAAAAATGTTACAGCAGATGAGATTATGACAATTAAGAAAACCTGTGTGAAAATGCTTGTGAAATCAAATGTGCTCATCCTAACGGAAAAAAACCCCCCCAATTATATCAAATGTCTGTGTTACCATTTGTGAACTGATGTGGAAATGATGTGAGGAGAATAAAAAGAGTTAGAAAACAATGAGAGAGGAGGATTAGCATCGATCTATATTGTACGTCTGTATTGTATGGTATGTACAGAGTGTGCACTCTGAAGAGCAAGAACAATGGAGAGAGGGAGAAGAAGTGTGTGGGGTGCAATATAGAGAGGTGCTCCAGGTGCTCTGCTGCAGGCAAGCGTGGGAGAGCATCATTTCGTGTGCGTGCGTATGACTGTGCATGTCACTGAAGGCCTCTCGCAGCTACTGAGTGTTTGACAAAATTATTGATCTGAAAAGAGACCAACCACCTTAATGCAACCCTTCCAATACACTACAATTAGCATTACCTGATGATGGTGAAATGAGGCACATTTTGTCATCAAATCATCGCAGTGGATGATGGTAGAATGTGTTCACTATCAAAGTTTAAGAGACAAACTAAACTGCACTGTCCGTATATCCGATAAGGACCTAAGCAACCCAGCATACTGTATCTATATACTCAGCACTATCTACTTTAGTACAATCAATGCACACGCACACACACACACAACATATCAGTTTCAACCCACCAAACATCAAACTAAAATCTCTCCTTACAGTTTAAGTCCCACACACGCAGTAGATGCACACACACACACACATTGTCCTAGAGCTTCACAAGTAAAAAGCCTGTGAATATCCCACACACACACACACACACACACACACACACACACACACACACACACTCCAGTCGGCTTCAAAACTGTCTATACAAACACAGTCGCAGTTGGCAGAAGTAACACCTCACTAAACACAATGGTGACTGCGGTGTGTGTGTGTTTGTGTGTGTTGTGTGTGTGTGTTTGACTCTCGAGCTGATTCCACCGGAGGAAAATCACCTCAACTATGGCAATTACAACCTTCCCTCAAACCACCAAGCACAATCTTTTTCACCTCTCTCACTCTTTGTGTTTTCCATCTCACATTCTCTCTCTTGCACACACACACACACACACACACACACAAACGCACACACACACACACACAAGTGTATGCCTCTCTGTGTTTTAACATGCTTACAGTTTCAGATACCATGGGCGTCCAGCAACCAATGAGCTGTGATAGAAAATAGAAAATCAGTTGAATTGAAGTGTGAGGTGTGTGTGTGTGTGTATGTGTGTGTGTATGTGTTTGTAGCCTGTGGACTGGGAGCTCAGAATAACAGAGCTTAGCCATTAGAAAACAGTGCAAAATCCTTCTAAAACCTTTTCCCGTCAAACATCAAAGACAGAGTCTGAAAGGCAAACAGAAAGCCTTGCTGTCCAGTTTTGTCAAACTGTCTCCACTCTCCCTCTGTCTTCCTGACTTACTGGCCACCCATTTGTTTGTCTGTAATACACACATTGCTGTGGTATTAGCCTCTCCTCACGGCTCACTGTAAATGCTTGTATCATGAAGCCAAACTCCGAGAGTTTACGAGGCATTTTGTGGGCTTTTATCTAAATAAATAAAAATGATTTCCATCAGGCAAACCCATCTTTGTGGTTGAACTCATGCTTTTGCTCAAAATCGATTTAACAGAGCGTTTTATTTTCACAACAAACCGCCTCAGTCTGGTTTTACTGTTTTCTTCTGCTCAACACTTTCAGCAAATGACATCAACCTAATTGATAATAATATCTGAAGTAATATTGATATAATATAAAAGCATGTTGCAGCCCTAGTGAAATATTTGAATGCAGTCACATGTTACAATCCTTTCACGCTTAGTTTACCTATATGGTATAATTACAAGCAAAGTATGTTCATCCACCTAAAAGACTTTAAGAAGCTGATTTATCATGTGCAGTAATTTGGGTAAACCATGTATCACATTATCACAGCACATTAAATATTCTATATGTTAATTAGCCTTTAAATACTTTCTTTATTCTAACAACACATAGCTTTGGAATCATAGTTTCTACATATTTCTGATCTCCTTTTCTTATTCATTACTGCATGTTCAGTTCAATGAGAAGAGATAACAACATAACTTGGCTATGGTTTGGTGACCTGGGACCAAACACTGAATCTATACTTGCATTATTTTAAAATAAATAGTTTGCAGAGCAGAACATATTTGCATGTTAATCAAGCAAAAGGGCAGCGCTGTCCTAAAGAACATTCAGTATATTCTCCACAATGTAATTTGAAAACATTTTAAGTAAAAAAAAACACAAGAAAGCAAAATAGCTGTGAGTTAAAGTGATAAAAAACTTCAGTGATGAACAGAGACTTTAAGGACCTCACTTTCCTCACATATGGCAATGATAAGTCATTTGTTCTGAGAGGTCTGAACTGACCATCTGTCTCAGCAAACATCTTACTGACATTACAGTCCTCAGAACCCTGCGCTTCACTAATGGGAGAAAATAGGACTTGTGGTCATACTGAACACATACACACACACACACACACACACACACACACACACACACACACACACACACACACACACATGCATTCCTGCAGTAATCCTACATCCAGCCCAGTGTGGTCTTGTCTGTCCCTAATGTGGAAGGATCATCCTTAGTCCCACCACCACTGTCAGCATAGTCACCAAACAAACAATTGCTCGATTTGTGCACAAGCTTAAACCACACACACAAACACGCACATACAAATGTGCACATTCCATTGTTCAACCAGTGCGGTGCTGATCACTGCAGTTGTAGTTGTATAAAGATGTCAAACACACTTACTTTGAGAAGATTCTGGGATGTCTGATGTACTATGGTTGCAAATCCATAAGATAAAGGAGTGAGGGTGGGTGGGAGGAGGGGGTTGGAGTCAAGATGGATGAAAACGACTCAAAGGAACACAAAACAGTGACAGACAATATCACAAAAGAAGAGAAATTGTGACTGCAAAAGAGGGTGATGGATAAGCAGAAAAACTGTTCTAAAAAAAGGGACTGTATATAGAGGGGTGGGAAGAACCAATGCTGGAGAAAGTAGCGGACTGAAAGGGTCTGAGTGCTGGATTTGGAGTTGACATGTAAAGATGAATAGCTGGGGTTAGAAGATGATGAAAATGAAAGGACAAGGTGAATGTTTTCTTAAGGCTAGAGGGGTCAGTTCCACCAGTGAATGAAAGGATATGGGCTGGAGACCATACGGATGCACCAGTTGCGAGGACAGGTGGTCTGCTTAAGACAGAAGAAGACCACGGGCGCCAGGTCTGGAAAGGGCACCACGAGAGTGCTTAGGTCACTGCCGATGGTGACGTCATCACCCGGACCCACTTCCTCAATGATGTCATCAGCCTGCGCTGAGCTGTATTCCTCGCTCTGCCCTGGCACAGCTGAGGAAATGCTCCCCAGTGGCACAGGACACTCCTCACTCGTCATGGCAACGGAGACGAGATCTGAAAGGCGACATGAGTTGACACTTGGATTAAAGGGATGAAATGATTATCATATGATTTAATACAGCTACAGACATTAGACAACGGTAAAATGTTTGTTTTGATTTCATTAACATGCCGTATTTGCACTGCAGCAAATAAATATTAGTTAATTGAGTTTATTTCATGAAAGTTTGATGCACAGACCACTAAATCACCTCTATGTCATCTCTTCATATCACACCTCACAGATATTTAATGCTTGTTGTTTTCTAGCCCTAAAGCCCATTAGTCTGTTGCTGTCTCTCTTTCCCCGCGAACAAATCATAAACTCTCTTGTCTGCATAACGGAGTGCATTGCATAGTGATAACAATCACTTCTCTCAATCAAACACACACAGTACAACAACGGATAGTAAATCATTGTCAACAGTCACTGCACATTCATTTATGATTAATTTAGCCCTATCACAGTGCTGAGAAAGAGGAAATGACTTTCCATCTCCTTCCACTTAACTCATGAATTGATTCATCTTTATCTATGAATATAGCCCACACACACCCATAGACACACATGTGCACAACATTTGTATGTATTTTTGCACGATCGCATACCGTACTTGTATTTAGAAGCTGCTTTTCAACCGGGAACATGATGTTGCATGTAATTTTGCTTTCAGTGCCAAATTACATACAAAAAAAAAAAATACTATGAAGTGTTGTGGTGAGTCATTGCTAGTAAGAAAGTCCACTTGCTGTGTTTAAGGGTTTGCAAATAGGAAAATAATAAAAGAATGACAGAAACCTTTTTTCCCCTCTTTTGACTCAGCTGCACTTCGCATGCATCAAGCCAGTGAGCCAAGCAGCCAGTCATCCACTAGCTGCTGGAGACTTTAAGTGAATGCATAAAAACAGAGTGGACATTCACTCTGTTTTTAACTGGCAGCAAAATAAAGCAGCCAGCAAGAGACAAGGAGACATGAGAAGACTGAACAGTACTCTGACTTCTGAGGCCAGTGTACATTGCTCATGTGATTTGTCGTATTCTTTATTATATCAAGTAAACCACATACGGCACATGTGATATTAGCAATATACGACTCACAATTCTTTACTTATATATGTGGGGTGCGAAACATATTAATGTGTAACTGAGTTTGTCTTCAAGTCATATTTACATTCAGTATAAGAATTAATCCCTTTGTCAGGGATATTTTTAGATAGAGATTATGATGAAACTGGATATTAGTAGGATCAACGTCTGATTCCAGGGCGACTACGTTTGTGACAACAAAAATTCCACAGTCTCAAATGAATACAGCTGCCTGGAGGCTGAAGATCAAACAGCTGATATCTGATCTTTATCTGAAAACTAACTAACTACACCTGATAAGTGTTAGAAATGCAGTGAAGTATAAAACATAGTATTCTCAACAAAATGTCATAAATGCATAAAACAGCAAACTGGAAAAAGTTAGTTTCTTGTGGTGTTAACCATCAATAAGATTAAAGATTTAAAAAACTTGTTGTGGCTTGTTAAAGTCGCTCTCAAAAAGAAAAAAAAAAGAACCAATCAGCACTAACAAAGAAATACTCAATATACAAACACACAGAATACACAAAATAAAGAACTCAATGAGAACAAAGAAATCTAAAATAAGATGCGGTAGTAACATTTTAGCTAACCATCAGCCTAAGGAGCATCTACATAAAACTTGATATATTAGAATTAGTGTAGAAATGTTTGACAGTGGAGACGTTCATATCTATATGTTGAGTTGTTTCATACTGCTGCTCTGCGCACACAACAAGGAGCACTCGTTGGTCGGTCATGTAACATGACATCACCACTCTCGAATTGTAGAAGCTAATGTCTATCACTGGACATGTGCACATGTGCACAGCTGGACATATATAGTCTGCACACACATTCTCTCTCATACATGCAGATATAATATCGCTGCTTAAGCCTTGCACTAATGTGGTGGGGTAGGAGAATTTTTGAATCACACTTAAATGCAGGATTATTTTAGATGGTATTCTCCCATGTGAGCATTTTAATCTTTAACACGAGCAGAGAACTGAGAACGTGTTGTGTAGGTGCTTTATGTGTCTCATGTGGGTCATGAGTCTGTGTTTGCACTATGTTCTACTGTAGGATTTAGTGCCAGTGGAACAGACTTTTGTTTTTATAGGATAACAATATTAAAGGCTATTCATTACAAGCTATGGAAAATAGGACAGTTGTGATTTAGTGGTCTGTATCTCTGTCAGCTCCAGAGCTAATCCTCTGCAAAGATGTTAAACCAGGTGTAGGTATCAGTGGAGAAATATTAGAAAGGGCACAGTTACCCGCCACACACAGCGACACACTGATTTGTTAAGTCTCGCTCTCTTTCTTGGCCTATAATCATCTGTTAGTGTACCTTTGTATCCCTTTATTACCCAGTACATACAAATAGCTACTGTCTCTCAAACCGGGCTACTGTTTTGCCTTTCCATAACTGGCCTTTTAAATTAGTTTCACCATAGCAACAGCAGCTTCCTGTGGAGGCAGGAAGTTTATTCTTACTCTGCTGTGTTTTATTTCCCATGACAAAGCTTCTTAGAGAAACCCTGCAGCTATTACCGGCGACTACAATTAAGCAGGAGACAGCTTTGCAGAAATGGTTGGAAGGGGTGTGCTCTGTGTATTCTGTGTAAGACTGGTTGTCTGTCTGCAGCGTGTGTGTGTGTGTGTGTGTGTGTGTGTGAAAAACTATATTACTCTGAAATTTTTTTCGCATGTTAAAATTATGTAATCTAACCTTTTTAAACCGTAGTCTTTCTGCTCCTTTACTCTCTCTTAGTTTTACTCTTAAAATATTTTTGGATAAACTTTTTTATTTTTAATACAGTCATGACATTTGATGAATCGATGTGTATGATATGAAAATACTGAGAGAAAGAGAGTGTGAGAGAAAAGGATAGAGAGAGGGGCAAATAGAGACTCCGACTGCTGTATTAGCACTGACACTAACACTGACACACACAAACACATTCACGCTCTCACACATTAACACCCTTAATTGGGGTAGCGGATATACAGTCATCTATTTAGCTGCACTATGAGCTAAAGGCTGTGATGAGCCATGGAAAAACTTGCTTTCCCCCCTCCCACACGCACTCACTGCGACAGTCGGAGACAGACACACAAAGAGGCTGGATGGAAAACAACAGCGAAAACATACTGTGGATCCATAAGGGGATTGGGAAACACATTCTTCATTTCAGTCATTTCATATTGCCAATTTGAATATGAAAAAAGAAAAGCTGTGTTTTTAGTCCTCGCTGGGTGTTTACACTGAGATCAAAAATCTGATGTATAATACCCAAGGGATACATGTAATGACTAAAATTCTCAGTGAGTCACTGAATGAGCTGAAAAGCGAAGGCTCAAGATAAAGCATTGGAGGCTTAAAACAAGAAATGATGAGTTTCTATGCTTTTTATATTCAGAATTATAGATCATACTTGTAATGTAAAAACTTGTAAATACTTAAAAATAAGAAATTTCTGTATGTGCTTCTTTACTTCTGCATGTTCAAACTACAGCAAAATATGTATATTCCCAGTATTTAGAAATAAAAAAAACTTTAGGTATGAATTTACAATAACTGAGTATATTTATGGCATTCATTCTAACATAATCTATAGCTCAACATGCTGCATATTGTACAGTATTCAAGAGAGCCATGAGAGTTACAGTGCTAACCGGGACTACACAAACCTACCTTTGCTGGTAATAACTAAATAAGTTGTGTGCATCCCAAATACATAGTAAATGCAAATTAATATTTTTGCATTATTAATCACTTCAGTACTGATATATAACCATATTTAGATATTTGTCTATTGCTTTTTATTTTATTTGGAGAATTGGACCAATGTGCAGATGTGATGTGGGCTCGATTGATTTTTTGTAGGAATTTAAAGGGAAGCTTTCTTTAGCTTGTATTATATTACTGCAACAATAATTGCATAACAACCTATAACAGGGTTACCAATGAAAAAAAAAGTGAAAAATGTGCATCCCATTATAGCATGTCGTGATTAAAGTCAGTTGTTCAGCTTTGGAAAGCAGCCCAAATCTACAGTGAGACAAATCAGGATATTTCGGAAAGAACTTGATACGTGACACACTGTAGCACATAATCCTCAGTTTTTTACAAGGAAACGTTGTTAAAGTGTGCCTTGTAAGGTTGCATTATGAGGTTCTAAAGTTATAAAAAGTAAGTTTTTTTCACCCTTTTTTTTTCCTCAACAAAAAATACAGCTCAACTGGGATTGTGCACAGTACGTACTCTCTGCATGTGTGTGCGTGTACTTCTGTCAGGTGATCTGGGACAATGCTGAGCCCACAGCACTCAAAGACAGCCAGGGATGTGTCTGTCACACCAACTTAACACAACAAGCAGTCCTAAAGTCTCCAAAATTCTTTCTCTCACTGTGTCAAAACACAGTGAAGGAAACACAATATTATCGCTTGAGAACATACACACACTTGCACAGGTGCACACGACGTGAATGAGCTGAGAAATGAGCAAGAACACCGAGCATATGAGGAAACTCAGGGGCAGATCCCCGATGATTAGTACTGTCCCATGTGTGTGTTTGTGTGTGTGCGTGCGTGTCGGGAGAAACATAATGCACCACTGGACCATTCAGACACAGACAGTGGCTAATGCTATTAGACTCACTTCAGGGCAGGGATCCCTTGAGAACTTAGGCTACACACCACATGCACAAAAACTACACACACACTCCCACAACACATACACACAGACACACACACAGGCTATCTTGTCAGTTATGTCGGGCAATGCTTCATTCAGTGAGACCATTTTGTTCACCTGAGACAAACCAGCTTTGGCACCTATTGCTGAATGATCAAAACAGCACATTACTTTGTTACTGAGACTATCAATATATTCAGCGAGAGAATATATTGTATTTATAAACTAGACAGCGACAGGGGAGCCCACACTGAATAAGACGGCTGGCTTTTTGACAGCACTATAAAATAGCCTTCTAAAATATTATAAATGTGACTCTTGCATAATAAAGAAGAACATAATTCCAACTCTGCAACTTTACCTTGCCAAGTAAACCTAGTCTAGTTTACAGTCATTATGATATAAAAAGTGTTGGCTTAAATAGACTTTTGATCATGATGAAAACACTTTTGTTGCATATTCTAATTCTATAAGAATAAGAGTTAAAGGACAATTCAAAATAACCACTGCCTTGGGATTTAAGATTATTATTCACTTTAAATTCTGCATCGTTACATCATTCTTTTCTTGTCAGCTTAGTATATTGACATCACCATAGAATAAGGACTCACACATTACTTAGGAATAACCGTTAAAAGTTCTAAAGAGGAGGTAGAAGTCAGTGTAGCGGTCCGACTACACCATTGTTGCTAGAACAGGGCACCTACAACATTTTTCTTAAGGAAGTAAACAAGGCACAGAACATGCTGCGTCAGCACTGTTTGTGACAGGTTGTCACAGGGCAGCATGCACGGCCTCGGCCATTTAAATGCTTCATGGTTTGTCAGATTTCAGTTACATTCACAACGTGACAGGCAGCATCAATAGCACAACCACTGCATGTCTAAGTGCGGTAAATCTGTGCTATAAACAAGATAGTAATCATTAAAAGATAAATTAAATGAAGTTGAACTGAAGGGAAAAGTATGTTCATGATAAATGTGTTGAGGGAAATGGAAACCCCTAACTGAGCAAAGCAGAGCTCTCCAGAATCCTCTTATTAAACACAATGTTTGTCACTGGCTAATGGTGGAATAACAATGAAGGAAACTTCTGGAAAATGTTGCTCTGCACTTGCTGTGTGCCACTTAGCCTGTCATAACAAGGTGAAAACAGGTTCTCATAACCACGCCCTATCAAACTTAATGCTGGAAACATCCCAAAATTGGGTAAAACAATGCACAGCTAACTTGACGATTTATTACTAAAGTAGGCAAATACTGCGTCGTCAATGCCACAGTAATGCCTGATGTCTCATCTCTTAAATCCAGTATTCTGTGTCCAACTTAGTAGATTTAATTTCTGCCCTGAGATGGGTTAAAATATCTACAGCCACTGTAGTGAGATGGGTTGTTAACCTGCAGCCTCAGCCATAAACTTAAAGGTATTTCAATTGGTAGGTGACATATGGGTGTCAGAAGCATCTCCTGCTTCCAGCAGCACTATCCTGACTCGGCAGAATATCCAGATTGGTCCAGACATTTGTTATGGATCACAAGCCAGCGGAGTGGGCAGATTTACCACTAACAGCCATATACCTGAGAGAATGACAGTTGCTTGGCCTGTTCTAAAACCACAAGTTACAAAAAAGTACCTCGGAATGCATTTTGACAATAGAAAAGTCATTATAATGTCTGAATATGTAGTACAGTTAAGTAATAAATCAGTCACAAAGTCACTAATGTGATGAAATTTAGATTCAAGGATTTTTTTATATAACATCTCCTTGTTGGGAGATGATACCATGGTGGTGCCATTTCCAGTGAGAATCTGCACCCAACTCTATGTGGCTATCATCAACATTTTGAAATAACTTCTCTTTCCTGACTGACATATCGAAAACAATTCCACTTGTTTAGTATAAAGCTGCAGGCAGCTGCTCCAGGCTGAGAAAGCTATAACAAACTAAGGCTGAACAGTGCAAATGACGGTGAACTGAGCAACCGTTTGCCTCAGAAGCCTGTTGATTCAGTTAAAATGCAGTCTTCATTCTTTGTCTCTTTATTTTTTGATGCATTGATGGTAAGCCATCGTCACAAAACACAGCTGAATGTTTGAGGTTATAGAGGGATGTGACTATGTTGTCAAATATAGTTTATGGTCTTCAAAGCATTTTAATGTTTTGATGGAGAAATGGGTGAAAGATTTTCTTTGATTCTTCTTTAATCTTTCATTTTCCCTTTGGAATTTTAAATTTCCAGTTTCCATCTTAATCTGTCTTGATTTCTACCCAGCCTCCCCCTCCACTCTTTCCTCATCTTTTTTATCCCATCTTCCGCTCCTCTTCATCTCAATTTCTTTCTGCAGCTCTTCATCCCCCATACCTCTTTCTCATTTTCTCTAATACTCTCTCTCAATCACTCTTGTCTCTCGCTTTATGATGAAGAGGACACTGAGCTCTGTGTCAGAAATCATATTTAGGGAGTAGCTGCCAGTGGATTACACCGAAGCAGTGGCCCCATCAGCCTAATCTGTTTTAACAGCATTAGCTCTGCTCATGCCTGCAGTTTGAGTAGATACTGAAGACATCTTTGTGCCTTTAAGTCAGCATGAGCGCTATGCTGTTCCATTAGCATTAGCAGCATGCTAACAGCTTTTAGAGAATGAGGACTTGGTATGTAATCAGCAGTAGACATTACTTTGCATTGCTTCACTATTTGTTTCACTTACTCTAGCTCTGCTCTTCCTTTTGTTTGACATAATTCATACTATGCACCAGTAAATGATTGCAGAGAACTGAAAGCAGAACTGTCACCACAGGTGATCCACACTCAGAGGTTTGTTATCAGCACATTTATTGTAATCTGCGCTGTGTTTCTGTGCATGTGGGCATGTGTCAGCGTAAGAGATGTTGGGAGGGGCTGTTGTGCTTCAATGCTTTGAAGAAGTTTGTGTGCGCACAAGTCTGTGTGTTATTGAATGATTTATAACACGCTCCCCCTGCCTCCCAACACAAATCCATATTGGCAAGAGAGGGGAGGTCCAATAATGCTGCCAATGATTTACTATTAGAGCTCTTGCTGTCATTCTTTCACCCTGATAAATGACATATGTTTCCCCCCGGCTGCCTGTGTGTGCGGCAGAAAGAGCTCAGACTTACAGACATGCCAAATAAAACAAAATGGCCAATCTTATAGGCTGACGTGTGAGGGCATCTACTGCAGACTGTCACACATTCACTGTGTATATGTGTGTGTGTGTGTGTGTGTGTGTGTGTGTGTGTGTGTGTTTTCAGCCCTAAACCAGATAAAGCAGTTGTCCACTCATTGGTGACTACATTGACAGTGGCACATGAACTAAGGACAATCAATTCACATTAGGGACAGAGGGAAGCTGCAGGTGTATGATCCAATATATGTGGAGTCTGTGTATGTTTCATCTTTGTGTGTGAGTGTATGTATGTGTAGTTGTGACTGTTTGTATGAGATCCTGCCTTCCATTAGATTTTGAGATTTGCCACAACATGTCATCTAACCTCCTTTAGTCTGCTTCACACATACATCCACACACAAAACACACAGTCTAGGTGGCTATAAGTAACGTTAATGAGGACAGTAGGCGCTATCATGGTCACAGGTGTATCTTAACTAGCAAGAAGCACTATTATCTTCCTCATTTAAAACGCAAGGGAGACTTTGTAATTGCATTTGAGATGCTTTCTGATTTAGTTTTAGTATGAAACCTACATTCTCTACAATTTTAAAGAGTAGGATGTTTCTCAAAATTAGAATATCTTTGTAGTGGAAAAGCAATTATATGCAAAATTGGTGATTTGTATCCAGTCAAAAGACTGCATACTTCTCCCTAAAGTCCCCTTCTTATCCATACTCTCCAGTACCACCATATACTGGAGTCCAAGATTATATCATAAAACTGCTTTTCTTTCAAAGCTCCCCCAGATGATGTCATCTAAAATAGTTTTGCAGCTAGAAGCAGAGTTTCTTTAATGTGTAGCAGGTAGGTGGGAGGGGGGGTTAATGCCACACATTTACTTCCTAAACTAAAACCATGGAAATTATCTATGAAATTGCCTTTTGGGTTATTTTCTTGACCATGTAGCTGTTTGACTTTTGCAGCGTCCCTGTCTGTGCAAATCCAGTCTGTTCTGTTTTGTTGTATTAAATATAAAGTTACCTCAAAGTTTCATTGCTTTAAGATCAAAGGAATGAAGTCAATTCTGTTTAATGCGGCCTTTTCAAGGGAAAACAAGAAGGGGAGGAGGGGAACAAAAAGTAGGGGGAAGAGAAAATGATGGAAGAGGAGGAGAAGTAATGACAGATCCATTCCTTATTTCTCTTCTGTGGGGCAAAAAGCGTTGAGTTGAACATCTGTCAGCACTCCTTATCTCTTCCCCGACTGTCTCTTCACAGTCTCTTCCTCTCCTTTTAGAAATCTCTTTCCCCATTGCTTTCATGCCCTGACAGGAAACTGCCATCCAAAGTTTGAAAACTCAGGGAGAAATGGCAAGAGGTGATGTATGTGTGTGTGTGTGTGTGTGTGTGTATAACTTTGTGTCTGTGTGAGAGAAAGCATAAGACAAAGAGAGCACGGTGAAGAGAGACGGATGGGAGACAAAGCCTTGAAATCAAGCCTGAAGACCAAGGTCTGATGAATGGGAACTAACTTGACAGCGTACATAGTGGATGCATGTCCAAGTGCATTCATGTGAGGTCTCATTATCATTTCAGTGCTACTATTAAAATATACAGTACTGTACATCTGTGTTTGAAAACAGTATTGCATTCTTAGCCATGATTGTAAATGTTTGTGCATATTACTTTAACTCGAGTACAGACTGAAGAAGGAACCAAATATAATTTAAAAAACAACAAAGTCAAGACCACAAAAAGGCTATCATACTGTAAGCAGGAGGTGGGAAAGGGTGAAGACAAAAGACAAGTCCTGTCTGAAACAGAAGGACAGCCAAAAAGGTCCACTAAGAAGAAAAATAGACTGAAGCAGACAACGACGGAAAAACCCCAGAGAAAGGATTGTAATAGGGTAGAGATGGTGGTGAGGAACTGCATGAAAAAATGTGTATGAAAGAATAAGAAAATAAGAAAATAAGAGGACATTGGCAGAAAACCTGGATGAGAGTCGACTCAGGCAAATGAGACATAGCAGGCAGAAACAGAGCAGGAGAACATAGCAAGAAGAAAGGCCATAAGCATGGGTGACAGCAATAAGGTAGGAGATGTGAGGAGATGAGAGAGCTGAGGAGGATGACGAAGAAAATGGCAGGCATGGCAGGACAACATAAAAGAGAAAGACAGAGAGAGCTGAAGTGCTTCCGGAGAGCTGTGGCTGCATCTAATGCAAAGATAGAGTAAGCTTTAAAGGTAATATGTCTTAATATATGAATGTGTAATGCTGAGCATGCATGCAAACACCCAAACATTCTTTCAAACTAACACTAAACACTAATGCTTGAATCCATCCACTTCTTCTGTCTTTTCTCTCTCCACACCTCTCTTCAAACCTTCAAGCTTGGAGGAAGCCAAGCAGCTTCCTAATTATCTAATTTGCATAAACATGCACATTGTATAAGAAGGAAAGAGGGTTGGCTGTGCATAGTGGAAGAATAAGAAGGGGACAGAGCTTTACCTGGACAAAAAAGAAGAAGGGAGAGATGTGATTTTGAAAATAGACTGCAAAAAAATCTTGCTCTTGCTGACAGTGTGAAAGCCATCAAAACACATCTTCTTCCTTTACGCTGATGATATTCTGCTCTCTCACTCCTCCATTTTTGTCCCATCTCCTCTCTCCATCCTCTTCTTTTTATAGAATTGGCTGTGTGCTATTCATTCTTTGTTCTCTTACTCGCTCCCCCCTTTTTTTGCTCATTTTGCCATACTGTAGGTAGCTAAATGCCAACAGCCATTATTCTCTCATCCCCAACATCATATCCCTCTCTCTCTTTACCATCATTTCCTCCCCATCTCTCACATTCTTCTCTTCACTACTTATCTCATTTCCCCCCTCTCTTTCTCTTCGTCTTCTCCTTTTCTCTCATAGTGCTGTGTCAGGCCTTTTCATCCTCAGCAGTGTGAAATGAGAATTGAATATGGCTGTTGGAGCATTTCTGGCTTGTCTGCACCCCCTACTCTCTCTTATAAACTCACACATATATAAAGAGAAGGCCACTCGTAAAGCTAAAGGATTGTGACTCCACTTGAGTGCATACTCACAAGGGAGGGGACAAGAAGAGGTGAGGGATGACGGAAGGAAAGCTGAAGAAGACAGGAAAGACGGGAAGGTGAAGAGGAAGGAGAAAGGAAGAGACAATTAAAAGCACAATGGGCTACTGTTGAATATAACGGAGGGAAAACAGTGAAATGGATGGAAATGAAACAATGGAAAAAATGGGGAGACAGAGAATTTCATTAAAATGCGGTAACCTTCTCGTTGGACAGTTTCTTTGCATTTTGAGTGGAAACCCTCCACTGAGAGAGCAAGAGAGGGAAAAATCGAGAAGAGAGCCAGAATGAGCCGAACATAAGATGACCATGAAGTGTCAAGTGCTGCCCTCTTCTCAAGAGAAAAACAGAGGGAGATAAGAAGGTCCCAGCATCTGTTTATGTGTGTGTGTCACATTTATATTTGTGTAATTGTATGCTTTCTAAAAACATAAAAAAAGCAAAAACAAAACAAAACATAATGCCTTAAACCTTAGCTGACAGAATGCAAACCATACGCTGCCCTGACAGTTTGCCAGATGACATGTCACATCTTGAGTGTTTAATTTCTCATAATTGCCCTCCACCCAGGTAAGTCCTTATAATTACAAAATCACGAAACTGTGAGAGACACACGAGCAATTAAATACACCGAAGTACACTCACACAAAAAAGCACATTTCATTTCAGAAATGTTTAAACAGACCTCACACAGGGAGTGCATCTGTTACCCACGCAGAATGATTAACCGTTTTTATAAAACTATGTGAATGCATTGGAATAACCTGGTTTTCTGCATTAATTGGGGATAAATCTAATGCTGTTTTATTTACTCAGTAATATAACAGATAGTAACAGAATGTGCTTACGTCAGTAACATACAAACAGTTACAATATTAACTATCTTTATTAAACATACCCATTAAACAAGCTCAAGTTAACAGGTTTTTGAATGGTGAAAATATGTAAACAGTTGTTTGATGAATTTTGGTTCAGATCCTTTATATACCAGTCAGTCAACAGCCACAATGCTTGATGGCATCCTTTTTGAAAACTTACAAATTATTCATATTATAATTCACAAGTGTGTCTATTGGGTTTAAATGGGTACTAGTTACTTTATATCATTAAATCAAAAAAAATTTGAATGCGCTCTCACTTTGTCCGTCCTTTCATTGAAAATATGAAAATGCAAATGACCATTGAAGCAAAAGAAATATCTCAGTCTCCAGTTGGTGCCACAATTGCCACATGAAATTCTTCCATTTACACAGACAGAATATTTTTTAAACTGATGTTGCTCCCACAGTTTGTTTACTCTTATGTCTTATCAGCATGTTCAGGCATCCCCGCTGTTATTGACTACATACTCTGTCTTAGTGGCTCAGAGCAACTTATTTGCAATAGGCTCCTGGTTAAGCTCATATTTATTCTTTTTAGAAAGTCAACCCATTGATTTGTACTCAGTTGAATCTCAGTTTAAATTATATGCTGAATATTTATGTTTTGCTGAATTAAAATTGAGTTTTGGTAAAGTAAGAAAGTAAAGTTTTGGTATCCGGTGTTTTGGGTATAACTTCCTATTTGTGTTGTAGTTGGTGATGTTAGTCGAACAGTAGATACTGGTCAGTGTCGGTGAGTTTCATGTAAATTTCGATTTATAGCTTTCAATCAGTCCCAATGATGACTTCACAATCCAGATGACCGTTATCTTTAGCGTCTTCCCTGGTGAATTTCATGTTGGTGTCCACTCAGCTTATGTCGTCTGTGAAGGCCTGTACCTCCTGACACTTGATCTTCATCTAGGTGTCATTCACATACCTGCAGTGGGTTGGTGCTGTCTGTGTTATAGGACACGTGGAAATTCAAATTACTGTAAGTGCACACTTCTATGCATTTGTTTGTGTGTGCCTGTATCTGTGTGTGTTGACTGGCATGTTTATGTGTGGTGTGGTATTGCCGACGCCACACATAATTTGGATAGCAACCAAATTACAGTGGGAAAATATACTTATTTGTGTTACAAGTAAATATTTAATCACTTTCCTTACCCTACCTTGCTGTTCTGATTCAAGGTTATTCTGAAGGACTCAGTCAGTTTGAATGTTTTTATTATGAAATCAACAGCAATGGTGCAGACTGATCCGACTGCAGATGCACTGATACTGACACAGTGTGAGAAAATGCTACAGGACACATTTGACTGCAAACAAATGAAATGCATAAAGATATGTTTTTTCACAAGTAAACAGCAATCAGAAGTTGAATAATTAAGTATATTTTCTTGAAAAAGTCAGCTCCTACACATGCAAATTAAATAGAAAAACCAAAGAAACAGTTCCTTGACTTATCCTGAAAAATGCTAATTATATAATAAAGGTATTAAAGGAGTTTTCTAATATTAATTTGCATTTTGGAATTAAATTTGAAAAACAAATAGCTTTGGCAAAATGCTAAAATCCATCTTGAACATAAATGTTGCCTCTACTGGGAAAACATTTTGGTTTTGCTTGGCTGGTCTTTAATTTGAGTTGATCTGATGTGGTTGTCTACCTTTGGTGGGGGGGGTCATATTTGTGTTAAAGTGGCACACAGGTGGGATGGAAGAGCGGTAGTCCTGTCAGCAACAAATTGACTTTAATCCTCCCATCTGCCCCCAAATCCCCACGACATTTAAACATTATTCACGCTAAATTATTTATATTTGCTCTCACTCTCTCAAATCATTGCTGCAGATGTCTCTTGATTTTATTCCCCCTCCTCTCAGCTTTTAGCACACCCTACTTTTCACCTCATTTTACTTTATAACTCTCTAATGTGGCTTTCTCTCATTAAAGCTCTTATTCATCTTTCTCTGACAAATTTTGCTTTTCAATTAGGAATCTAGTGAATAGTAAGTTTCCAGGAATCAGCTCTCTGTAGGTGTCTACCGTGGTTCCTTTCTTTGTGCAGACATTTAAATACTTCCCAATTAATAATGTTTAATACTTTATTACGTAATAACCTTTACAATTTCTTGTTTTTCTGAACTGAAGTTCTTATTTCCAAGTGTTGCCAGTTATTCATTATTCTCGTTCCATTTGTCTGTCTGTGGATGACACCCTGAACACTAGCTGGTGAAGCCGGGGTCATGGTCTGAAACTGTTACAGGTAAAACCATGCAGCCTTCAGACCTGATTGATCAGAGCCTCTGCCATGGGTGTCGGTAAGTTCAGCAAGGGGATAAAGTCGACCATTTTTGAGAACCTGTCCCCCACTCAGGACCCCAGACCAGTTACACCATCGAGGGAAGCACAGGCAGGGGGATGCAGATCACCAAAGGTGAGGTATAGCCGTTCTAGGCGAGAAGTGTGGCAAAACTGGAGAACACAGGAACAGAGATGTTCAGGAAACAAACAAGAACCCATTTATGATTTATCCGGCAGAAGCTCCTCCACTTCTCATGCAACGTCAAGTAGAATATGGCAAGGCAAGAGGAAGGATGAAGTGGTGTCATCAGATTCGGGGGGAACTGAGGTTTCTCACTGAGCAAAGGTACTTCAGGTTCTTATGATCTCTAAACAGAATGAAAGGATGCTCAGCTCCCTCCAGCTGGTGTCTCCATTCCTCTGGCACCATCCTGGTGGCCAGAAGCTCTGTTTTTGGCCAGCTCTGTCTTTTTGAAGTGGACGAAGGCTTGAGTGAGCTCAGGCTTCAAATGTCAGGCAATGTAGGGGGCCTGAAATTTAATTCTGAATGAATCTGCAATAGAAATGGGCAAACCCCAGAAATCTCTGGAACTGTCTCTGCAGTTTTCAGGTGCGGGCTACTCATGGACAGCCTGGAACTTGTCAGGGATCCACGTCTATGCTACCTGCAGTAACGAGATGGTGTCGCTCCAGGAACCTTCTGTTCATTCTGGTCACAAGTTCGACTAAACTGTTATCTTTGATTTGTTCCAAATGTCCCCTGTGGAAGGCTGAATCATTGAGTTATGAGAGACATGTTAGAGATAAGAGAAGTTAATGATGGCCAGTTAAATATGACTAACTGGGCAGAGTTTTGGACCCAATAAGCAGCCTTACACCCAAGATCAGTTTAAAAGGTTTATTGAAGGTTGAGGTGAGTGTACAGGCCATGATTGTAGGAGCAATGGCGGCAGGAGAGGTGAGTATCCTAGGAGAATGGTGAACAGGAAAGAGGACAAAATGGCTGGCAGCAAGTGACTGGAGTAACACAAGATGGCTGACAACAGGTATGTGGAGTAGCAGGTCAGCAGATGGCCAAGATGACTGTGCCCAGGACATTTGGCATCATGACGTGGCAATTGAGTGGATAATTAAGGAGACAAACACTCAAAGGTGACAAATATGTTACTGAAAGGACTTGCACTCAATAAAAAAAACTCACACTGTGCTTCACGGTGAAGGAGCAAAATTTAAAAACTCACACAAAGGCCAGAGAAATCAAAAACTGAAAAACATCCAGAAAACTTTAAACATAAAAATCGTCTTCATCAAATCCTTCCTCTTCAGACACAATTAGAAAAGATTCACTGTGAAAATCCCAAGACAGATATCCTCTTCAAAAGTTTCTTCTCTCTTATCAGAAGACCTCATACACAGAAGGGGGTCAGATCCACAGTTCAATACTATATATTCCATAGACAGGTATGATATTTGGAATAGACAGCGAGAGATACAGAGACTTACAGAGGCAAGGGAGAAGGCTGGTCTGCTGTCGACAGAACAGGTTGAAGTTCATTTGAGCCGAACTTGGCTGGAGACAGGGGAACAACAGCTGGTGAACAACAGGTTTCTTCTAATAAAAGAAGTCATAACAGGCAAAAACAGATGTTGCTGAATTGCCATGTTGAGTTACCATGTTGTGAAGGCATCGATCTATCAAAGAGACTGGGTAGACTCTTAAACAATCCCTTCACAGGTGTAATCACTTCCTAGATGACCGACAGTCAAAGAGACGGGCAGGAAGTGAAGAAGACGGTAGGCATGGAATGTCAAAATGAAAGTGGATGTGAAGTAAAATACTAAACAGACCAACCAGGTCTCAGGCCTGAACCTTGACTCTTCAGTGCTTAAGCAGTACCTTGAAGGTATAGTATAACTCACGTATTTTTTTATACCTGAATATGATTGACTTTTTGTCCTGGGTCATTCTATTTCACCTTAAAGCTTTGATAATTCTCAGAATATCATCTTCATTCCTTTCTGCACACAAAAGTTGCATTGCCTTTCTAATTAGCTAAAGCAGATAAAACGGCTAAAATGCTAAGCCCAGTAAATCCACAGTGTTTTCCCTCTTAGTCTCTCGCAGAGGTAGGTAGCAGGAGACTGAAGCCTTCTAGGAAGAGAATGAAGGTCAAATTGAGATGGAGGAGAGAGAGGAAACAAGAAAGAAACAGAAAGAACCTGGAGGGTTGGAGATGAAGGATCCCTAAAACTCACGAGAGAACAGGATCAAAGGCAGTGTGCCGTATCATAAAGTGAAAGTTTACATATAAGACACAGAGACAAGTTGTGAAAGTTGGCTCACAGCTCAAGGGACTACGAAAAGATGTATCAGGCTTCAATAAAAGTGTTGTATTTGGTTTATAAGTTTATGAGTCCTTCACACTGCCCATCCAACATTACCAAACACGTTTAATTGTTTTAGCTCTGATTAAGTCAAATGAAAACATTCACTTTTCCATAAAATTAATATTGAAGTAAATCTGGGGAAATAAGTCTTGGTTCTCCCACCAAAATAATACATTTAAGATTTTTGCTCGAAACACTGAATTACATTTTCACATACTGCAAATGATGAGGTGTATTAAAGCACTTAGCAATCTTTTAAGATGGAGTCATGAATAAAAGAACATGGGCACCAAAATAATAGTACAATATGCTGCATTGCTTAGTTTTTAGTCATTCGGTACAGTTTCATTTTTAAATTCTCAATGCATTGCGTAAAATAGCAAGATTTTTTTTTTTTTGTCTTCAGAGCAATTTATGGTGTCATTATTATGTGTCATAGCTGGCTTTCATCTATCCCCTCTAACTACTTTTAATGCCATCTAACTTTTACTAAGCCACAAGCCTTGATGTAAGTGACGCTGTTTCATGCTCAGGTGCTCATTTAGATGAATCATCCTTGTCCCACTTGCTGTGTGCGTTACATAACTTCAGTAACAGAAAGTCTGCTGTGGAAATTCAAATAGAAGGACTCAAAGTGAGATTCGCAGAGTGTTTCTGCAGTGTTGATGAGCTAAACATTCTGGGCCCACACAATTATTCCAGCTCATCGCTGTCCAATTGACCAAACAATAGCACTGTGCAAAAGACAGAGTAACAGGCCATTATCAGCCATAAAAGTCTAGTGGTAATGAACTATATCTTATTTTGGCAAACAGAAAGAATAGAGGAAGAGATGAGGAAGTAAATATTTAATAATAAAAATGTTTTTGTAGATTAATTTGAATAAAGATATTTAAATTGTCATTGTTTTATTTTGTAACAGCATTATTATTATCATTATTATTATTTTAAAGATAAAGAAAAAGACCAACAGAAGAAAAGTTAAACAGAAGTGAGGGACAATAACAGAAAGAAGGAAAATGAAGGGAAAGCAGCAGAGACACTGTGACAGCGGGCACCGAGGCCGTTCTACACTGTCAAGCATCAGCTCCCTTAGGAGTGGTTAAATGCATTAGGGCTGTCCACCAGGAAGCAGTAAAGTGATTAGCTGCACTTGAGCTTCAGGACAGAGGCTAGTCAAAATTCAGGGCACAAAAGCACAAAGATACAAACAAACACCTGGTAACACAGGTGTAGAAGGTTTACACATCACAGGTTTAGGGACCAAACATGTTTTTAGCTTTCATCCAGCCGAACAAGTCAGTTAAGTTACAGATATGCACTGAAACCACATTATCATACACTCGACACATATGTCATCTATTATTAATCTTCTTCTTATTGTCTCACCAACTACTACCGTTGTAGTCTGGGGCGCGTGGGCGTGTGGTCTGCATGCCCTGTAAGTAATCCATGGAAGGCTGTAGGCAAAACAGCATCCAAAATTCAATTACCCCAGACCTGGCAGAGAAAACTGTTGAGCAATGACCTTACATAAATGCCAGACTAAATGTATGCAGTTTAATTTTACATAATATTGAAATCTTCTAGAAGACCAAATTAATCATGCAGCCTATTTGTCAAAGAGCAAACGCTAGCTAAGGGGATCAAGTATGCACGCTGTGCATGTGATGTCTGAGATATCACTTCCATCCTTTGACACACTGAATGTCCGCCGACCTCATTGTCTTGCATGTCAGTGACCACATAGACTATGAATGCACAGCTGCTGACAGCGGCTGTGGATACTGGATCTTACGCGGCAATTGCAAGAAGAAAATAAAACATGGGTAACAAAACAATCAGCAAAAAAAAGAGAAATTTGTGTAAAATATATTAATTACTTACAAGAATTTAAACAAGAGAAGTGATCCTGTTATTTACAGAAACCACATGCTATATGCTATATAGTGTGTTGTGACTGAATATAAAGCAAAATTATTGTAGTTATTCAAAATGTTAGCATGAGAATGCGAGAGTTTCTACAGAGTTTTGGCGTATTTATGCTCTGGCCAGATTTGTAACCCGAAGCTATCGACTCCTGTCAACCATTAGCCAACACATGCTGCCAGTGATGTCTGTTCAGCTGACTGATTACTGTGTTCCTTGTTCAAAGAGCTCTCACTTCAAAGTAGATTTGATCAAATATGTGCACACAACTACACACAAGGACAGAATCATGTATATATGTCAAAAGAAATTCTAAAAATGCGTATGCTCACACACATAATCCAGTGTGACTGTGTCAAATCATCCACAAAACCAGGGCTGAAGTACCCTTTGAAGTTTCCCAAAGGCCCACATTAGTCCCCTATATGTCATGCTGCTCTTTGACATATGAACCATCATGGTGGCAGCAGCACATGCAAAGAAAGACTGGAATAGGATACATACTGTATGCTACATAGGTACAGACAACTCAGTGACGACAAGTCTTTTTGTGTTTGCATACTCAATGACGTACATTGTTGCATGTAATGTTAACAGGTGGTTTAAACTCGATGTTATTATTCCATCACTTATTTATAGGAGTCTTACGTAGGTTTGCATTTGCATCAGGTCTTTTAGCCAGACATGGTTATAGTGTGTTCCAGATTTAAAAGAGTACATATACACAGACACACACAAACACCATCGCTGAGTGCCACAATGAAAAGCCGACGCAATTATCAAAGCAATATTTCACCTGCTGATCTTCAAAGGTCTCTCCTCATTTCAATACATCTCTCGTTTCTCTCCCCCACTGCATCTGAAACTCCCAATTCATCTGTCACTTCTGATGTCTCTCGCTTTCGCTGTCTCACAATCTATCCTATTTGCTCCTGTGTCCTTTGTCTCCTGCTCGCCACTCTCAGTGTGATAGCTAGGTTTGCTTTTCAATAAACAGCAGAATGATAACAATATTATAGTAGCCAGCTCTTGCTTTTTCAGAAGGTAGATGATGACAGAATGACAGAAATGATGATAACGTTTGTCGTTTCTCACTAGACTTTAAAGTCACTTCTACAGCACATTCCTCCCACTGCACCCTCAACCACAGTTTTCTGTATGTATGATCGTGCGGCATCAAAATGCATCACAACACGACTCACTAGCAACACAGCATTCTTTATGAAGGTAAAGTCCAGTGGGTTAAGCTGGTGTTTGACATAGACTTGACAAGATAATTCAGAGAAGAATGGAAGGAAACCCTGCTCAGGAGGTATGGCTGAGGGAATGACTTGGGGGAGTGAGGGTGGAGAGTGCTATCTGTGGTGCTGAGCCACAGCGGCAACACAAACTCATCTATTTTCTTTCATTTATTTAAGTTGGAGAGGATGCATTTAACAGAAAAAATATTTCATTATTTGCACAGAATATGTTTTGTTTATTACTGTTCTCGTTGTATAACCGTGTTTGTGAAACCCTAATGACTGTCAGAACTCATTACAATCATAATCATGTAGCTCAAAGTTGCCCATTCAATTGGAAAATGATATATGGACCTTTAAATATCTGGAAGACTGTAGCCAAGATATAGGTGTAAGTTTTTGCAATTGAAAGTACTGATTCATTGCAGTTGTCCCCGAAAATCAAATTTCATCTCTTCCCAGTGAGTCTGCTCACTGGTGTTACGTGGATGCATAAGATAGAGCATCCATCGGAGTCACCGGAGGGGACCGACATTTCTCTTTTTTCCATTCTTTTTTTCCTTCTTTCTCTTTTTTTACTAGCCTGTGATGTTTTTAGATTTATCCTGTATGGTTTTTTGTGTCTTGCCCCTGGGTTGGGTACTGAGATTACACGGCTAACTCCCATAACTTAAAATCTGTTAGTTTATACAAGCTAAACAACACAGACAATGAGGAAAGTGGTCATGGATCTGGAGAAGCTCTATTGTATGCCTGGCAGTCGTTGGACAGGTAAGATGAAAATAAAGGTACTTTCAGGATGACACAGGAAAAAAATGAGTGATTGAGGTTCATTGCCCTGAGTGAATTATATAAGATTAGAGAATAGATACACTATATAACTTTCTGAACTCACAACATCACCATCTGGTTTTTCAGCTGTGCTACAATGATCCACAGGTAACGCCTTCACAGACCTATAAATCAGCAACAGTATAATTCAGGTTTGACTAATTTTCTCCTCTCTCTGGTTCTCATTCCTTTTGCATGTGTATTTTCAGAATCTTCTTTCTTTTCTCCTTTTTCCTTTTCTGAAGTTTGTCCCCTCTGTTGCTGTCATTCTTCCCCCGTCCTCATCTCCTCTGCAGTTCTCCCTAACAAGCAGTGCAGACTAAAAAGGAGAGCGGGAGAGAACTTGCCATTCACAAAGCACCCTGTTTTCTGTGAAGCTATCGGGGCTAAAAATACTAATGCTTCTCTGCTCCATCTCATTACTCAGTGGGTCTCCAAATGAAACCACTCTCTCACACACACAAAGGTTGGGAGTCAGGCTACAGAAGATGTCGACAGACTTAAGTAACTGGACTTTTTTAAGCGCCTTTGCCTGTGGGCATTCAGTTACATATTAGAGTTTTGTAGATAAAGCCAGAAGTTGATGTGACACCTCACTGCACTTAACTCTGACCTTTGCCCTTATAAGGCTAAGGCCTATGTCAAAACATATTAAACTCTTTTCATCACCATATACGCCACAAACACACAAATACATGTTTTATGTATGTCAAAGGCCGCTGCAGACGAACCACATTTTTGTGTAAGCACTCTGAATGATGGAGGGTATATTCAGAATAATGCCACATTATGTTCACCTGACTGGGTAAATGAGTCATGTCAGATTAGGCTACTTCAATCCAAGACCACTTATGTGAGTCATTTTAGTTTGAAACACATCAGCCACCATCACCTGGTGAGGAAACTTTTGTAAATAAATCTCTGGGTCTGTGTGTGTTTATACCTGTTTATCAGATCTTTTTTTTTCATTCTATTCCTGTGCGTTACATTTCGCACAAGTTCTTTATTCAGTGCTGTTGTCTCAGTCATTTGTCTTGCTCCTGCTCACCCCGGGCAAAAATCTGACAGTCATATGAATTCTACAAAGATCCAGGGGCTGAATAAAGTAAAACACCTTCACATATATAACTACAGACATACCTATATAAGTGTACTTTTATGTCCTCAAACAACCGTATACATCCTCCCACCATTGCATGCACAACCACATGGATGAGTGTGTGTCTGTGTATGTAGGTAGCAGTGAGAGTGGCCCAGGATGCTAGCTGCCTCTCCAGGGATGAGAAATGTCGTCAGAAATAGAGAGCATTCATGGTCTAGTTCACTGCTTGGGTCTGTGTCCACAACAGATTAAACCATCTTTCTTAATTGGTTGTTCCAGTTTTTAATAATAAGAATAATGCAAATAATAATTCTATCTATCTATCTATCTATCTATCTATCTATCTATCTATCTATCTATCTATCTATCTATCTATCTATCTAT
>JAUYWH010000026.1:15249666-15262368 GCA_034779795.1 Ctenopoma multispine
TCTATCTATCTATCTATCTATCTATCTATCTATCTATCTATCTATCTATCTATCTATCTATCTATCTATCTATTCTCGTAGAGGGCCCTGTCTTTTTTTTTTGGCAGTGTGTGTGTGCGTGTGTAAGAGAGTGACAGATGGTCTCTGGTCATACTCCCAGTGGAATATACACTCTACAGATGCTGCAACCAAGCAAGGTGTCAGCAGTAGTTTGCTTTCTCTCCCTCATTTCCTCAAGATATCACACGTTATGTAATAATCTTTGTCCTCGATGACCTTAAAGAGTCACACCACCCAAGTTGCAAACTATGTTTTTTCTCACTTAGCTTCCATACAGATAACCTTGATAACGCTAAATCTGCTGCCACCCCAATAAAATGTGTTTTGAACATCATCACATTTAATAAACTCAACAGCAAACTGATTTTCCTGAAATGATATTTCAGTTACTCGGGATAATCTACAGACCACTTAAATCTTTTAAAATGTCTTAAGTTCTCTTTTTACACGCTTTACTGCAACTCAAAAGAAGGGAAGAAGGCAATATAAAAAATCTCTACAACATTTAGCTCTGCAAGAAAAAGAGGAATTTTATCATTATTTTCCCTACAAATTACAATTGTTTAACACATTTCATCAAATGATGAGTGTCAGTCAGGTTTGAGGTGGAGGATGTTGTTTGCTGTAGCACTGTAATTGTTTTATACTGTGATTTTGTGTTGCTATATCATACACATTTGTTGGACATTTTGTGTCGACTGAGCACATTTTTGTTGAATCATTGTACATTTCCTGCAGGATACAGTGTTACGCCAATGTCCTGTTTTTGCTACCACACATTAGTGGAAATGTACATTTTCCATTGTCCCATTGACAATAACCTTTAGAGCTGCTGGCAGGTGTTTTTTTTCACGTCAGAGTGCTTATACCTTTGGACAGAGCCTATTTCCCCATTTCCATTCTTTGTGCAAAGCTAACCGTCTGCTGCTGGCAGCTTCCTATTCACCACAGACATTATAGTGTTTTCAGTCTTCTAATTGCTGAGATTTTTAGTTATGGCCTGTTTAGGACTTTCAAATCTGAGTCATGAGCAGCAGAAGGCTAATTATGTGCAATGGATGTAACTGCATTTCAGCCAGCTGGATGAGGTTAGTTCATCAACCAAGGTAAGGTCTAATAAGTCCAACATTAATCATACATTTTGTTGCCGTGATTGCTTATTTCTTGTCTTCATCACATCCTCTGTATTGAACACACATGACTGATCAACTTAGTAATTTCACCAAAAAAGCCTTTCTGGATGCAGGTGAACCAGAGCTTTTAACCCTGAGGAAAGCTCAGGGCTGAGATGTCAGTGTCAATCAGTGTCATGCTATTCAGAGAACAGCATGCGGAATTTGATGTGCTCAACTTTTTCTTTCCTATGTTCAGCCCTGATAGCTCAGGGTGTGCACCCACAGGCAGACATTTTGACATGCTAAACTCCATGCAGCCCACCCATCTATGAACAATTAATATGCGGCTCAAGTGTGCCATGAAACAAGAATGCTTCCCTAGGACTCTTGCTTTTCATCCCCCCACTGCCACCACCACCTCCTCCTAGCAGAACAGGGGCCGACTTAATAGAATTCATAAAACAAAGAAGAGATTGATTGGTAAATGAGGCGTGTGAGGGAGGCCAGTGTAGAAATTAATTATTAGAGCAGCACAGTCCCAGCTTGTGATCAACAAGAGTGGACCCGTGGAGCCTCTTCTCTGTATCTGTATGTGTGCATCTATGTGTGTGTTTCCAATTAAATCTAGTGAAATTGAGAGACTTGGCCTGTAGGAATCTAATTATCAGAATCCTTGGGGGGAAAAAAGGACAGAGTGCCTACAATGTGTCAGCACATCTTTGCATGGATTGACTGGATGCATGTGTGGAGGAGACGATGTATATTTATATTTTAATGTAAGCGTGACTTTATGCCTATATTTATATTTATATGTTTCTACATGAGTGATGCACATTTTTTTATGTGTCTGCGTGTTTGTATATGAAGAACACAAATATGTAATCAGTAAGCTTGGTACAGCTGTTTATCTATGCACTTCATTTTATACTTCTGAATTTCCTTCATGCTTGTGTGTGTGTGTTTGTGTTCACTAGTATAAGGCCAGGGGTAATGAATGGGATGAACAGGAGCTGCCGAAAGGAACCAAGCCATTATCACCATCAAGAACCACAATAGCGCCACATGTCTGTCAGCCCCTGCTTTGGTTGACGTTACAGAGAGGGAGATTGGACAGGTGGAGAAGCAGAAGAAGAGTGATAGATGTGAGGAGACCTGGAACAAAACAAACAGATTCACAATTCAGCTCTGTGATGTAACATTACACTTTTAGTAGAGGCTGGTGAAAACAGACAAAGACTGTTTCACAGATGCTGCCTTGCTCACTTGCCTGTTAACTTTTAAAGTGTTTGTACTGCTGTGACCCTACCTTGGATAGTTTAAATAGGATGTATAGAGACATTGTTTAACACATTATTCTGTATTGTAGGTACTGAATCATTTGATGAAGTACATTATGCAAATAAAACTTCTATTGTCAATTAATAAATGAATAATTGCAGAAATCAATTTTGTAGTGCTGAGCTAATTATTACTAATCACCAAACAAATTCATTAGCTTCTCTCTCTCTCTCTTTCTCATTCCCCTTCCCTCTCTCTCTGCCTCTCGCTCGCACACGCGCATACAAAGAAGAAATTTAACTCTTAGGGCATTTTATCGTTTAACTTTTTACAGTGAATCAGTATGAGTCTATACAACATGGCCTCAAAATGTCAGCACACACACATGCATCCTCAACGTTTCAGGCTTCTCCCTGATGTTATATGTCACATTGTATGACCCAGGAAATTACTCATATGCCATGACTCCTGAGGATCCTAAACAACATACTGTACAATGTCTGCAGCAGCAAGAAAGCTGGAGCAAGATTTAAAGGTCAGGAGAGGGATGATCATTTCCTGATGAACCGGCTGCAGTACATGTGTAGACTGACAAGCTGTTAAATCACTAAATACTTTCACCAGATGCTGTGACTGGCAGCTAACATCATCGGTCTTGAAATACAGTTTTGAGTGAAGACATGAAAAAAAAAAAAAGACAAGTCAATATTGAAAATAGAGGACAGTGGATATTTCTCTTAAACTTAAACACACAATTGAAAACACCTCAACTCAGTCCCACTAAAGTTGCATGTTTCTTTGACTGTATTACTTTGACAGTTTGTGGCAGCTGTAATTTATGCACATGGGAACACACCCACAGGCACACACCTCCCGGCACACACACACACACACGATCAATCAATTCTATCAAATCTATTGATAGAGCGATGGCTGACATTTACAGCCCTGCAGCCCTCAGTTTTTAGTGTGTGTGTGTATGTGTTTATACTCGAGTGTGTGTCACAATGTCCAGGTTTACACAGAGGAAGACAAAATGTCCACACTAGACATAAAACATGAAAACACGAATGGCTTATTTATACTGTTTTTTACACCTCATTTACCTTCTTATCCTCATCTCTCTTTTTTTTTTTGACAGGCGTCTCTTTTCAAAGCATGCATATTTGGGTTCCTCTGACTGGTGCATGATGTCAGTGAAGCAGAAGAGAAATGAGAAAAAATAATTTTACATTGCCAAGCTTTTGCTTCTGGCTGGTACCCAAGAAGTGATGAACAAAGGAGATGAGATGGTTATGATTAGATTTATTTCATAATGATGGCAATGATAATTACAGTGATGATGATGGCAGTAGTTCTGCTGACACTGCTAGTCAATGTGATGATGGCAGTGTCTCAGATGATGATGGCAATGGTAAAAGCTTAGTTTTTGTTGTGATGACGAGGATGATGCTGGTGATGCAAATGCCTACGACTGCTACTGTTTTTAACCAAGGCGGCATAAAAGTGTGACCTTGAAGGTGTGAAAGCAAGTGTGTAAATTCAATATGTGGTTATCACCTTCTTTAATACATGACTGTCAATACAACATAGAGAGTTGAAAAGATAAAAGGACTTAGGTGTGTTGAATAGCGCTATTAAAGAGAGAGGGAGAAAAAGTGGGGGGGAGCATTACAAAGTGAAAGAGTAGAACAGCTTTCTAGCCAAAAGCAAGTTTGCTTTGTACTCCCCTCCCTTTAGATGTCATTCTCATCTGCAAACACACACAAACAAACACACTCGCACAAACCCTCTGGCAACAGTCAGTGTTAATCCCCTTAATTTAAAAGCAGAAAACGCCGGAGTAACGCAGAGAGAATGGTGGAATATGTGTGTGTTTGTGAGCGTTTTGTCACATATTGTATATACAGCATGACTGATCATAAAGAATCATCATTTCTTATTCTGAACCAGCCTTGTGCTCATTTCACTGCAAAATGTGGAGATGTATTCATCAATTTAGTCACTGCTGTTGATGTAAGACCAGTGTCATGTCTGATCAGAAATCATGCATGCTCATTTCCATCAAATACGTGTGCTGTGAATGGAAAACGAAAGGAACTACTGGCATTTAGACTGCCACGTGACATTTAGATTTGGTCATGTTTTGTTTGTTTGGCTTTAGTTTTCATGAAACTGTTTCTTTTTTTTGCACTGATGAGTAATATGGCCTGATTTGGATAGGAAATGAGCTTTTTGTTTCATTTTTTGTAGCATAACCTAAACCATATTTTCTGTTTTAGCTATAAACCCTATATAACTATAACACATTGCTTCTCTGACAGTATTCAATTCTTTTATTTCTTTGCGTCCTCTGAAACCAAAATGCAGGTCCGTACCACTTGGATCTGTTGCCTTATTTGACTGCCATTCAGATGTACATCTATTTTCAAAATGAGATCATTTTGATATTTCGTGCATGGAGATGATCCAGGTTTTAGGTTTTACTATTTTGTCAACCAACAACCCAAGTCATTTACTGCCCTGGACAAATTACCTTAATGTGTGACAATTATTGCTGTCAGTCATTTTGTATGAATAATTTCTATTCAAGTAACAGGCGAGTCATTTTAGGCATCTTTTCAGAGCTATAATTTAAGGAAAAAAATGCTTGCTTGATAATAACACTTTCCCAGAAATCTAAAAGCTAAAATACTCTAATACAGTATTGTGCTTTGCGGGTGCTATTAATCTGTTAATGATGCAATCAACCATGCAGAACATCATGAGAAAATAATGCTAAGAAAATGTCACTCTGACTCTAAAAAGGTTACAAATCTTCATGACGGGTGATGTTTGTTCACATCAGTGAGCAGCGAGCGGCGTGGGGTTGAACTGCGGGATGTGGTTTAAATCAAAATGACTTAGTGACGGTAGAGCAGCCCTGCGATGGCCCTCTTCACTAGTGTCAGTCCTGACAGGTAACAAAGCAGCTGCACAAGAGGCGCGCCAAGGGACCAAATGCTTCTGTGTGCGCTAGAGAGCAAGAAAGATGTATGTTTGAGTGTCCTTGTGTGTGAGACAGACTCGTATTTCATACAGAAATATCATGTGATTTGTGTGTTTTTTTGGGTTGTAACTATGCAGTATTTGTTTTTATTGAAATACTGAATGTCTAAGGTCAGATTATAGTATATATAATACATTTATCAAAAGTAAAAGAAGTTTAGAAACAAAAAAAATGGTGGAGTTGGATAAGTGTAAAATATTGTGTCAGGGTGGTGGATCTGATCATTAATGTAGAGAGCAGGTGTGAGACTGGATGTTTCTAGGACGACAGAGCATACCGAGGTGCCTTCTGGGGGCATTGTGGTCCAATTTCAACCAAACACCTGTGAGGTGATAGCATACATTCTCCCTAATAAACAATCCTTCCCTCTAAAAGCCAAGTTTTTAAACAGGCACTCATTCTAAGTACCCCACCGGCAAGCTGATCTAATTTAATTTTAGGAGTAAAGTGCTGGTTTAACATTAACTATAACCTGTCAGGATAATTCAAAAGTATACAAAACTATTCCTGACACGACAAACATATCGTCTTCAACACATACCTCTCCCTGTTACCATAAACGCACACCGCCCCATACTGTGCAGCACACAATCATCTATAATTGGGTTGTTGTGTGATGGTGCAACTGCAGCTTGTCAACAGAGATTAGGTGCAGATGTGTGTGCACCTGGATTAAATATAAAAACTGTAAGGACACATAACATGCATGCGCTCACATGCGCCTATATGAAATCAAGTGTAAAAATAAAGCAATATAAAAAACACAGATGCCCTCAAGAACATATTGTTTTCTGTTTTTGACTCCAGGTGCGAAATCACAGAAGAACAAAAAAAAAATTGTGGTCCTTTACACACAAGTGTTTCCTGTTTAGTTTAAACTGCCTGATAATCATCTCTTATGTAAGGCTGAATATAGAGTCTGGATATAGACACAAATATATTTCCAGTGCAGCTGCTATTGAGTTTAAAAAGAAAAAAATATCTATTTTCACAAGTTGGTCAGCTATTACATCATTTTGTTACCAAAACTTTTTTTCTTTTAACCCAGGTAATACAACAACCACAGACCCCATCATGGGCCTTTACCACAAGCTAGCATGAAGCAATCATATAAACTTAATGTTAAATTTTAAATGATAATTTTTAATATTATCAGTGCAGGCTTATTTGACAAAGCCCTGCAAGACTGACTATTGAAGAGTGTCAACCTACAACTACTGTTTGCAAACCTCTTCCTGAGCATGTTGTTATAACAGTTAAGTCTTTGTGCCATGTCTCATTAAATTTGCAGTTTTAAATGATCAAGGGGTTTATGCATTTTTTTTCATTTGGCCTTTGAACAGTCTGTTAAAACTCCAACATCTACTGTTGCTTATGTCATTCCTTCTACAGTTCTAATGTACTGAAGTTGCCATTCAAGTTATTATGACTCACTTGAGCACCTGCATATGCAATAATGATTTTGTGCAATAAAAAAGAAAACTCTCTTTGTGATATGCTTTCACTATTTTGTCATACCATGTATCTTTTTCTTTAATCTCCCATATTTACAGTTCTTTGCATGCAATCACACACACACACACACACACACACACACACACACACCGTTGGCTACCATTCAGTATGAAACAATAGCAGAGCCTGTGGGTTAGTGTACATGACTCAACAACCTTCCATGCTGGTGGCATTCGCAGTGACTCACATTTCCAGAGAGACACGGAGAAAGAGAGGGGAAGGAAAAGTGAAGACCACCTGATTTCAATACTCACTCTTCAAGCAGACGGATAGAAAGTCCCTCAGCTTTATTTTATACTGCTACTTGTGCTATACATTTGAAGGCTAAATGCAGCTAAAGTCTAAGAATATCGATGGTTTTGGATCCTGTCAGACAATTAAGACGCAGTTCTGTTCTCTAATTAGTTTTACTTTCAGCCATTCCTCTCTTGCAATCTTTGCTTTTCTTGTTTATATCTTCGTCAGTGTCTTACTCTCCCTCTCTGCTGGTCTTCATCCCTCTACCCGTCACATTTCCCTCTCTCTTTGTTCTCTGTCATGGAATATCGACAGTCGCAGCTACCGAACCTCTTCTCTGCTCTCCCTCTCTCCCTCTTTGTTTGTCTCGCGCTGCCTCTCACTTCCTCTGGCCTTCACAGGAGGCTCTCAAGGCTCAGTATGTGGGTGCCCTCACTACACAGTCGTCAAGCATAAACCGATCATTTCACCTAACTGAATAATACCAGCCTTCTCTGCAGTCCCACTCCCACCCTGCTCTCCGTCCCTCTCTTGCACTCCCTTCAGCCTTTTGTCATTTTCATTCCTTGCATCGTGGCCTTGGCCGTGGTCTAACGTTCACACTTTCCCATCTTTTTCACACAATTGTCTACTTTTCTTTGTATTTTCTTCCTATCTATCTGATGCTTTCACTGTTTTCCCTGTCATCCTAAGTCATATTCGCATACTTCACATACCTGTGCATGTGTGTGTGCAAATATATGCAAAAAAAAAAGTTCTTAATCTAGCAATTTCGCATTGCTCCCTGCAGTGTCTTTTAACAGCAACAGTTAACAAGTTAACATCTCGCTGACTGCCAGAGATGTACAAGAAGCAATCACGAATGCTGCAAAAGCTGGAGAGATTCAAGGGATTCTGGGATCACTGATGCCAGAAATACTGTGTTACTAATACGTTAATCCATAATGGAATATTAATATCTATTTGTCCGAAATAAAACAAACATACTGACGTGGTGAATCGTATTCAGACAGAGTCGACAGAGGCTACTATAACTGGATCTTTTGTACATTCAGAAACGCCTGAATTTTGGCTGAGATGCTCTGCGTAATCCTGGTACTTTCAGTTCTTTGAATAAAAGCATCAATCAACATGTTTGTTCCGAGGGTCAAAGTTGACTTAGAACAATTGCCAGTTGCCTCTCACTGTGCAGCTTTAGGTCATTTCATTATTGTAAGGCCTCATGAGTCGATGGGTAGTGGTAGTTTCAACGTGGACAAAAATATTCATTTTGGAAGGATACATTTGCCGCCTATTCTTCTTCAACTGTGAGCAATATGGGGACAATGTGTGTGTGTGAGGGTGTGTGTGTGCAATCCAATTATATTAGGTTGCAGACTTTAAGATGGCACTTTTATGCGGAGTCACAGTGGGTGCAGCAGGAGAGTGAGCTTACATTTCAAGAAAAATTACAAGTCACTGATGGTAGAAAGTGCAAGAGATACAGTCAGTCTGTCTACATAATAAATATACCATAACAAATGAGCTTTTGCACATAAAAAAGCAAATCCACTTGAGAGTCGTAAGTAAAGTCAGTGATGTACATGTGTATGCATGTGGGTGTGAAAAAAATAGTTTGGATCTATGGCAGAACTACTTTTTTCCAGTCTAGACACACTAATGAGGTTTATATGGCACACATACTTTCATCAACAGAGGAAAGGAGAGGAGAGGAGAGGACAAGAGAGGGGAGGACAGGAGAGGAGAGGACAGGAGAGGAGAGGCACTCTAGTGAGATCATCTGTCTGATCAGATGTTTGCACTGCTGTCTCAACAAGTCGCATTCCTTTAAAGGTATTAGAAAATGATCTAAATAAAACTTTTCATATGTATTACGCTGTTCGGCACCATGGACAGCGTCAACATTTTACTGGAATTTCTGAGACTCCATTTAAAAATGAACACGCTACTGTAAATGTTCAAGTTAATACAGACTGTTCCTGAAGCGCAGTGACTAATTCATTCATCCATTCATTGATATCTCCTGAAATTATTATATTCTAAATAAATTCTCAAACACATAACTGTGGTGGGTACCCGATTGAAACCTTTTCAATTATGTTAAGATATTTCGTTTTCAATGTAGAAGAAATATATAGGTAACGCGACAAAAAAAGATCACTTGTCGGATCTCTGGCCACAGGTCTAATGAACACGCAACACCTCTGCCTCATCTGTGCGCTTTCTTTCAGCTTTTCATTACAAAATGCATCATTAGGGCCCAGGACTGCCCCACAACAGCAAGCGAAAAACACTGGAAGTGGAAATAGGCCAAACTTACCTTGACTGACATTAAAAAGGTGTGTCCAGGATTTACTGAACAGAACAGCCGAGGATTCGCCTTCTCTGAGTCACCTGGCCGGTGAACACCATGGAGAATCAGCGTCCACTGGCCATCTATGGAATCGGCGCACACGGAGGCATTTTGGTGAGAAAGAGCGAGAACGTCGTCGCGATGCCGCGGTGCAAAAAAGCCCGGTTCTCCGTTGGAGAATTGGGTTGTACGTTGCAGCCTTGGTGAAGCTGTGTGGTGCGCACTGGTCTCCAGTGGACTCACGTTTCCAGAGAGAGCCAAGAAAAAGAATCAAATGTAATTCTTAGCGTGTTTCTTACCAGATAAGTTTTATTTAGGGACTCCTAGAAGACCATTTCGATCTAGTGAATGTCAGAAAAATGATCAATATTTGAGTTGCACTTTAAAATGTATGCGCTAAGGAATTTGGAATCACTTCTTTTTCTTTCTTTTTTTAACACGCTGCAAAACAGTAATATGAAGCAGAAGACAAGTATTTGTTGGATCATGTGAATTTTACCAACGTACCAAGCTTCTCGTTTTCCTCAGCTGCCACAAAAACTGGCACGAAGAACATTTCACCTCCTGTCAGACCATTCCAACAGCTATGTCAAAGCTCAACTTGTTATTCCCAGACGTTGTATCCAAAAGATGTGCCTGTCCTCGAAACCAGTTGCAACAGTTTATCACCTCCAGTATAGAAATACAATAATTCTGCGAGATTATCGCCTTCACTTCATGCTTCGCCCAGTCCTCCTCCCGGTGGAATACGCGATTGAGGGGCGCATCTGTCAAGCCTCCGCATATAGCCCAAATATCCCACGAAGGTTTACCCACGGACACCTCCAGACAAATGAATGGTGGAAAAAAAAACACACAAAGCTGCTCAGAAAAGTAAACGTTTAATCATTTGTCTTGTGTCCGGCTGCGCGTCAGAACCACGTCGTGTGGTTGGATTCTCGGCAAAGAGTTCTGAGTGTAAGACAGAGGGAGGGAGAGAGGGATAGAGAAAAAGAGATTTGGAAAAACTGGCAGTGATGGGCTCCCGAATAAAGTGTAACCAACGACGTGTTTAAGTGACGTGCTCCTGATTCCACTCGTTAATTGAGTCCTCATGTGAAAGTACCTGCGGCAGTAAATCACGTCCTGAACTGAAATGAATGCACAAGAGAAACGCTGCTCTCTCTCTCTCTCTCTCTCTCTCTCTCTCTCTCTCTATTTCTCTGTGTGTGTGTGTGGGGGGGGGGGGGATTCTGTAGGGAAGTTATGTATGGTGGATATAATATTCGATGAAGCATGCTCATACCATAATAACCAGTTCACACCAGCACTGTGATGCAAGATACAGGAGTAAGGTAGTATATATATATCTCTCTCTCTCTCTCTCTCACACATACACACACACACCACTTATACCAACACAAATAAACTACACAAGCACAAAATGGTGAATAATCATGTTGAGCATTTCACGTCTTCATGAGATCGGACAAGCGAACGCACCATCACAGCGTGAACGCAAAGAGATTCACGCATGAACAAGTTGGATTTTTAAACACCACGAAGCGGCGGGGGAGCACTCGACAAAGTGCACCGCGTCTCGTGCTGGTAAGTGGGCGGCGATACCTTGGCAAATGATAAGTAACATATTGTGTATTGCATTAGCTCTGCAGGAAGGAGAATCAACTGTGGGTCCTAAAGAGATGTGAAAGGAAACGACAGAGAGGAGAGATGGGGGGTGGCGGGTGGGGCGGGGTGGGTCGCCTCAAGAGGGTTTAATGCAGATGGATGGAAAGTCTCTCTCTCTCTTTCACACACACACACACACACACACACACACACACACACACACACACACACACACACACACACACACACACACACACCAGTAGATTTCGTTCTTCTAGCACCATGGACAGCTAATAAGCGCGGAGGCCTTTTCAGCGCTGTCCAGAGTGCTGAAGACGTCTCATTTGGGAAAAAACTCACATTAATGTAAGCCATTACTCACTTCTACTCTCCATTTTTCTGCCTTAATCTCCTCCACAAAGGGGTCAAAACGCTTGGTCAACTTTCTGATGAATTCTTGAGATACTTCTTTGAAAGGGTTTTACTGCCGCTTTTAGGTATTCTGTATTGTATTTGAACTATTCTATACTGTTTTCCAGTTTTTATTTGTTTCTCTGAATGTTTTTCAGTTTGAATAGTCATGACTGCAGGAATCTAAGTGTTTCATATGCTAAAAATGTCATTTATTCTTTGTTGGTGATTAGTAATAACCTTAATCTGAACTGCATTCCCTGACATGCTACCTCAGTCACCCTGAAAGCAGAAAGCTAGCAGTCATGCTTAAGCCTACAGGTTAGTTTTAGACTCTCTCTACATGTATAGACAGCAAAATATACTTAATATGGCACTTTTATACCCACAAAAGAAGAAAGACTGGAGGCATGAAAATTGTATGTTTTGCCATTGTGCAGAAATGAATAATTCAAGGCACCATGTGCAAAAATACCCCCACTTGACAGCTTAAAGTAAAGTGCGTTATTCATAAGTTGTGAATAATTGAGGTTTAGGGAACACAGTTGGAAGTGAGGGGGTATCTTGCTGACTCTGAGCTTTGTCTGGGTTGGCCCTTCTGCGGCAACACAATGCTTGGGTCAGGCAATTAGCAGGCAGAACAAAGACACTAAGATAGGAACCCCACGTGTTTTAGTGAAAAAGTGTAAGCAACAAATGAGTTTCTTTCTAGCTAGCTCGGATATTGCAAAAAATGGCCATGACACTGACTTGGTGTTGGTCCTGATAAGAAAACCAAACAACAAAAGCCAAACAACACACATAACAAACGACGTGAGAGTGAGAATTGTTGCATCATGTTGCACCGCATCACATCATGTCGCCTGGTGTCTCATCTCATCACATACCATCACATCAAGGTCACGTCACATCAAGTCACTTCGTTTCAGACTTTATGTCATCACAACAAAGCAATGCAATGACATACAGTGCCTTGCGAAAGTATCCGGCCCCCTTGAACACATTTTGTCACATTACAGCCACAAACATGAATCAATTCTATTGGAATTCCACGTAAAAGACCAATACAAAGTGGT
>JAUYWH010000026.1:15262468-15301377 GCA_034779795.1 Ctenopoma multispine
TGATTCATGTTTGTGGCTGTAATGTGACAAAATGTGGAAAAGTTCAAGGGGGCCGAATACTTTCACAAGCCACTGTAGTAACACAGGACAAGTGAAATAACACAACAACACAACGTCATGGTGGTATTTTTCTACTCAGGATAATACAGCACGGTGCACAATTTGTACTGCAAAGTGCCGAAGTGAAAATCAGCTTTTTCTTCTACGTGCAGTGGTGAGGAACGATGCTTCTACACAATGTGCACATTTATTTAATCTTTATCACAAATACGGTACCCAGTTGTGCAAAAGACTGATAAAAAATGAAAGCATTTACTCAACCAAGACTAAACACTCTATCACTCTGTCTCAGTTGCTTAGAGGTAGTTTCAACCGCTCTAGATTTGTTTATGACATTTACAGTATATGCAGTTCTTCACCTTCCATTTACTACTGTATGAGTGTTTCATACATAAGGTCTATAGCCCTTTGGCAAAGAATATAAAAAATCTGACTCCAGCCTCAGGGGTAGCACAGATACAGTGCAGATGTAGTACTATTAAAATGCTCTGTTTGACACTGTTTCTAGAGTAGGACAAACCAAACATATCTGGTCAGATATGTCAGTATGGATGACCACTTTGATAAAGGTCGGTTTCCACAGAGATGCCAGTCGCACACAGCCTCCGGGGCTGCTGGGAAGAGATAGGCTACAGCCCAAGTTGTGTCTCTGGGTGTGTGTCAATGTGTGAAAGTATGTGTTCTCAGCCTCTCTAGGCAGAGATAAGGGGGAGTCCTGGAGGTGCATAGAGCGAGTAAGGATTTGGAGGAAAGTGGTTAATGCCAGAGAGCCAATCCACACAGTCATTATCTAAACTCTGCTAAAACAACTGCCAGTTCACTAACGTGAAAACACATATGCACATACATTCAAACAGCTTGTGCATCTGCTATGTAATATATATATATATATATATATATATATATATATATATATATAAAGGTCTCTGTGTCCCCCTTTCCTTTGTCACTCTAACTTTTCTTGCCAGTTTTGCCTCTCTCAGCACACACACAAACGTCCTCTCTTTTACACACACTCTGTCATGTGCATCTGCACAACTGAAACTTGAACTGTGCCCCCTGTGTTCTTATGAAACATTCAGAGTCCCAGTTGACTGGACATGTGTTCGTCTTTGAGTGGTGTGTGGGTGTGTTTCACAGGAAGTCATGTCTAGGACACACTGAGGTGGCCTTACAAGAGGGTCATGTTACTCTATTTTTCAAAAAGCTAGTGGAGAAAGTGACTGTCAGAGGGGGAAGAGAGCTAAGAGAAGAAAGAAAAAAATGACGTGAGTTTGATGACAGGAAAAATACAGAGCTGTGAAAAAGAGGCTTCGAAAGGTAAAGTAAAACACTGCAGTGAAGATTAGAGAATGGACAATGGAAAATCAGAAGTGCCAAGTGGTGAGATAACAATGTTTAGAGAGAAACAAAAGTAACAATAAAGCAAAAAGAAAATGTCATTATTTCAGAAATATTCACAGCCCTGCATTGTTTGTGCATTGTCAAACACGGCAAAAGCAATTCTCACAACAACTCTACTTCCATTAAACTCCAACTGTGATGTTTTGCCCAGTGGACTGAAAGATTGTTTGCTTCGCTGTGTGCTGTTAGTTTTGTACATTGGCAGCAAGCATTTTTTGTTTCAAACTAATTCAGACAAAGTAAACAATACTTCTAATTGCATCATTTTAATTATTTCCTATCAGGTTTCAGTTGAATGTAACAGTCACCTTGTAGAAGAAGTTTGTTTTTGTGTACATTGGATTATTTAATTTACATATATAAATATATTCTTGTATTTTATATTTGCATCAGTGCTTGTCTTTATTGAACTAAGCATCAGCATTTTGGTGTTTCTATTTCTTTTAGCTTACAGATTTTGCTACAAACCCCCTGGTTACTTGCTAAAACCAAGACAACTTCTAAACATATCTAAGATGCTTGATGATCACTAACAAAACACATTTTTATAGACATGCACAAACGCTGGACTTTCTTACTCCTGTCTTACTCAAACTCATCACTAGTGGAAAAATCAATTTACTTGACTCCGAGACAGCAGCTAAAGAATTTAAACCAATCTGACGTGATTTACTGTCAATTTACAGTATCTCTCTTCTCCTCAAGCACAGACATGTACACACACACACACACACACAACCATGTGCATCACAATTGTCCAAATACGTCTTACAGTCTCATTTCACAGTCTGCTCTTTACCTACCCAGCCCCCTGGAGGGATTTAGTAAATAGAAAGCTAGTTTGTGCTTTCCATTAGGGCCTAATTCTATTACGCAGCTGGCTTTTATTGATCCCAGTGTTCAGAGAGACATGCAGGAAAAGTAGCAAGAGAAGACCAGTGTGGTTTGAAGAGGGAGGTGGCAAAAGGTGGAAGAGTGACAGGGGTTCAGTTGGGTGATGAAATATATAAAGGGATTAGGGTTGAGAGATATAAATTAGAAAGGAAACAGACCCTTAAACAGCATGCTCTATCTTCACCCATCTGTAAATTATACACATTATGATTGTATCTTGTGTGTGTGTGTTTGTGTGTCCTAAAGCCCTGGTATCAGGCATACACGGTGACAGTGTTGGCGTGTGTGGTACCACAACATACTGATTCAAATTGACAGCATGCCTATTACTTGAACAATGTAGAGAAAATGCCCCTAACATATAGATACATAGGTACAGACACACACAGATTCACACACACATACGATCTGGACAGAGACGGGGAGGTGACTACTGCAAGGTTGATGTGGAAGCATGAGCTGCACAGATGTAAAAACCCATATCTGTCATGAAAACCTAGGGAATGCGTACTATATGGCGTACAGTTCGTTTGTGGGCGTGTGATGCTCAGCTCAGCCAGTGCTTGGAACCAGAGTTGTGGTCACACCTGATTCACCCTGCCCGAGGGGGTGAGTGTGAGCAAACCTGGAGAAAAAGAGAGATTATGAGGGACAATTCCTCTGATACGCCTTTAGATGGAGGGTGAGAGAGAGAAAGGTGGTGGCAAGAGGCAATAGAGCGGATAAAGGAAGAGATGAGTTCAGGGAGGGGTGTGAAGGAGTCAAGGTGATAGAGGAGATCAGATAAGGCACAGATAGAAGAGGAGAGACATGAACAGAAAATAATATAAAAAAAATGGGAACATACAAGATGTCACTGGTCCCAGAAAGAAGATGACCAGTTAGAATATAAAAAAACACATGGCCACCCAGAGAGTGAATAGATATGAAAGCATAGATAAAACTCCTCGATGCATGCAGTTATTTAAATACTCACATACTATGAATGTAGCTCAGTGAAATACAAAAGGGTTGGAATTGGTTTAAAATAAAATAAAAGCAACTGGGAGTAAGAAGGGAGTGTGTACACAAGCTGCTAGACAAAGCAAGCCAACACTGGGCTAAAGAGACAGATGGGGAAGAGGACGTCAAAGAACATTCAGTTTGAAATTCTTTCCCTGTGTTTAGAGTCAACAGTAAGCACGAACATGAGCGCTATCTGGAGCACAGTACAGAGAGCTTATGTCTCCTTATGCTTATTTCATCACTGTCACACACCCACAATCACAATGTGGTTCTTGTCAACTCCATCAGTGTAGTTTTGTCATTTAGAACAATGTTTCCTTTGACAGCTCAGCTCTCATAAGTCTGAGGAAAAAAAAAAAGTTTATGAAGTATCTTTTTTTGTTGCTGAGTTCCTGGAGAGAGAAGAACCTGTTTTTTTCATTCTAAACGGATAGTATATTGTTCTTATAAATATGTTTCAAATATGAATCATAGAACTCCCACATGACTTTTAACAGTAAAATGAACTGTCTGAAAATTGATGGTCAGATTCAAAATATTGTATCATCATGTTGATGCTGTCCAGGTTCATGGAGACTTTAACTGTAAATTCCATTTTTGGGTGGACATTTATATTATGAATGTGACTCATTACACACTTACTGAAGGTAAATTTATGTCCCTGTTGGACTTAGATCAAAGCTTTGTAATGAATGCTAGAGTTAAATTAAAATTTTAAATGTAGACATTCAGTAAATAGATTTATCCAAAGTTACTTTGTAAAATAAGTGACTGTTTCCTGGCTACATTTGCAGATAATTCTAAGTGCTGTGAGGTTAATCATCACTGGTAAAAAAAAAGAAGAAAGACTGCAGTATTTTGGTTAAGCAGCCAAGTCAGAGCTTTCTGCCATACACACAACTGTAGAGTGCAATCTATGTGCATAATATGTGACAGCAAGAGTAAAGACTCACTTTCTCACCACAACTCAACACCACGTGACATTTTAAGATATGATACTACATGTCAATCTCAGTTCAGCTTGTAGCATAAAACCAGTGACCCTGATACTTTTATGCTTTTGCCTGATATCTAAAAGTCACTGAAATCAAACCTTCCAGGTTGACAGACCACATCTGTTAGCATTATGGCAATGAGCTTCATCCCATGCCCCTGAGACACCTTAAGTAAACAGGGTGAGTGACTTTGACACAGCGTGTGTGAGGTGCATTACAAATCTGGCTAGAGGTTACAGGTGATTTACTGTGAATCATAGGGGCACAGTCTGTCTCGCTCTTTGTCTCTGTCACAAACAAATAAAAACTAAGAAACACTATGGTACGCAGTACATATATTTTTATTCGATGCAGATATAGATATTCCACATTTATTGCTTCACTTGAATCTCCTGTGAGGAGGTGTACTAAAGCAGCCATCAAAAAAACGTTGTATCTGCTGGATCCTTTCTACTCAGCTGTTTCTGTAGACTGTAACAGGAGGTGTGATGACATTACCTTTCAAATATAACCTAGATGTATGCATGGGTAGCTAAGAAGTGATACGTGGTGTTTAAAAGGGCTTAGTCCATGTTAAAGGTCAGCTGTGCTGCTATGCATATACATCATGTCAGTGGACATGCTGTCACTGTAGGGCAGCTCAATGACAGTGTAAAACTTAAAGCACGTGACTCCAGTGTTGTACAGCAACAATTACTTGTTATATTTCTATAATCTTGGCAAGAAACGGGTACGATAGATCTCTCTCATTGTGGTAGATATGTAGGGATTAATATGATTATCTTCTGAGAATCATTCAGTGCTTCAGGGTACCAGTTCATCTCAAAATATTACAGTAAAATCATGATACTATGAACACAGGTATGGTTTCTTCTATGCTGCTTGCTAACAGTGTCATGATTTGTGTCTTTGGCTTTGGTGTTTTTCTTTATTTTGACCCTTGCTCTCATTGTCTTGTCAAAAATTAAACCCTGACAGATAGAGCCAGCAGAATTTGGTAATTTTGTGTGAAACATTTTTGACTTACCGAAACTACAATGTCTAATAATCAATTAACATATGTAGTTGTATTGGATATGGAGTTCCACAAGGGCCAGTTCCTAGACTTGTGTTATTCCTGATACAATATCCTAATGTTTTTATTTTTTATCTGACTTGATACTAAAACATATCTCCACCAAACTCACCTTAACACACAGTTACATACTGGTGAAGTAAACAAAGAAATTCTGACCATATGTCTGGAGCTTTAAATTTATTATATTCACCAAAAGGAATACAAAAATCAAAACATCAAAACATTACTATATTAAAAATTGATAAACTGAAAGTATTTGTACTCTAAGGCTTGGGCATGCATTCAATTAGTTTGGCAAAATGTCTTTTCTTCAAAAAATTTTTTTTCATGCTTCTTGTACTGCTATATAGAATTTTTTATATGGTTTGTTGGAATCCACATATTCAATCTCTCCCCACAGAATTTTCTGTTTGTGAAGAGAATTATCTAGTGGAGTACTCATTCTGATATTATTAACCAGCAGCACACAGCATTAGTATGTGAGGTGTCACCATCAATATACTACACCACTACCCCCAGCTCCCTACCATCCACACATGGAGCACATACTCATAATTAAATTCTCACACCTTTGTCATTTTTATTGGTTTGTTTTTCTGCTTGCATTTTTGTGTAGGACTTGATCTTCAGTGCTCTTTAGGGACATTTTTTACAAGCCCATGTGGGTTTCTGTCTTCTCATGCAAAGCTGTTATGTTTTGTAGTTTTCTTTTTATTTCACAGCTTCTATATTGTACAAATAAAAACTGTATTTAAACTCTCTATGATAACACTATCATGATGCTATAACTCAACAGGTTCTTTCAAGTTTATGTATTATAATATTAATCAATATAAAAAAACAAGCTAGAGGTGAGGCATGGATGCAGAACAGTAAATCCAGGACTGCAGTCAGCTCAGGGCGGACCCACGCACATCTCAATGTGTGGCTGATAGCTTCGGTGCAGAAATCTGGACTCATGCTGACGCTAAATATAGACAAAGGTTTTATGTAAGCTGAGGTGAATCATTCCATTCCACACATTTCAGCACACTTTCTCACACACACTGAATAAATGACATGGCACAGGTGAAAGAAGGCACATGGATGTTAAACATCCACCACACTCATGACATGACATAAATTTAGAGAACCGAGAAGACAGCATATGCCTGCTGCCTACCTGCTGAAATCATACACATATACATAAATGAGTATACATTTGTGTTTGTGTACTTGGTTGTGTATAAATGCATGCATGGGTGTGTTACTCTAGAGACTACAGTGAGCCTCAGAATGATTGAATGGTGTGTGGAATGGCTGGAGGGTATTAGTGTGTCTGAACAACATGCAGGCCAATTAACATTTCTGTAAGACACAGATTTTGAAACATTCTGGTCAATTGGGTTTACACAGATGACCTTACCTTGTTAGTTTTATTTGTACAAATAAACAAAAAGAGTCAGGGGTAGAGCTCAGTCTCGAGCCTTGCTAACACAAACACACACGTACACTAACCACACAGCCCAGGATATTGATCTTGTCTCCCACAAAATAATGAAGAAGGGAAGTGTTAAAATGAGTTATTTCCAATTAGGATGTGGAAACAGAGATGGGTTAAAGCTGCACAGTGACAGAGAGAGAGAGAGAGGAAGTAGCACAGAGGTAGGAGGAAGAGAGGACGACGAATCTGAAGCAGAATGTCCAGGGAAGGGAAACGTGAAGGTACAGAACATAATAGCTAAACACAAAGTAAATGAGAGGAAGAGAACAAGAGCAAGACAGAGCGAGGAGACAACAGAGACGAGAGATTGAGCTGGGGTCATGAAGGCTGCTTATTTTCCTCCTCCAGAGAAATCACCTTTGGCACTGCCAGGTGGCTCCTCATACGTGAACACACATGGACCAATTATGAGAAAATGGGCCCATGGGCACTGACAGATACCCCCACCCTTCCTATGTAGAACTTACAAAATGAAAGAAACGCAACACTAACAAATGAGACTATTCTGTGTAGACATTTAATTGCTGTGTCTCTTTTGTGTAATTGTAAAAAAAGGTAAAGACCTGTTTTTATTCATTTCTTGCCTTTCACACTAAATCTCCTTGTCGTTTTTGTGTTTTTTTTCTAACCCTAACCCTAACCCATTTTTTTGCTTAGCTTTCCTTTCTGGTAGGTCATCCAGCATGACCCCACTTGCCGTCCTTTTGTATGAGCAGAGTATGGGAGTCTGTTCATGCACAGAAACTTTTTCTCACTTCCTATTCTCTATCCCTCACTTCTCGAATCTGCCTCATGCACATTGCCTTATGTTACATCAGATGAAGCTATTACTAAAATCCTCATAAGTCTCCTAAACACACACACATTTTCATCTCTGTGCCACTGCATGCATGTAAAACACACTGATCAGCAAGAGATCAACGTAGCTGTCAGACTTTATGAAATCAATTTTAAATATATTTTTATTTTATCTATGATATCACTTTACAATTGAACTTTGGCTTGTATGGTGTAGGAGTCCAGATAGCTAAAGAGACCAGTGTGTCACCTGAACTATTTCCCAGTTAGCTTCTGTTAAATGACATTATTATAGCAACAGTGACATCTACTGGCTAACATGGCTAATTATGGATTTTCTATTTATTTTACATGTCAAAATATGACTTAAACACAGAATGGAAAGACAAAACAAAGTGGGAACAATGCAGTTTGTGTGTGTTACTGGATGAAGTTGTTAGCTCAGTCCTCAAGTTAACACACAAGTTATGTGGTTGTAAAGAAAATTTGTGGTTTTAAACTATTGCAATACAGATGTTTTATTATTATTATTATTATTATTATTATTAAACCATAACATATGAAGTATGAGTGTTGTTCAGTGGTGAACTAAGTATTCATTGCTAACCTAATGGTTTGTGCAAATGCCACTTAACTGCAATGTAGTTTGAGTTGTGCACCCGTCCCCATGTTTACTGTCTGCCTTTCAAAATTGACACACATAAAGGTCACATCACATAAAGGTTTAAAAATGATCCTAAAAAAATAAAAGTAACAATACCACAGTGTTGACATATACTCTGTAGTAAAAACTACTTCAGTCAAAATGCTATAACGAATGCCTATAACAGGGATGGCCAATCCTGGTCTGTGAGGGCCGCTGCCCTGCTTGTTTTTTAAACTATCTCTGCACTTACAGCTTCTGATTGGCTGAACATACTTGATCCAGGTAATAAGTGGGTAAGGCAGAGCCTGTTGGAAACAAGCAGTAGCCCTTGAAGACCAGGACTGTCCACCTCTCATAATGTACTTGAAGTGCCAAAGATAAAAGTACTCTTTATACAGAATGACTCATTTCCCATTGATAATTATGATATTATTAAACTATAATTACTGAGCCATTAATTTGTTCATTACTTCAGTAATCCAGATGGCAATGATGAAGATTATTTTAGCTACTATACATTGTTTTAATGATAATACATTTTCAATCTAATAATTTTAATTTGAATTACTTTACATACTGCTGGCAACTAAACCAATTCTGAATAGTAACTAGTAAGTAGTTACTATTCAGAATTGGTTTAGTTAGATAGTTATCAAGCAAATGTACTGTAGTTGTGATGGCACAGTGGTGCAGTGTGTAGTACTGTCAGGAAGGATAGGTGCCTTTCTGTGTTTTGTGAGTTTGCATGTTCTCTTCGTGTCTGCATGGGTTCTCTTCAGGTACGCCAGCTTACATGCATCATCCAACAACATGCATGTTAGGTCAACCGGTCACTCTAAATTGCTTATAGGTGTGAATGGTTGTCTGTCATTATGTCAGACTGGCAACCTCGGTTAGGATAATGGATACTTGGCAGAGTCAACTATAATTGAGTTTCAGTATGTCATCTGCCTCTGAAATCTAGTTAAGTCAAAGTAAAAATGAAAATACTCAAGTAAAGTAGAAATTCCTTTAATACAATTGTACTTAAATACAACACTTTAGTAAATGTGCTCAGTTACTTTCCACTACTGATATTTTTACTGGGTAGTTTCTTACTGGGCACAGAATATGTATGCAGTGTGGAGTAATCAGTGAGTGTGCTATCATGACACAGGAAAAGGGACAATGCAGTTTTTGGCTAAAGTGAATACATTTAATACTACAGAATATGTGTACTTGCCTGTTTAAGAAATAACCACTGTACATGCTGTTTTTCATGTCATCAAACTTTAATACATCTTGTTACAGGCAAGCATTATTCTCAAATATAAATGTGGAATGTCTGGGAAGGAGGACAATACAAGATTGAAGCATTTTAAAGAGCAAATTATCATATTTTATGTGGTAATATTCAGTTACACACTGCAAACTGTAAAGCAGACGAAGGTCAGATAACAAGGGCTCTGTCTTATTGATCTTTCTGCTTATGATTGTTGCATCTACACAACAAGATTAATTCTTGTGTAATAGAATAATACTGTAAGTCTGAGTATGTCATGCTTGTGCCACATGTACATGTCTTCAGGAAGTTAAAAGGCAAAATGTGACCTGATGCTAGAGAAACTGAAAACGCCAAAGTTTACTTAATCTCAAAGCTTGTGACACGGGCTTCTCCTTCAATGTTGATAACTGAGTACTTCTCCGCACCAATGCGGTTGGGGAAGTGAATGTTAGAGCCATCTGATAAAGTCACCACGAACTCTGCAGGGGTGAATTCAATAATGATCTGTACAGTTGGAGAGACAGAGACAAAAGAAGGAAGAAAAAGTAGACAAAGATGTTATCAATCATATTTCCTAACACCTCAACACTATATTGATACAAATACCTCAAAGTATTTCATCTGATGAACTACTACTCCCGTGGATCTAACCCTAACCCTGTGACTTAATGAGTGCTCAAATGACTTGTCAAGTTATCAGAGGTACAGTGACACACATTGACCAGCAGAGATCACTAAAAGGAAGGCAGAGGCATGGCTTAGATTGCCTTACAGCAGACACACCAAGCTGAAATATCCAATCACACATAGAAACCTTCACCTTGAACTCCTCTCCTTGATGGAAAGGAAAGCCTCCCTCACGGTACTCCTCACCCCAGTTGCCTCCCTGGTAAGAGTTGTAGACCACTGTATTTTCGTCTCCATGGGCATTAAAACGAGGGTTGATGTGCATTGTAATCTCCTGGTCATCTGGTCCAATATTCACTGCAAAACTTGACACAAAGACATTTACTAAACTTTAATATGGCTTATTACTTTTAAAATGGTTAAGATGTCACTATGTGTACAAAATATTGAGATAACTCAGCAGCAGCAGCATAGCAGCTGTTTTCATATGCTGACCAACATCCTTATCAGCTTTATATTACTGAAGGAAAGTTAATAGGTAGACAGTAAGTGATTATAGGTTCCTTTTATGTAGCCTAAATATCATAAAGCACCAAGAAGAGGTTTTAGGGTTTTTCTACTTACTTTGTAGCATCAGGCTTGGGAACTCCAACAATGGTCAGGGTTTGCCCAACCTTGAAGGACATGTTCTTTATGAACATACCCTATGCAGGAAAAGAGGGGCAGGGTAGTGATACAGTAGGTTATTGTGTAGTAATAATACTGGATTTTACTAGAGACAGTTATTATTACAGCTGCAGGCAAAGAACACCACCAGTAGTAGCGAAGGAACTAAGGAACTACAAAACATGTGTTTTCAATTATGCTCCCACTGACGACTTGTTCAAAAATTCCTGCTCCTCCCTGCTCAACTGTTAACCTCAACCTTTTTCTCTACACCGATATTGGCACAGGTTAGAAATGTTGAAAAGTGATCAGGGATCACTGTTAAACTGAGCAATATTTTCCTAAGTGAAATACTTAGTAGCGAGTGGAAAATAGGCTGAGCACAGCAGAAATCCCCTGTTCAGTTGCAACTGTACATGTGGCAGGAGAATAATGAGCAGTGTCAAGCTAAGGAAAATTGTATTTCATTAATCTATTATTTAGTTGCAAAACACAGATCACCATTTAACACTTTTTCACACTGGTCCAATTATGTATCCGGGGAATTGTTAGCTACCAGCAGGGCAGCAAGAATAAAAAAGCAGTTTTTACCATTCTTCACACAAATGTTAAATATTTGTGCTGAGGAATAGGCTGACATGAGACATGGGAGAAAATCTGATCCGATTCAAACACAGTGGAAAGAGTCTGAAGCATGAACTTTGCAGTCATTTATCTTCTGTTCATAAACAAGCTGACAAGTGAAGAGGAAGTTATGTGTCACAAACATACATTTTCAGTTTCTGGTTATTTTCAAATGGCATGTTTTATCATTCACGTGTATGTTTGAAGACACATTCCTTACATGCAAAATGCTTAACTTCTTGTGTAAAACACAGAGTTTGCTTTGTAAATTACATTTTATGTAGCAGTAACTTTTAGGCAGACAAAAGCTACAGCTGTTGGAATTTTTTTTTTTCAAATGTTAATAGCATTAGATACAGAAAGAAAGAAACCAGACTTTCTCACAAAAATAAATGAAGAGGCATTTTATTTAGTTAATAAAATTAAATGATTAAAATAAAAAAGCTAAAACCCTTTCAGGTTTCAGGTTAAAACTAAAAATTCTGTCAGCCAAACAAAAATGAAATGTATTTATGTTCATTTTTTCATTTATAAATCATACATTTAACACATGGCACTGGGGCTTAAATTGAGCAGGGATGGGCTGAGGTCAGGCTGGCAGCCACTCTGCATTTCTCTGAGACACTGCTGTCTAAAGGGAACCGCATACTGTAAATTTTTATTGTGCAAAACTTAATTGATTATATCAATAATTTATTAGACAGCAACTAAATCATGTTACCAAGTGACCAGAGACAGTCAAATATGAACAAGTAAAACATGTATATTCACCAATTTTAAATAACTGTTTTGCTCTAAAATAACTCTAATCCCAGTGGACTTAATGTGTAACATGGATGCAAAATAAATCTGTTACAGTTCAAGAGACATGCAGCAACACTCTCCACAATCTCTCACTGCTTTCACTGTGACTTGAGAATCAAATTTTATATCAGGATCTATTTTAATCTTCACTTGATTTCATTTTATCCTCGAATATAATTTAGTCATGCTGGCCCTACTTTTTCGTGCTCTTTCCAAAAACTATTGCCCCTGTAGCCAAGCAAAAAGCCAGAGTGAAACATGGTGTTTATTGTACAGTATGTAATCTACTCAGTCTTTGAGTCCAAAAAAACTGCAATGCATTCCTGCCTGTCTTGAGCTCTAGATACTGAAACTGAGAAAAAGCATGACTACAGTAAAATGAACTAGTAGTAACAAGCATTTCCGTTGCAGTGTAATTAAATAGTTTAATAGTTTAGTTTAATAACAGCTGACTTACTTGTGCATTCACAGCAGTTAAGAAAACTAACACGTACCTAATATAAAAGTGACATATGTGCAATGTAATGTGCTCTGTACTGAATAGTTTTACCATAAAAGGAAATAAAAGCACAGAGCGCTCAAAAGCCAAATAAATGTTAGATGCAATGAGATGGAGATTAGTTAAAGCATAGTTCAACTGGTTCAGTTACATCAGCATAGCATCATGAGAAGGCACATTTTAACCATCTGCCCATTACACTTTTTCAATATGGCCTTTTTTTTAATCTGTCTGAGTGATAAAATACAGATGATAAAAAGAGCAGGACAACAGTACTTTTGTCTAAGCAATACTTACTTTAATCATGTTTGCAGATGTAGTCAATGAGAAGAGCTGGAAAGGAGTAAGAGTGCTGCAGACAGGCCCTCTGCAGTCAGCCAGTGAATATATACAGTGTGGGCAGGTCCTTTAGCCTGAGTGACAGTTCAAACAGCAAATGAAACTTTGACCAATAGCTTAAAGTGACATTACATACCATAAATAACTAATTTAGTGTTTAACAAGTGACTGCAGATGTTAGTGAGGTGAAGATGTTTAGTGATAGATTATTAGTTGACATCAGACTGTGACATTATAACCTGGTGGTGTTGAGTCTGACTGTGAGCGGGAGCACAAGCCAGAGTGGCAGACAGAAATAGAAGTACATGTTGCCTGGGAGACGACCAAATATTTAGCACAGCCAATAGCCTTAATATGCACTGACTATGTATAGCTTGTAAGTAAAAGTAGGATCAAATGGCAACATTTGTGATCACCCTGACTGACATAAGCTTTAGTTAGCAGAGAAACGGGCCAAAGTGAAATGTTGAGACATGAGACAGTTGAGACGAAATGACTGGAATCTCTGACTTACTGCCAGCAATGTTATACACTATTACCAACTTTGGGTCATGGAATGTTAAATGCTGGGTTAGAGATCTCTGATTTGGGTTGAAGCTCTGAAATGTCTGCAATAAAATCTGTCATACAAATATTTTAATAGGAGTAATTGTGGTATTTTTTTAATTTGTGCCTATATGCAATTATTTTATTATGTAGAAGCATTTCCCTCAAATTATCTGTAAATCAAAATAAATTTCAGGATGGATCTTTGTTTTATATTCCCTGAACCAACAATGATTTTACTGTTCTTTTTAATTGTTCATTGTTATTGTTGCAGAGATGACTGACCTCAACTACTTGAGATTCACATATTATTAAGTGCCCTGACTAGAAAACCACAAAAAGCTGGGGAGTGGACCTTGAGATTAAATGCTTTTGTCATACATACAATTTCAAGAAGTTCATGCTGAAAAGTTATTTCACCTCCTCGGTTCAGTTCTACATCCCTTATTTTGAAAATAACTGAACCTCTCCTTTTTGTGTGCATACTTAAAGATAAAGAAGTTTTCAAAAGTACTGTATACTTCGATTCTCGAGGTTGACTTTCTCAGGATTCTCATTTAAACATTTAGGGGGTCTTACAACTTTAGAAATGACTCCACGTTAGGTGTTAGTGAATGTCACAGTTGTAAATTTGCTGGTGAAAAACGCTGCTCGTGGGCGACACTCACTGGCCTAAAGAATTTCTATGTTATCCATATAAAACTCTGTGTTGCTTAATGTATTCTATTTTAGAAAAGAATAGAATAGACAATAAAGTTTTCTATTATATTCTAAAATGTAATTGTTGCTTTAATATGGTTTATTATTTTTAAAATGTGCAAGAAAGTACATTCAAAGTTATTTTTTTCAAGTATACTTAAATAGACTAATGGCAATGCACTTGTAGTATACTTATATCAATACTAATACTTATAGTACTTTTTCAATACTTCTTGGGACTAAATTGGCCCACTTTTTAGTTTATAAAATTATACTTTAAATGTACTAAAAATAAACTTTTATATATATTTTTAGTTCACTATGAATATGCTATCTTTCCAGTTTATAAGAGTATACTTTTAAATACAAATACTGCACTTACAAGTATACTATTAGTTTCCCTGTAGTATACTTTTAACCTACTTTTGAGTATATCATAGTTACTAGAATATAGTTAAAACGTGTGTTTTATTTCCGCATGTAACAAATACTTGTCAGGTCACCAGACAGTTGTGTGACACTCACAGCTATCAGAGTACTGAATTTGTAGAAAACTATGCTCATCGTTAACCTATTTAGTTAGTTAGTATACTTCAAGTATAAGTATAAGTACAGGTATATAAGTATCGTGATAGTATATATCTGTATATAAGAATATAATCTGGCCCGACAATGAATTAAGAGTTAAATATAGTTACAAAGATGGGCCAAATGTACTTAGATTTTTTTATGTATATTTGTTAGTATACGTCAAGCATACGTTAATGTAATTGTATCTAGTATATCTATAAAAGTACATAAAAAGTAAACTAAAAGTATACTTGCTTATTTTTAGTTTTTAAAAAAGTATAAAGTACAGTTGAATATGCTTATTTTCATTATGGATGACATGTTGGGAAAGGTAAATAGGATATGACATTGCTATTGCATCAGAAGTTCAACGGGTTACAGAAATGCTAAATTTCCTCTTGCCCCAAGACAATCTCAAGACAGTCAGCAGATCTAACAACACAGAAATCTCTCAGATAAGAAAAAGAGGAACACAAACACACATTTAATCTTAACCATAACCCTTACCTTCCTAACCCTAACCCTTACTTTAAAAACAAGCCATCACTGTAATCTTTAAGGTAATCTTTAAAGTAATGAACAGGCCAATAAGCCACAACACTATTACACTGCGATTGCACCATTGCATAAACATAAGGCTTCCAGCATGGTGTGTGCAATGCTTATCAGTTTCATTTTCTGTTTGTCAAACAGCAATTTGCGTTGTATTGTATTGTATATATATTCATAAAATTATGCTTTTCAAGTCAAATAAATGAAAACGTAGGATTCTGGAGCGTTATATAATATAGAAAACCAGAAAACTGGGATCTTTAGGTAGTTTTCGGCTTGAGCTGCTCTTAGAGGGCGGGATCTAAGCGTCCAGCGGTGCAGTCCAGCTCCCTCTCCTGGTTCACGACCGGTCTCAGTCAGGAGGAACCGAACCACCTTGTAATCAAATGAACGACCCCCTCGCTGGGATTGGTCCGCATTCATAACATATTCAGAGCGACTGAAACACTATTGGTGAAGCGGGCGTGACGGGGGGGGAGGGGCGCGGACACATGCTCATCCACGCCTTCCTCATTATTATCAATAAGGTGGTGGCTGTTTTTGTTTTAAATAGCTTAAATGCAAACACACGACCTATAAAGATCCCGTCATGTCACTGTAATGTTATCGCTAGTGAGCCGTAGAGTTTGATGTAACCAGTCTGTGGCGCAGCTATGGCACTGTAGTTATCGTTACCGTGAGGAGCTTGCGGTGCTCTGGCCACCTACAGCAGCTGGTGGGTCGGTGTGTTTGCTTGTCAGCCGTCATCACAACAACCAGGTTCATATTTATTTCTACGAGGCTGTCATAGACATGGCATCAATAGCGGCGGTGCATGAGCCAGGTATAAGCACCGGCTCCATACCGCTGGCTGACACTTTAGTCCCCGCGAGCATATTTGCTCCAGACCGAGGAGGATCCGCGGAGGACCCCGGAGACGAGTGCTTCGAGGACGGGGACGTGCTCAATGGCGAGCCCGAGGACCGCGGGATTGACTTTACTAGCAAGGTAAAGCTAACGGCTAGGCCCTAGCTAGCCCCATCGCTGCGAAGCTAATAGCAGCTAGTAACGTTAGCTCCTGGGAATGAATGAATGAAAACAATTATGTGTTTAATGAATTCAGTGGTGTAATAACCTAACACAGGATATAATTCCATAACATAACAAATGACTAATTCAGTACTAAACATTATGCACGACTGGCTGTGTGGTCTCGGGGGGGGGGTTGCTTTTGCTGACGTTAACGAAAATAGCTAACTAGTTGTGGCTAACAACAGCCTTAACTGATGCCACAGTGCGTAACTTAACCTACGTAACTTAATAGTTACCTGTTTTAATCGAAACACATAGTGTGTAATAACTGCACCTCTCTGACTAACAGTGTTATTATGCTGTTAGGATGTAAAGCATTTCATAGCAATGAACGACTCCTGTTGTCAGACAAACCAAAACACTGACTTGACGTGGTGAGTCAACCCCAACACAAAACACACAGGCTGATGAAACAGATGGCAACAAGATCACGATTTGGGGGGGTTACCTGCTGAACCAGTGCCAACACCAAAGCCTGTGAGCAATAACTAACGTGACCAACAAAAACAACATCAATCCTGAGACCTCTTTTTGGTTTTGTGATTGTACTCAGGGTTATCAAATGAGTTATAGTTTTTCTACAAAATAATGGCTTCCTATATGTTGACATCATCCAGGGTTGTGTCTTGAAGGGTCAGATTACACATAGCACGGATTCCATGAACAGGTTGCATAGAGTTGCATCAGGGAGGAAGTCCTTTGTTCACCTTTGGCTCCTATCAATTTCATTAGACCGTGTCAGTGTCTGCTGTGTTGTCACTATATCTATAAACCTATACTTTGACTTACAGCTGTAGATATTAGTCATAGTACACTCACAACATGCTCACTTTGGTATTACTGAATCAAAATATGGGAGCAGTGCTTTTGGTTTCATTTCACTTGTCTCACTATCTTCATCTTAATAAACTTCCTGAAGCAGTGTTCATGTAGAACTGGTTGGAATTATTCAGCTTTTTTCAGTGCAAATTAGCAGGGACAGTCGTGTGTAACTTCAAGGTGACGTATTTCGTGGGAAGAGAGACAGCTGTGTTTGTGTGTGGATAACAGCTTTTGAACATGTCATTCTCTCTAAGTTTACTTTTTACTTCCATTTTGTATTGATGAATTATTTGCACCAAACCAAACATTTTTACCAAGCCCAGTCATACTTGACAACAACCACACCTGATACACTCACCATCAACCTTTGTCCGTTTAATAACCATTATAGCAACTCATTAGATAAACTATTTCTTTTGATTGCACATCAACTGTAGTCAGTGTTCTCTTGTTTTCCCTCTTATCTCTTCCCTCACTGGAACCAAATAGCTGGCACTTGTTAGCCCAAATGGAGAGCAGTATGACTCATTACTCCGCCAACTACGGGATAGAATGGAAGAGGGATGTGGAGAGACAATCTATGTGGTTGGGATGGGCTCAGGTGAGAAACACACAAACAGTTGAACACATGAGAAATGAAACACATAATCTCTCTGAGCTGTTTTGGAGAATTGCAAAGTTATGGTTGCTTGTATGTGAAATTCTTTTCTTCTTCTGTTTCCTTGTTGTCGTTTTGTGCCAGAGCTGATAATAACATGTCATTGGATCCTCTTGTTAAATTCTGTACTTATCTCTTGTTCTCCTCCATCTCTGTGTTGTAGATGGTGGTGACTGGGGTCTGGATGACAAAGATATGGAGGCCTCAGTGGCCACAGTGCGATCTATGTGCGAGCAGCTGGACGCTGACCTTATTCCGCTACGAGAGCGCAGTGAGGCTGCTGGTTTGGTACGTGACTATCTGATTCGCCGGCGTGTGGGTGAGCTGGACTTCCTGGAGGTTAGGTGAGTGATCACAGTTTAGAAAATTACATTAGGGTTAATGGTTGTGGTCCAGTGGAGATTCTACTTTTTCTATAACATCTACAGCTACATGTAATATTTTCTGTTCATTAATTACTGGTTAAGGCCATCATTACTAGTTCAGGTTATTCTTCTGAAGTTTTTCTAACCTATATTATAGTGTAAATCTTGATTAAAATTGCACGTAATTAATTCCAACCAACTTTCATTGATATTGAACAGTGCTAAACTGGTGTTATGTGTAATTAAGTCAGTTGTAAGTTAACAGTAATAATAAGTTTTGACTATTTTGTGCCACTTTCCCCATGATTTTGTAATATGTTGATGGATTACCACCAATGTATTATTAACTATTATATGCTTACATCCTACTTATATCTGGTGATCAGGAGCAAGGCTTTCATTTTTGCTACATTGATTACATTTTTCTTTGTTAATCCCGTATCTCATAGGGTTGCAGTGGTGGGCAATGTGGATGCTGGTAAAAGTACTCTACTGGGAGTATTAACACATGGAGAGCTGGACAATGGCAGGGGCTTTGCCCGTCAGAAACTCTTCAGACACAAGCATGAGATGGAGAGTGGCAGGACCAGCAGTGTGGGCAACGATATCCTGGGATTTGACCACGAGGGACAGGTGAGGGGTAGAGAGGCCTACTTGCTGCAATGTAATTCAGTTTGAAAGAATTCAAATGATGGTTCATTATAGTAGGTTCAATGATGTGATGAAGCCAGTGTACAATTATACACAAAGGCACTGAATGAAACATTGACATTATGTAGAGAAGCCTGCAAGCCTGACAGGAGTGGAATTTAAATAGGTAATGAGAATATGACATCTGTGAAATGTCAAGAGTTTGTAGGGTGATTCAAGGTGTGAAACACTGGTGTTTGTACTACACCAGCGTAATATAAGGTACGTGGAAATCATAATTTATTGCACCCAACCAGCAGTAGATTAAAAATCAAATCAAAAATCAAATCAAAAATGTCAGAACACAATAAAAATAGTATAAAGTTCACAAAGCATTAATAGTAATAGTAAACCTAAAGAAACATAATTAGTGAGATGATATACAGTAGATCTACAAAATGTGTGACTTCGTGAGAGGCAACTGCAATACCAAATTGACAGGTGCCTTTAAACTCTGCAATCAGGCAAATCAGTCTGTAATTACCCAAGTCATTTGAGTATGCTGGAAGCCAAGCAAGCCAAAGTCTGATTGCAGCAGAGACAAAGAACCTGTGGCAGTGTTCCTCCACGCACCACAGGTGGGGCCGTCCCATTTTTCTGTTCGCCCTCACAAACTGGAAACCATCCAGGTTAGCTGGGCCTGAGTTCATGTCTCATTCTACTTCACGATGACTCGTACAGAGATTGTGTCGTTCCCTCAGTGCGTAACCCCAGCTCTGCACCTCCACCTCCTCAGCTTGTCAGCTCATGGTTTTAGGTCTGTTGATGGATATCAGGTCTCTCTCCTGGGAGCTTATAGCCAATAGGCTAGCTGTAGCTATGTGTAAATAGCCATCTATGACATAGGCTTGTAAATTGTACATCAGCTACTCATACTCAGGGGTTTTGCTTAGCACCATGCATGGGAACAAAGGTATGAAAATAACTCTGACAGATTGCTTGCCATTCGGAAACACCACTGACCTGACCAGGTTTTTGTGATACAACACATGCATCTGGAGAAAAAGAATGTGGCTATAACTTTGCCCTCCTCTGTCTCTCCCCAGGTGGTGAATAAACCAGATAGTCATGGAGGAAGTCTGGACTGGACCAAAATCTGTGAGAAGTCCTCCAAGGTCATTACTTTTATTGACCTTGCTGGCCATGAAAAGTACCTCAAGACCACAGTGTTTGGGATGACTGGACATCTACCTGACTTCTGCATGCTTATGGTGAGAAGGACATGTCTATATCTGTGCATACTTTATGAAGTGAAGTAAGTAGTATTTAAATTATGTATAATATATACAGTATATTACGTATAATATATATATTGCTTAAGTTTTAGCACTTATCCAAATGTGAAATTAAGCTTACATATGGTGTCCATTTTTTCTTGTTTCTATTAATAAATTGTAGAAATAAAGTTCACTCGTTCACTTCTTTTCTAGGTGGGCAGTAATGCAGGTATTGTAGGGATGACCAAAGAGCACCTGGGCTTGGCCTTAGCGCTGAATGTCCCTGTGTTTGTAGTGGTAACCAAGATAGACATGTGTCCAGCCAACATCCTGCAAGGTTAGTTTTATGAAGTCCCCCTTTTCTTAGTACCTTTCTTTTCTTTCTGTCTTCTCTACAATATACAATGTGTGGATAAATTGGATTTGTAAATGTGTGCAGTTCATCTAGCAACATTGTTGTATAAACCTGTGGTATTGCCTTGGTCATAACAGAGACACTGAAGCTGCTCCAGAGGTTACTCAAGTCCCCTGGCTGTAGAAAAATTCCTGTCCTGGTACAGAACAAGGATGATGTCATAGTCACGGCATCAAACTTCAGTTCAGAGAGGTATTGTTTGCGTCCCAGACGGTTTCAGAATAGGTGAAAATGCTTCTTTGTAACGTGTGTGTGTGTGTGTGTTGTTTGCCCCTAGGATGTGTCCCATCTTCCAGATCTCTAATGTGACTGGAGAAAACATGGACTTGCTGAAGATGTTTCTCAACCTGCTTTCCTCCAGGACTTCCTACCGAGATGACCAGCCTGCTGAGTTTCAGATAGATGACACCTACTCTGTACCGGTATGAACACTCTACAAACACTTCTCACTAAGTATATTTTATTTGTATTTCATTTATATGACATATAGGGTACACCTTCCAAATGCCGTCTAAATCACATGCTGTGTTCTGTTTATATCTCAGGGAGTGGGAACAGTAGTATCAGGAACTACTTTACGTGGACTCATACGTTTGAATGACACCATGCTATTGGGGCCGGACCCCCTTGGCAGTTTCATTCCCATTGCTGTCAAATCAATCCACCGCAAGAGAATGCCTGTGAAGGAGGTTAGAGGTGGCCAGACTGCCTCATTCGCTTTAAAAAAGGTAGGTAGAAAAAAAATCTTCCACAGCAGCATCTATTGAGAAGTGCTTTGTATAATGTGGGTTATATGTTATGGTATATGTTATGTTGGTTAGAATTGGTTCTTAGACTGGCTGGTTGCTGAATGAAAAACACAGTAGTTGTATAATAACTGTTTTCTTGAGGGGGAAGGTTCTATTTGAAAAGTATGGCCACATCTAGTCTAGTTTTGGCTGCAGGGGCTTTAATTGAGTGTCTTTAAAACTCTACTGGTAATAACAGTTCTTTTTTTTTTTTTTTTTCTTGTTTTTGTCATCTTCTCATCATCTGACTGTACAGATAAAGCGATCATCCATAAGGAAAGGCATGGTGATGGTTTCTCCAAGACTGAACCCACAGGCAACATGGGAGTTTGAGGCGGAGATCCTGGTACTGCATCACCCCACTACAATATCCCCCAGATACCAGGCCATGGGTGGGTGATCACATAGAAAGTCACTTAATATGTGAATGATTTTGAGAAAACCGTGCATGTCTTATGTCTTTCCATAGTGATTTTATGTTAATGAAACCACGTTTGGGTGAAAATAATTTTGAATGTTGTTCACACTGACTGAAGTTGAGCAAATACAGAGCAGTAAAGTGTCTCTTCATATAATACTCAAATACACATATGTGCACACATGTGGATGCTTGCAAAAACTAATTTTCCCTGTCTTGTCTTTCCCTGTCTAATCACAACTTAGTTCACTGTGGCAGCATAAGGCAGACAGCCACCATCTTGTCCATGAACAGAGACTGCCTACGGACAGGTGACAAGGCTTCAGTCCACTTCCGCTTCATCAAGACCCCTGAGTATCTGCACTGTGACCAGAGGCTGGTGTTCAGAGAGGGACGTACGAAGGCTGTGGGGACCATCACTAAGGTAACTTTGTAAGATAAAGAAAGTTGACACTGGCTATAATTATGTGGCACATCATGTTAAAAAACAGAATGTTGTTTTCCCTGCCACAATAATGACTTTACCCACTCACGTGTGAGGGCTATACACTGAGATGTAGAATGTCTTTACTCATGAACAGTCAGTGTCTTCCGCTTTGTGGCTCACATACATATTCAAATTCTTTGCAGCTGTTGCAGTCCACCAATAATTTACCATCAAATTCCAAACCTCCACAAATCAAAATGCAGTCTACAAAAAAGGCGCCGCTCCGAAAGGAGGATTGCACCACAGCAACTGGCGAAGATGTAGCAACGATAACTCAGACAACAGGCCCAATTATGGCGCAACAGGTGAGTCAGTGAAGATGTTAATACTGTAGTGTACAAATACTGTATGGGGTGCTTTTATAGTGGTATTATGGGGTTTCCCTTTGAATTTCCTGCCTCTTACTGAGTACTTATCCTAACATTGCTGTTTTTTTCCTAACTTGTTAACTGCTGTGTTCTCCTCCCTTTTGTTTTTTCCTATTTAACATCTCTACATCCTGCTTTGATTTAATCATTTCATCCCAAACTCTAACCCTGCTAAATCACAATACTGCTTTACACTCTCTCCCTTTCCTTTGCTTGCTTGGCTGACTTCCCAAGGGGGAGGGAGATGAAGACCCTCAGATAAAGGAGGGCAACAAAGAGAATAAGGTAAAATGGGTTAATTAAAGGTGGAAAACCTAAATAGTATACATGGTGTTTTATAACACCAAACAATAAAACAAATCAGGAAGGTGGACGAATACTTTTCATAGCATTGTACAATATTTATGTGTTTTTGTTGCCTCTCCTTTGTAGCCAAAGTCTGGAGGAGGTGGAAGAAGAAGGGGTGGCCAGAGGCACAAAGGAAAAGGCCAGAACAGCAGCACCAACTCCACAGCAGCCCCCCCTTCAGCGGGGATTGGAGGCTCCTGAACTAACCTCTTGTTCCTTGTAATCCTCGGTCTCTGATATCACTACACCAACCGTGTTCATTCCACAAACCATGAAGGACACTCCTCAGTCATATTAGTTTTTGCCTTTTTACACCAGTTCCTAGAGCTTTTCTTTTTAAAGGGAACACAGAGGAGTAGGTCTCCAAACAAGCATACACCCTTCATACATATTTATGTCAGCAGCCTTTACTATTTTTAATGGTTGAGTGTGGATTTTTTTAAAAACGTTAGCCTCACTCAGGATGATTATTTATTTAATTATAACCACATTTACAGTGTGTTTGTGAAATCTACATTTCACTCCTCTGGCTCTGTCATTTGGCAGGGAGGGAGGCTAAACTCAAAACAAAGGCCTTGTACCAACGTGAGCAGCTATAAGTAAAACTCCACATGCATTCCCTGTGTATTTGCAATGACAAAGAATTGATGTACTATTTATACAGCATATGTAAATTAGCAGTTAGTTGTGCTTAAATTGGAAAAAATGCCATTGTACAAAGTGTTTGCTAATTACACATGAATGTAGCAGAGGGCACAGTGATTTCAAAAATCTAGGTATGGAAAATATAAGCTGTTAAATTTTATAATTGTCATTTATTTAGCATACATGCAGAATGTTGACTTTTGGATGGTCTTAAGTCTTTACACCTACACTCACCTGTGCTCTTAGACTAAGTAGTATCCATCATGCTTTCGCAGTCACCCATGTACCATCACACAAACAGTGGTAGTGTAAACAAATACAACACATAATCTTCTCACTTACAGCAGTTGCTCATGCAGTACTTGCGGTGCTAGTTGTATCTCTGGCACCCCCATGTGTTATGGCCTGTTGCTGTTAACATGTTGTGGCATTTTAAACACATTTTACAGCTAAGAAAACTGACCATTAAACAGGTTTTACTGAACATTGTATTCTCATATTTCCTCTCTATATAGAGCCAAAACCCTAAATTCTTATATCTGTTTTGTTGGTGTGAAAAAGAAATATTTCAACTTAAACTAAATCACCAGAAAAAGGGACAGGAATGTCAATTTGTCATGTTTTTCCTTAAACATACAGCAGCTAATTTTTTGTACAATAAGGCTAGGAGTGTTATCATGTATTCTCTCATCAAATTACAAAAATAAAGTGGGAGATGCTTGCTAGATTTGTTGAGGAACCACATGGCAGAATGTTGTGTGTATATATATATACAAATAATATATATTCCAATTGTAAATTTGAAACATCAGTATAATTCAACATGTGAACATAAATGTCCTGTGCATCAAAAAATATGAATACAGTTTTGATAACATACTCTATTATCAACAACGGTCCATAAAGTTTAAGTATAAAACAGGCAATCCAGTTTTCTACTGCATAAGCAGTTTTAAGTCAAAATTAAGACTTTAGATCTGAATAAAAATGATAAAGTACAGTGCTGTGCAAAAATCTCAGCATTAGACTGAATTTTTTTTACAATGCTATGATGGCATTTTGCATTTATTTATCTCAGTTGTTGTTGTGGAACAACTAGAAAGATGAAGTGTTCACTTGGCTGCTATTCTTCCACAAAGACCATCCTGATCAAGCTTCTTTAGACTATGGAAGAATCAACTTTGGATCTAGATGCTGAGTCCACCATTCCAATTTTTGTCCTTGACCTCTGATACTTCTCTACAGAGGTCACACTTAATTTATCACTTCAGTCCTTCTAATATTTTTCTTTAAGTCTGTGTACACATTTCCTTTATTTTAACACAAACACAAATACATAAATGGTCATAACAGCCAAAAGAACAAATCTAATAGCGGCTTAAGACTTTTGCACAACACTGTATGTTGAACCGTTTTTAATTTGCTACAGTACATTTAGTCACAAATGACAGAATATATATATATATATATATACGTAACATTTATTTACTACAGATTGTAACACAAAGTATTTATTTATACAGTATGTCATACAAGTGCAGACTGCTCACTACCACTGTTAAGGTAGCACACACAACCATGATCTTGTATCACAATCTGAAAAGGCTTTGCTTGGCATGTGCAACATTAGTATTTAAATATTCTGTGGAATTCATGATATTGGATGATGTATCATTCCTCTCAAAAATAAGTTGTACATTTACAGCTTCGCATTTAGGAATGTTCTCTTTTGGTCTTATTATCTGGAAATGTACAGTATAGTGTGAAATTTAGGATCATGTTAAAAAGCCCTGCGTTTATCAGCTGGTGCTGCCGTTAATGCAGACACAATCAATGCCTCTCAATGGACTGTACGTTTCACTCCTGCACAAAACACACAGCTATAAAAAGCTGAAGAGCCAGTGTAGTCAGTACTGAAGTACTTTTTAAGTGTTTCAGCCCAGTGAGTACAGATAATTCTGTACTACAGGAGTATTTTACTTGTATAACTATGTAGTTTTAACAGTAAAGTGAAATCTCCTGTACTGGGTCTGAATAAAAATATAGGATGCACCTTAATGCACACATGCTTCTGCTCATACAATTCAGACCTTTATGACGACTGGAGGGTTTCAGAGTCATCGTTGTTACCACTATTGAATGCTGAAATGTGATGGGACACATATGGTCTGTAAAGTAGTCACTAAAGCAGGCAAAGGTGTCCAATATGTGATTGTAAGAAAAAGAAAAAGGTGAAGCAACATCAAATACAGACACACGGGACGGGGTAGATTCAGCTGTTCCTGCTGAGCTTCTAGCCGTCAATGTCCCAGCTGAAGAGGTGATGTTTCACCAACATGTCCTGCACTCCCTCTTTCAGTGGTCTCTGCTCCTTTTCCTAGCAAAGAGAGGACATGTGTAAAGCTTTTACCTAAAGACAAAATCAACACCATACTGGTAAGCAGTAATTTTGATTTAACAGCAGAAGAACACTGCCTGGTGTCTGGCCAGAGGGGATTTAAAAATTCAACATACAGCTCGAAGTGCTGCAATGTTCTTAATACTATTTTTAAAGTTAAACTGAACAATGACGAGAGAAACTGGGAACATGTATTTTTCTTAAATCAACAGGTGAACTAGTGTAACTAATGATTACACTGTTGCATCTACAGTCTCATACACGTTACCTAGAGATCCCAACTAAAGAGGTGATGCTGAACCAGCACATCCATAACTTCTGCTTTCAGAAGAGTGGAATTCTGAAACAGTATATAGTCATAGTTCTTCCCTGAACAACAAGACTTGCTTACTACTTCTTTATGAGGAGTTTTTTCCTCACCTCTTTCTTCTCAGGTAGCTCACAATCTTGGGAGAGACTGAAGGCAAACTTTGACAGGACCCTAAGGACATAACGGTAGACTGGTCATTATTTGTTTTATTCCTTAGATCAAGCACCAAAACACAACTTTGCTATTCATTAAATTTCCAATATAATCTATTATCAATTGATACTTTCATGAACAAGTAACAGTTCATTTAATATTAGAAAAGAAGCATATCCTTATTAGAATTATACACTCTCCAAATCAGATAGAATTATGAGAGGCTGTAGTTTTAGTCATGAGTTTCTTACCTGAGCTCACACTTGATCTGTACCCAGCCAGGGCTGCGAAGGAATGACCAAGGATGATACCATTTCTCCACAGCAGCCATGCTGGAACACAACACCTCCAACCATAGGTGCAGTACCTGCTCACTAGAAGGGCAGACAAATTGAGAACCAAACAGCGTGAGCGTGTGGGTTTACGTTTGTATATTTTATGTCTTTTTCTCTTGACTGCATGTGCAGAGTGACTGATGATTTCAATTCTGGAAAACTTACTTGAGGCCAACGCAGAGGAGAGACCTAAACTTGACGTCCATCTGGGCGTGTGCCGAGTCGTGGCTCATGTTGACCGACTGCACTGCCTGGGAACAGCAGACAGGGGACGCTCATGCACTTCATATTGCCTTCTACAGGCTAAACTTCTACACACATGGCTGCATTTCATCATACAAAAACAGCTTTGAAGAAGCACACTAGAGTTTTCATATCAATGAAATATTGAAACGATTCAATTTACACTCTGCTTTAGAGAAAACTAACAACATTTTCATTCATTTAAATCGCAATTGAAGTGACGGTAAATGTCCACTCACTCTGTATAGCAGCTCTTCTGGTGTTAGTACTTTCCCATCTTCATCTAACCTGGTTAAAAAAACAAGAACAAAACAAAACAATGAGTCATTCCTTTACAATATTAAACTCCCGAAATATAGAAAATGTGATGCCGAAACATACATCATTTAACTGTGCAGTCTGGGCAAGTTAACCATTTATGTTCTCAGCCAGAGGTCATTTTTTCCTTAACCCATATTACATGAAAACTGAATTTGACATGACAAATAAAAACACAACTGTGTGTGTGTCTATGTTTTACCTGTAGGTTTTACATAACACCAATCTGGAGTAGACAGAGTTGAAGTCCCTTTCTACCTCTCTACTGGCTGCCTGAGAGACAAACAAGGACAGAATGGATTAAGTCCTGTACTGAATTTGATTCAAAACTTTGGGAAATAACAAAGCTGTTCTCATCCTACCTCTTCTATAAATAACCAAGGATGACAGGGCCCTCCCAGTATAGATGGTTTCTTCAGACCATGTTGAAAGATGGCCTTCAGGGCTGGACACAGTGTGCCCCTCGCCAGATCTGTCACGGCCTCTGTCACAGAGTCATCACCTGCTAATGAGTACTGACGAAAGACACAAGAATATCAATCAATGTTTAGGACAATCTGCAGATTAATATTCAGGATACTGGAAGAAAAATATAATTAAATCAATAATAATAGACAAAAAGCTTATGGGATAAATAACATCTACTGAAAAGAACAAGACAAAGCACGTTCATACCTCTTTGCTCCTTTCATCCAAGATCTCCACAAACTTTGCTGGAAACCAGCCTGTTACAAAAGCCCAAGACAAAGCTTAGTGTGTTGTGAGACAGATCACAGAACAACATATAACAAAAAAAAACATAACAGTGGGTAGATATACATCAATGTTCAAACCTCTAAGACCATTGAGCTCTCCAACCCAACAATGTTCATCTTTCTGTGAGACGATCTGATGGAGACAGAGAAAAGCACGGTGATACAGTAGATCAGACACTGTGATGTTAAGTACAGACATTGGAAACAACATCTAGTGTCTGTCATGACTCACAGTGATGATGTCATTCTTTCTGAAACCCAGTTCATCGTCGTCATGTCGCTCAAAGTCTAACAAAGCCTTTGCCCGTCTCCGCCGATTGCGGGAGACGACAAGGAAGTTTTCATGATCTCGCTGGTGGCTCTCCATGGAATAATCAGGAGTCAGGTCCTATATTAAAAGGACGAGAGAAGTCAGATAAGACGAAGTCTGTAAAACTGACCATGTTAATTGCTACATGGTCTTTGCAGTACCAAATTTATCATTAAACTATACAGTCTGACATTCCAGCAAATGATGCCTCTGTCCTTATTTTGGTTGATTCACAGTCCAACACACTGTTGTTACAGTGGATGAACTCACAGTGCTGGAGTGATGTGGGTCCAAACAGTGGAAGTGATCAGCAATGCGAGCTATGGCCTCTCGCAGCGCAGCCACCAGCTCTGTCTGCTTAATGTTCTTTGATTTTAGGGCCTCTGCCTCATCCTCCCCAAACAGCAGAGAGCTCAGGGTGGACTTCCTGCGCAGGGACTGTCTCCTCACCACCTAAACGTATGCAAGCATAGAACATATGTTTTCTGTAACTCACAAATCATTAATGTTTCAGCACACTGATTTTTTGTTAATACTACAGTGACTGACCTTGTTGAGATTGGTGTTGAGTGTTGTGTTGTTTCCACTGCTGAACTGTGCCTGTTCATTTAGGATGTAGGCTAGATGCTTATGTCGATGGGCCTCCAAAGTTTCCTGGGATAGTGCCCCTGCCAGCCTCATAGCCTCCCCAAGAACAGCAGGCCCATCTCTCAGCTGACTTGGTAAGTCTGAGAGAGTATTGAAAATGGACGCAGAGTTTTCTGATGACACAAGTTCCTCCTCCTGGGGAGGAGTAAATTTCACAAGGATTAATATTTAACATCCAGCTTTTGTCAACAGTCAGATTATCCATGGACTAGTTGGCATGAATAGTTTCTAGCAATCACAGTATAAGATGTAACAAATATAAATTATCATCATTAAAAACAATAAAATGATCCTAAAGCATCTTGGAACAAGGTAGATTGTATCAGGGAGTAAAAACTCCCTGAATGAAATGTGTGGTGTAATTTAAATACCTTGATCTTGAGCATGCCCAGTGTGACCTGAAAAAGCACCAATGAGCCCTGGTAGAAGAGCAGGTCCCAGATCCTAAGGAGCAGACGGATGTCCACCACGCTGGCAAACGATGTCAGGAACCAATGCAGTGTGATCAATGACAACTCTGGATGTATAAGAAGAAAGGAGTTACATACTGTTCAGTCATTCAATGCCCATATTGCCTCTGACTCCATGCGCCTTATTCTCTCCAGCTGTTCCATTAACAGTTTCTTTTCCACTCTTACCTATGTCATGCTCCTGCAGAAGGCGGTCCAGGGCTGGCAGGTACTGAACAATAAGCTGTCGGAGAACTCTTTGGTCCGTTTGGACTCCCAGCAGAGTGGAGGAGAAGTAAGATGGAGGAAGGAGGTCTTCAATCAGGGCACACATCATCCATAATACATCCTCTTCCTCAAGAAAGAGGAGCAGACAAGAAACCACCTGGGAGGAGTCAAGACATAGGTGTGGGGAATGAAAAGGGGGGCGAAAAGAAAAGTATGAAAGGCAAGAGGAAACAAGAAGGATGATGCAAAGGCGGCGAAAGCGCAAAAACAACACACACACAAAAAAGTGTTTGTGCATTTACATTTTTGTTGATCTTACCATGCCAGTACCCTGACAGTACCCAATGTCTGGGTAGAGCCAGGCAAGGCCTCTCAGTACCCGTCTCAGTCTTGGCACTCCAACACTTGTGAAACTACTGAAACATGCGTTGGTCGGCATAGTTCGCAGGAGGTCCTTCTCTATCTAAAGGCACAGAGGTTAACAAAAGGCATCATAATTACAAAGAACATTCGGTTAGGAAGTGGAAATGAAGGGAAATAATGGAATGTACTGTAAGTACCCTCTTATCTATGATCTAATCTTAAGTGCATTGTCATTTCAATGAACTGCAACTTTAAAGCGACCTCCGATTTCATAGCATAGACTGTATCACGTTCTGGCAGCGCTTCAACGCCCTTGTCTGTTTGCCTCCCTGTGTGCTTGCAATGAAATAAAAATATAATGAGAAGTATGCATGATCTAGACGTTTCCTCCCTCAGTTTTTACTACTGCCTGACTTAATTCAGCTTAAAATTGATTTCTCACTAAAACGTGCTGTGTAGCTCTAGCGTTTTTCTTTCCATGCAAAAGGCACCATGGCAAATAATGACTATAAAAGATGAAAACATACATGGGCTCCTGGTATGTATGAATTTGTACAATCTATGCAAAAGTTTGTAATATTTTTTTATTTAGCACTTTGTTTTAATAATGAGGATTCTCTAATTCCCTTCAAGTAGCGTTTTCCAATATTACTAAGGATTTTGTATATTTGGTAGGACTACTGTATTGGGATTGTGTGGATAAAATGGAATTTACCTGTTTAGCTGTGGTGGTTTCATCATTCGAGCTGTTCTTAATGATTTCTCTGTAGGAGATCTCAGAGGTCCTCTTCTTCTGCAGTGCTCCAGACAGACGCATCCACAGCTAACATACAAAACATTTTTTAAACTCTGAAGCGTGTTTGAACCCTTGGCAGTTACTGAAATGGCGACTTCAGCACATAAGCAACAATTTGCTCTATTTTGTTTTGAATTACTTTTAAAACTTTGCATGTTAAAAGTGATTGGTCATCTTTAGATATATATTAATGTCCCACTTCTAGTCACTGTGATTAATAGTGCTGCCTTGATGTGCAAGTCCACTTACCTGTGGCCTCATGCTATGAGGTATTCCCCCTAGAACCAGAGCGCGCAGACGGTCAGAATGTGGAAGGACAGGATCAATGAGCTCCCAGGTCAAATCACCCACCGTGTGGTTGTGAGTAAACTCAAGGTGGGCTTGCCAGCGCAGTCGCTGCTGGGGGTCTTCACGCTGGGGTGAGCCTTCTGTACCCAGCCAAGACCTAGGTTCTTCATTATCTAAGTGTAAAAGTAATTTGTCATGGTAGCATTTGTCTTTGTAATAATAATATTGCATTAACATAATGTAGGTAAGCATCACGTAACCTCCTGCAGTGAAGAGAGTGGAAAATTGTAAAAATGTTGGGAAAAACCAAGCAAGATGGAAACATTAAAAAAAGAAGGAGAAGATTTTCACTGTGAAAACACCTGAAAGGAAGCTGGGAGTTAAAATGTGACAGAATAAAGAGACAAGTTGTAAAAGCCAGGAAGAGAATTCATTTAATGAGAGGCACAGACTGTAATTGCTGGGCAAATAAAAATCTGTCAGTCAACTGAATGAAGACAGCTGCTGGACAACATATTAAATAATTTATGCACATAAAAGAGTATAAACTATTAAAGACCATGAACAATAATAAAAATAAAATCATGTTTAAAGACATGGTACACATGTCATTACACCTGGATTCAAGAATTTTATCAGTGTGGGGGAAAAAATGAAAAAAGAAATTGAGAAAGTGTTTGCATGGGTCTATGTGAATGAACTCATTACCTTCTGTATCCACTCGGAAACCAAACTCATCGTATTGTTCTGGATGTTCCAAGGAGTCTTTCTACAGAGAGACACACAAACAACAGGCATTTCGTTAGTCAACATCCCATCACACCACACATATTTTTCTGCTGTTTTAAAAGAGCATTTTCTCTCTTTTTATTCTCTGTAGTCAGCAGAAGAGAAATACTTATGAAGGTTTGCACATGAACAACACATGAAGTCACATCCTCACTTGATGGAACTTGGACAAAATTTCCTGGGGCCACATGCTTGGGGTGAGAGCAGAGAACGGCCCGCCAGGAGCTGGTGTGTAGGTACCTAAAAAAAGGGACAATGACAATATTCGTTCAACTGAAAAGCATGTGATACTTAATGTAAGAACAGTGAGCAAAACAAACCAGGTTTAAAAGACAAATGACATACTGCTAATTCCTGTGATACAATATAATACAGTCATTCAAATATTAACGTTTCATGTTATTTCTGCAAACCAAATGTGTATCTGTGGTCACAAATATGTATTACAGACAAACAAATTTGCAGACACCCCCGTTCAGACAGAGCTTTCAGTAGTTATACTGAAAACCAAATAGGTAGAGATTTATACCTGACATTTTGGTGGTAGTAGAGTGAATAAACGGCTCCTATACGCAGAGGACCCAGTCACCCAGAGAAAGGAGGTCAACAGACAGCATTTGCTCTGTAGAAAAGAAAAGCAGAGGAGATTAAGAACTGGCTGTTCTATTCCTAGATTGCGGATGTTTCCATGTAATAAAGCAATGCTCATTCTACTAGCATTATTAAATGGAGGAAAAAAAAGTGTTTGAGTGCAAGAGAAAAAAAAAAAAAGAAGCAATCTTGTATCTCTTCTCATGGCCATGCTGCTGTATTTACCAAAGGCTAAGTACCTCACTCAATTTTGTGTATGCTTCATTTTCAGACAGTACACATCCTGGAGCAAAACTAGCAAATATTCTCTGAGAAAACTTTCAGAGCACTTTTAAGTAGAAATTCATAACAAAAGGTCTACTCATTATTACCTTTATTCATTTACCGAATTGCCTTTTTATGCAAATGTAATTACTTTTGTTGGGAAGCTCTTATCTGTTCATCACTGCTGTAGTCATTACCGAGAAGTTCACCAGAACAGAGACTGTCTCTTGAATACGGCTTTAAAATACACAGACAAATGTGCACTAAATCTAAGATGGCCACAAACAGTTGGTGCCCAACCAGTGTTGTTCAACAAGCTAACTGATTTTTAGATAATTATAAATGGCTATTTATTTTTGCAGGGTACGTACTGCATGCACACCAACTTTTGTATACATTTCTTGTATTTCATGGCTTGCTTCTACTGACTATGTTTTTAATGGTGTCACGCCTCCTTTAAACACCAGTTTTTATTGTAAGACAAACCCATATTATCAGAACATCTTGCTTTCACATTCATATTAAGAACACTCCTGCAGCAATGGGTCCACGGCACTATCTACTGACATAAACACACACAAGCAGACACAACAGTGGAACAACCGTAACTTGCAAGAGGCTCACCAGCATGCAAACACCGTGCCAAAATGATTCATTCCAGCTGTAGGCTTGCGGCATCTGAAGAGGGATTTAGGACTTGAGAGAGATGAGAAATCAATTTGAGGTTTGGAGGATGGCCAAGTACTTTAAGGCTAACACTGTGTTTAGCTCAGGGGAGTACTGGGATTTTGGAGCTATTCCTTCACAAGAACACTAAAAGTTTAATCAGCAGCCAGGAAAACCAACGCGACACAACCCCTCCAACAAACACTTGCAAATATTGACCATTCAACTCCAAAGTTATTTAACAAAAGAATCACCAAATTAGGCCTGAAGCAAGTTGTCAATTGATCAATTGTCTTTTTCCCCCCTAAACTGGTTCTAGTTAGTAAGATATGATGGAGTGCTGCTTTTTTTGTCTTGTGTTACACAAAACTGATTATATTTGAGTTTGCCTCAGAATAAAAGAGGAGATTAAGAGGACAGGGTTGATGGCTTATCTAACTGAAGTTGAAGACTGCCATCAACAGCACTCTAACATATCATCATCACATTGGGTGGCAGACGTGGGAAAATATATTGCAGCACATTAATGTTCCACAGACTAATATTATTCACAGATATTTGTTATTTTTTATACAAATCAGCTGACCACTTACTGTCTGTAGCACTGACATCAAATAATTTATTTTTGTCAGAAATCCAAACTCCTCTATTCATTATGTCCTGTTGCCAGCTGCATGAAAGCACATTCTCTGATACTGTAACAGTCATGTCCATCCAAGGATAAAATTCCCACAAACCAGTGTTTGGTTGGGTGTATAATTAGGAGTATTTCCATCTCACGCAGAACACATGTAGATCTTCTCCAGCACCACCTCTTTGAGGCTTTGAGGTAAGGACGTTAATGTTGAAATGTCAGCTTGTGGAATAAAGTCTCCACTGTTTCAGGTGTGGCTGTGCTTACCTGTGTTTGCACATAATGGTAACACCCTGCTGCCAGAAAAGCAAAGAGAAAACACCCTGTGTGATAGACAGAAAAAAAAAAATGTGTGTGCACACACAATAAGAGCCTTCCTTTTACAACACTAGACAAAGTTATATTATTATTGATAAATGAGCTTTTGGTGCTGTGCGAGTCTCTCCAATCTCCACCCCCACTTTCTCATAGTAACCACAACAGACAGTGAGTTGAAAACTCTCTTGAATACACATTTGTGTCAGAATTACTGCTTTGTACCCTGCCAAATTAGAATTGGCTGCATCATGATAGACATTCCTTCATTGTCTTTGGTATAAATCTGGCTTTCAAACATACAATCAATATTATATAATAATACAATTAATATACACTGCTTTTCAGGAGATTTAGAGGTGGAAACACCAGTAAGCAGAAAGAAAGAGCTTTTTTTAACAACTTGCAGTTCTTGATAATAATAATAAGCTGCCTACAGTACCAAAGCTTTAGACATCAGATTACATAACGCAGAAAGTGACTCAAGTTATTTGGTTTGAGACCCCACAGCACAGCAGTGCATTTTAAGGTGCAAGACAATAGTAGTTTTTCTGTAAACTGCACCATTCATCGCTTTGGAGTTCCCACCGTTAAACCTCTGACACAGATGATAAGCTATGCACTCTCGTAAAGAAGCAAAATGTATCACCTGTGTCTGTCATACGTATTCTGATTACCTATGGGTATATGTGCATCCGTTACGTCATGCTCCTACAGAAAACATGAAGTTCAACATCAGCTTGAATTAACGTTACGTCAAACACCAGCTGACGTCAGGTGCGGGGAAAAAAAGACTATATATTAGCGATACCTAGTTCTTCCAAAGCCAACATGTTCGGCCGAGTGCATTACATCAATTTATAAATCATACAGCATCAATCGCGTTCGCGTGATAGTTAGTTATGCCTATGAATTGATAAAACACATAATAACCATCTCAGAGACCAGTTTAATGTATTCACTCTGAGTTGTCAGCTGTTAGCCATACACGCTACCTTTAGCATTCAGCTAACAGTTACATACAACGGTGTACAATATCCTGCCGCCATAACTTACCGTGACATTACTGTAGTGGAAACACAAGAGTATGGTTTATGAGGAGGTATTTTTCCGACGTCAGGAGCAGGAAAACGCCATATGTTACACAATAATTCGTCCTGAAATTAGTGATTTCCCTGCGCTGTGCACCTGCTAGCGACGCGTAGCTCTGTCGTATCCCTACGCCCTTTTATGTGAACGCTTTCCGTTCTGAGAAGTAGTTCCAGATCCCGGAACCACACGCCTCACCGAACATATCCTTCCGCGGGGGAATAGATGACGTAGGCACACGGCGTGCATTTGTTCCATTCATTCATTCATTTTGTCTCATTCATCACAGGCAGCGCAATCATCAGCCAGTCACGAAACACAAACGCTCTACCGCCACGCCGGCCACTGAGATCTGATTCCGTGTCGTGTGTTCGTGTTATTCATTCGAGTTTGACGTTTCGAGTAATAGCATCTTTTTCTTCTTAGAACATACATCCCCAAATGAACTGGGAAAGAGAAAATAAACTGTGCGTGCAAAACGTTGCCACTTATGTTTTATGATCTTTAACATTTCAGAGAATAGTTTTTTTTCTTGAAAGGTTTATAGTCCCATAAAATACTGCTACAATTTTGTGGTCCCATAAAATGTTGCTGCAATAAATGCTAATACTAATTATCAGATATTGTTTGTTTTGCTCTGTTTCAGTATGGGTACACTATCCAACTAAATATAAAACTTTTAAATTAAAAAGGAAGCCTTCTTGTTCTGGTATCAAAATAACCCAGAATATATGATAAAAATAAAATATTGTTACTCAGTGGAGTAAATAATCATCATAACATCGTCACTTAATTAATATGAAAAAGATCCTGAAATTTTGTTGTTTCACTTATTATTGATGTTACCATGCTTTTACATTGCCGCTCCACAAGATGTCTCTAGTACAATGAACCTTCACGTTGCAATCAAGACCTTACAGCAAACTGTATGTTTCCTTTATTACAGCTCCCACAATCCTCCATCCTCCATCTCCACACATCTGCCAACCCACACTCACACATACAAGCACACACCTAAGATATTATATCTGTATGCATGTGCTTATGTAATACCAACTGGCCTTAGGGGACAGTACCCTGTGTTATCTCACGTTAGTTAGTGTAAGTCAGGCTAAATAGACATTAGAACTAAATGATCGGCTATTCTCCTATCTCTGAGAAGATTCATGCGTGACAGGCGCTTACGCTTTGATGTTGGAACTGAAAATTCTGCACAGTGAGCAATTGCATTTTAATGTCTTGTTCTAAAAAATGGGATTGTGTGTGTGTGTGTGTGTCCATGTGTGTGTGTGTGTGTGTGTGTGTGTGTGTGTACATGAAAGCAAGCAAGTTGTACAGCCTCCAGACAGAGGATCCAATAATCTTTTAAAATGCTAATCACTTACTGGCCCTCTCTGTCTTTACCTATTACGCTTAAACTTACGCAGCACTTCATCCCTCAGTTCCTGCATTCTTCATTTATTTTTAATTTGACACTGAAACATACAGTGAAAAGTTTGTATGCTCTAAAAATTTGTTTTTCACTTCACATATCCAACACCCTTCCCTTCTGCTTCTGCCCTCTGACACATCAGTATGACGCCACTGTGTTTCTCACCCTCTTGCACTGCTCACATGCTCAGTTTGCAGTACCATGCCAGAGTGAGTCACAACATTAAAAATGCTGCAGCCTAAAGTCGACCTTGCCCACAGCTTGCTGGCCAAATAGCCTTAATAGTGCATCCACTCTGCATGTCACAGTGATGTAGGTGTGGTTAGATCCCTCTCTGTCACCTCTTTCCTCTTTACCCTACCTCCTCTCATCTGTTCATCTGTCTGGCTGTCTTCGTCATTGTTGACAGAATGATGTGCACTGTCAAGCAAGCTCTAGATTTTACACTGCAGTTGCTATGACGTCAGGCAGAGGCAGAGAGAAGCGGAGGGAGATGTCGGGAATGAACAGGGACACAGACAGAGATTGAGAAACACAGAGATGTGGGAGGATACATGGAAGAGGCAGGACAGAGAAAGAAAGATGTGATAAGGAAAATGTTTGTGAAAATATATAGGAGGATGATCAAGAAGAAGGTGTGTGAGTGACTGGAGCACAACAAAAGGGGAATGGAGAAAGACAAATCTGAGGGAAACAGAAAACAGAAGGAAGAGTAGACGTGGGCTGAGAGAGGCATTTTTTCAGATATATTATTTGTATGAAACAACAGAAACCTCAGGCTCACACCCTTTATATGTAGGCAGGCTTTCAATCAGCTCAAAAGCTTGCACACACACACACACACACACACACACACACACACACATGGACAAGTATTATTGACATGCCCACTGGATCAGATGAGAGAATTTATAGATTCAGATGAATCAGCAGGTTATAGCGACAGATGGATGACAGAAGAAAAGAAACAAAGAGGAACACTTGTTCACACCGGATCAATTTGCTGCAGTCTTGTAGTTTTTCTTCAGGACAGAAGATAGCACTCTTGCATTATATCAGGCTGTGTACAATTAACCATGCATGTCGGCCACATCTGACTAGATTGTATTGCGAATGCAAATGTGCGTGTGCCCACATGTGTACATGGTTGCAAGTATGTACTGGTGCATAAAGAAAATGAGATTATGTTCCCATGTGTATCTTTGCTGTTCATAATATATTGATTACGTGTATACATATACATACATATATTTAATATTTATTTTTACTCTACCCTATGTTGTTTCCAGCATGCATAATAAAATCACAACGAGTCTCAAATTTCCAGATTCTATATTTGTCTTTTGAATGCACAACAGGAACTGGAACATGATGAACATGTCTGCATGCCTCGATTGTTATATCAGGAAAGAATAGGGCACCCCTTAAGCAACACACAACACATGCAGGTTTATGTAACCTGCATGATGTAGCATCTGCCTTTGGTATAATTTGAATCATTTATCCATATAAGGCCACAATAGACTACACCAGGCCGGTTTTTTGGATCATTCATGCAGCTATTTTCCATAGTCTATGAGGACTAGTCCTGTGATGAGAAGGATTGAAAGTAAAGGGCAGGGGGCTCTGCAGATATACATTAGAACAGCATTTCTTGTGCATTGTGGTGGGAGTGGCTGCTCTTTGAATT
>JAUYWH010000026.1:15301477-15313901 GCA_034779795.1 Ctenopoma multispine
TATATATATATGTTTTTAAATTTATATTTTATGTGGGTTTGAGCATGTGGGCCAACAAAAAGTAATGGCAAAAAATGCAAAGGGTAATAAATGGGAAAAATGATAGGAGTCTTACATGTATCATTGCTTCTTTAATGCACTTCATTACACATTTTCCCCTTTCTGCATCTAAGCTTGCCTTATTATTTATGGAGGTCAAGTCAGATGGGAAATGATGTGCTGAACTGCCACACATACACATACTGTACTCACCCGTTCAGACACTCCGGGAGCTAAGATGTGAGGTAAAGCAGGTCAATGTGATGATGGATGCAATGGTCAAAAGCAGCTGCATGAAGAGAAGCACAGGAGTTGGATTTACGGTGTAAGATACAAACTGCACACCCCAAGAGGAAGAGACTGTGATCATAAAGTCACAGCAGAATTTGTAGATGTTATTTTCATTGTGGCATATAAAATAGCCTACTTGCTTTAATGCATCACTGTAATAAAACCTTTTTATTTCTACCTTAGTGCTATAAGAAACTGAATTTCCTTTCATGGTGATAACCAAGTGGGGTATGTGCTTGCTTACAACAAACACTTGATTGTGATTTGTAATACTTCATCGTAATGTAACAGCATTTACAACAGTAGAAGACATTGCATCCAACAATTTAAGTATCCTTTGTACTTGTTACAAGTCTTATATTAATGTAAATGTGCTGTAATATATTTAATATTGGATATATTATATATTTTAATAAATGAAATATTGCCCTGCTGTATAATTTATTTCTTGTCCACGCTAAACTTTTTTTTGTCTGTTGTTTTTAGGCAGGTGCATTATGATGCTTTTATGCTGTGGTTTATTGGTGAAATAATACTGTAATAATATTAAGAACTTATAGTTGAGCATTGCTGTGGGTGCTCATGGGTTGAACTGGTTTTGTGGCTTTTAGCAGATCTTTGTAACCAGTGATAATATTGTATTTTGGCCCTAGAGATTTATCACAGAGTCACATAATTATTTGCTGTATTGGCATCATGGTGAACTTGGCATATCTTTTGTCTTATGGAATAGGTCGTCAAATTTCCATTTTCTCCACACATTTTACATTCAGCAAAGCATTAGAAAAAGATTGCAACCAAAAGCAGTAGGTTTATGAGATAGCAGACTTTATTGTTGTTCATTTCATAAACTGCTGAGCTCCTGCTCAGTGCTTTACCCTGCTGCTGCTCAGCCACAGTGTTTGCCAGTATTCAGCTTATGTCCATGTACTCCTGTTATACTGCTGTGCCAATCATAACATTTCATTAGAAGAGAATGTCTACTCCAGTTCTATTCCATCGCCGTACAGCAGGTGGTCTGAGGCTGTGTAGCACGGGAAAATCAACACAAAGTTTAATATTATCACTCCCCCTTCAACCTAATCTTTGTGGTGTGTTTGGTGTAAAGTGGCAAGGTCAAACACTATACAACAAGCACTGTCAAACAGGTTCGGGCCTGGAATAGAGATTGTGAATTATGTCTACACATCTACGTGTGTGTATTTGTATATGTGTGTGTATGTGTGCATGCATATTATACATGCAATTTATATCTGTCATTAAGTGGTGGCTAAAAGGATAAAAGAGCAGTGTGTCCTTGATCTGAATGCAGACCTATATCACGGTTATAATAATAATGGGTACAGGCACACTCTTCTGCATTGACAATTGAAAATAATGGCAGTAATCATCCATGCCGTTTGCACAGACAACTTGATATGGAGCCCTAATGAGCAAAAAGCAGAGGGATTATGAAAATGCGAGCAAAACACTATCAGTCAATAAAGTTGTTATAAGCTTAATCACTAAATGCATATCTTTGTGTGTATGGTAATGCAGCTATAAAGAACAGATGGTCTTTTGTCATGGTGTTCTTGACTGCTGTTCCTGTCTCAGCATGCAGGGTTTTTTTTGTGTCAGTTATGAATATTTTTCTCTTGATGTTGACTTTTTCTGCAACAATATCAAACAATAATAAAATTATTTGCTTGATACATCTAAGGACCTGGTTTGTGCAAAACAAGCATGATACTCCCATATTTCAGAATATCTTTCCTGTCTTTCCCTGATTTACATGCATGCAGGTCAGTGGAAGGGATCATTCCACTAGCAAGTGTGAATATTCATTTCTTTCTCCAAAAGTTAACCATCCATGGTCCTTGGCTTCCAGGGGAAACAAGCTTTTTCCACAAACATTGGATCCCCTATTAACTGGACCTGTAAATACTTTAGTCAGAAAGTACATCTGTATACTTGATTTACTTTGAGGATAGCATTTATACATTTCTAATGTTATTCTAGCAGTGTAACCCAGATAGCAATGCAAACAAAATGCTTAAAACAACCTGTGAATGTCTTCAATAAAGTCTAAGGCTAAATCTGATTTAGGCAAGTTCTTATAGGTAAGAACATTTCCCATTTCATGCTGCAATTCTGAAACAATGGACAATGATACACAATGACAAAATGAATGTTCATACTTTTAGCAGTAGTTACTATAGCGTCTAAAAGAAATCTTTTGTGTTGCTCCATAAAAATCAGTAGCAGGTAGGAGCACTCAGTGGGAGGTAATCACTGATAATAGGAAAGAACAGTGTCCCTGTAGCACTGATACGCATCAGCTGATAAAGACAGCACTGTTTACTTTCTGTCAACACTCGGGCTGCTGATAAATGCTCCTCGTTCTTTGTGTGTGTTTGTGTGTGTGTATTTGAAAGAAGTTAAGTGTAAGTGTGCAGTGGAAAAAATATGTGCATGGAGGTATTATGAAGTATGTCAGAATCATTGCATCACAGAATACACTGTCAAATGTATAAGATGTGATGGTCAAATGTACATATGAGAATGTGTAGGACTAAAGCAAGGTTCATAACCTCCAGGTAAAAAGACATTGGGCCTTTATTCTTTTTAAGACTGGCTCATTGTGAACTCTTCCTGGGGAGAAGATCCCACAAAAAATTATTTTACAAGTAGCAGCTCATAGATCACAGCCATGCATGGTGAAAATTAAACACTAACAGCATCTAAAGGAAACATAAAGACTGTAAAGTTGCGATAGCTAAAACATTAAGTTAAAATGCTGTGTGCAATTTGGAAGCAAGTACCATTTGAAATGTTACCACTGAGACCTCATTAAAACCTGTTTTGGGTAAACACAACCCAGTAGGTATATTAACTGAAGGAGCAACATTAATGCCTCCAAGTTTCAATGACTTGCAAAGCGTCCGTGACTTTACGACTCCACAGAGTATAAGTCCTGGTGACTCTGCACCTTGAGTTAGAACTGAAGAAGCCTTTCAGATAAGGAGTGAAACATTTCCAGAAAGTCCAGTTTCCACCCATGTACCGTTGGATTAAAGATAAACTAGACTCAGATTCAGATTCTTTACAGACAACATCTGCTTAAATCATTCAATCATACACATAAACACAAACAAACGGCCATAGATTAATATCTTGAATTGGACATATTCAAATAATCTTTTCAGGACATGCAGATGCATTTTTTCTATCTATCTACATATATTGTTAATCAGAGAACATCAAAATATGCACATTTCAGAATACTTTTTGTACTTTTTAGCAAACAATTAATAATTAATCAAAATAATGTATCTCTTCAATGTATAAGTGCTATACCATGATGTTGTAGGAGGACTGCAGATTAAATATTAAGCAGCTCTGTCAGGAGATGTTTCTTACACATGTTTTAATTTAATGACAAGAGGAAAAGCTTTCTTTGCCAGTTTATTGTAAGGAAACTAACAGTTCTACTTAAATAATAATAATTTAGCTTTGGTAACATTTTTTTTCAAGTTTTGAAACTTGAAAACGATGTCACTTCCTATTTTGTTAAAGACTTTACGTCTGTCACAGTGGGGCTGTTCTATTGGTCAGAGGGAATGGGAGATTTGTAAACAGCTACCTTCGAATGATATTAAAATCACAGATAAAAACGAAGGAACAGGATGTAAAAAAAAGCAGAAGCAGATAAAAATAAGAGGAGTATACGAGATAGCATGATGGAGGATATACTGTATGACAGAGAAGAGGAACGTGGAGATAAGGCTAACAAAAAATCTATATTAAGTCATTCATGATGTTATGCAATAACTACCATAAGATGTAACATAAAGAACAATAACAGAAGGTCAAGTCCCATTATCATTGGCATGAAATGGCCTTATAAGCTTTGCAACTGTCTGACTGAGTGGGTATGAATTGAAATACTAGCACAAGCTAGTGACAACGAAAACAAGACCTTGCTTGAAAGCTAAATATGTTTTTACAGTTTGTGTCTTAATGTTATTATATATTATGTGACAGTGTGTGCGCATGTCTTTGTGATGCCACTACATGATGGATGAAATGTAATTATAAATGGCATTTGTACAGCCTCAGTGATTTGCAATTAAGGGAGAAGTTGCAACTGAAATAAACATGAGCTCATTTGAAGCCAAGAAATAACGTGCATGCATAAAATCAAAGTTTTATCCCTCCCTATATTGTTTAATCATTATAGAAACAAAGGTTAAAGAGCAACTTAAGATCTGGTTAAAAAGCATTGTTCAATTGTTGCTGCTCATTGATAGTTTCAGTTATACCTCTGACAACAATAACAATACACCTCCACATCACTGCAGGAATATGTGATACTGAACCACAGTAGTCCAGCAAAAATGATTCAGAGCTGGAGTTCAGTTGCTTAGTTTTTTATATTAACGCTCTTCTTCCCATTAGCCACCTCAAAATAAGAACATGAACGCCGGAAAAGCAAAAGGAGTCTTTTTGAGCAGCACTTCTTCAATCATTTTAGAGTATGTTAGATGCTAACTAATGGATACTGAAGGGTTTTATTTTTTATTCTGTGGATAATTCCTACCTCATATGTTTATGATTTTAAGTCCATGTCACAGGCAAAATGTCTGTTAGGGATTATAAAGATTATAAAATCAAATGAATAGCCCAATATCAGAAATCACCTTTATCAATGTTTTAGAGTCTCTATACGTACTGTAGTTAACCTTACTTACAAATAGCAAGGAAACAGATCGCCTTGAAAAAATAAGTAAGGTGAATAATGTTACATTTCCACCAACTCCACAAAAGTCAGGTTTACCTGATCAGCAATCAGCTTTACTTGTTAAAATCATTAAGTAAATTATTTTATTTAGTATTCCAGAGGAACGAGGCCATGGATAGGAAGAGACCCTGCAGCCAGATGATCTCTTTATAGGACACACGTGAGTCGTTCATCTAGACAGTGAGAAGCATGGGATGGAATAAAAGGTTTAAGGAGATCAGACAGATATGAAGGAGCATGGAGATTTTATATGTCATGGATAGGAAGCTGAAAATGGCGTAATTCCATCAAGACAGTAATCGCTGCACTGTACTTTCTCTTGAGACAATGTTTATCAGATGGGTAAGATAAGATAAGACTTTATTGATCATCCAAAGAGGAAATGAAGGTGTCACACCAGCAAAGACTGACATCGAAAGTTCAAAACACCGAAACAGAGTTAATTTAAAATATAGTACAAAAATACGGAATAGATAGCGAAAGACATAGATATATAGACAGAGAAAGTTTGTGAGTTCATGAGAGGCAACAACAGCACCAAATTGATGGGTGCCTTTAAGCTGAGAAATTAGGCAATTCAGTCTTAGGTTTTTTTCAGATCACTTGACTGAAGTGATGGAGACCGAGAAGTGCAATTGTAGCTTGGCCTTGTTTGCCTTTGGATCCTTGCCAGCTGAAAACTGTCCAGTTACAGTGAATCGGGACTGAGTTCCTTTAGACCCGTTTGGGTCCGTGATCAGCACGGATGACTTCTCCACTCCACTGGGGAGACACCGTCTCAGCAAGTTTCTCACCTGCTCCACACCTCCGCCTCCTCAACTCAGGACTTCAGGTCGGGATGATTTCTTGTGGATTTTATGTCTGTCTCCTGGGATCAGCCCTGTGTTTTGCAGGGCTAATAACTAGTAACTTAGCAGGCTAGCTGTTGCCCAATAAGGTCACTTCTGCTCATTACCTCAGAAAAGCACACAACATGAGTTGGAGCAAGATAGCCAACAAAAACTTAACAAAAATAAAACCGAGAGGAGCTGCTGTAACTGGTTGAAACCCAACAGGCACCAGTCATATTGCTGAAATGTTGACATATAAAAGGCAAACTGGAAGAATCTTAACATGACAAAACTCTGTTTCCTTTATATTGATTCCAATCAACATCATTAAAGAAATCCAGCCTAAAAAAACGACTTGTTTTGACTTACTTGGCAGTGATACATTAGACCACTGCTCCTCTTTTGACAGTCAGAGAATGCTTTTTCATGGCAGGATGTGCTACCTGAGTTTGATCAAATATTTAAGACCCTCCTTTCACATCACTCACCCTTGAAGCTGCAGCACAGGAAATCAAATATTGAAAGCCTGAGATTTAATAAATAAATGTAGCATGATGCACATGAAGACATTTACGTACACATGTGCAGCCATACATGCAAAACTACATCTCAATGTGTACATTTAAATACACAGAGATGTATTAATAAAATATCTCACATACACCAAATAAAGGCTATTTAAAAAAAACATTATTTTCTGTTCAAATAATATCCCTTGTTCAAGATTTAACCAAGAGATTTCTTTTAAGAAGAGGTCAGCCTGCAGTATTACATGAACCTGGACATTTGTGGCTCTGCATGTTGCCTAGTCATCCATTTCCACCTAAGCAGTTGAAAGCAGGGGGTCAGCAGAGGGTTAAAATATCAGTATGACTCAGATACTCTATGTGTAAGTGAAACATACATGCAGTGGAAGTACTGTGATGACACATGCACTCTGGGCACTAATGTACATTAGAGGATGACTGCAAAATAGATGACTGTCTTTGAATGGTGGGCAATAGGAATTGGATATATATTCAGTTTTGCAGATATATACACTGACATGATTTGAATTCTAGACTTTCTGACAACTCAACCTTTTGCCTTTGCGAGTTCAGGGCTGTTGGACATTGAATAACTTGTCCTCTATATGAAACTTTCTCATGACATTGTTTACTGTTACTATTAAAATCATTTTTTTGGGAGACATTGTAAGTATTTGCATTTACACAAACATGTGGATGTGATATGTGTATATCATATAGCCATGCTGAGTGTTTCTGTGTGTACTGACAAATATTTCAAAAAATAATAACACAGCTGTCTCAGTTCAGCTTCTGTAACTCATCTGTTTTTTCCCCTCTCTCCTCTTCCTCACATTTCTCTCCATCTTCATCTGCGTCAATCCTGTCATAGTGTGTCTTGTCTTCCCTCAACAGACAAGTGTCACTCTGTCGCCTCTCCTCACTCTCCCAGTCATATGTCCATGCCTGATGCACTCCATTCTTTCTCTTTCTCTCTCTTCAGTCATCCGTGCCCTTCTCCCGCACTTTCCTCAATCTCTGCTCATCCCTCCAATCACCTCCTTTCCCCTGCACACCGGCCCCATCTGCCCACTTTCTGTCCTCGTCTTCTCCACCTGATAACAAGCAGAGTAGTGCAATGCCATGCTTCGCTGGCTCCCCTCCCTGCTGCACACAAAGAATGTGAATGGTGTACAGAGAGGAACAGGAGGCACACACGCACAGTCCCTGCACAGACACAGGTGCTTCAAATGTGCTCATGCATGCATTGCAAACAACCACATGCACATAGTTATTGAATTTCACACACACACACACACACGCACACATACGCTACTGGAAAACATTCAATTTAGTCATTTTTACCATGAGTCATCGACCTGGTGAGAGACTAGTACTCGCTAAGAAGTAATGAAATTTAAAGCTGTCTGTCACTAGCTAGCTTCACTGTCAATAAGACTGCTGAAGCAGCAAGACATGGATATGAATTCAGCTCTAGATCCCTGTGAATTGTTTTGAATAGATCAAATCAGCTTATATCACTCTAATACAGTTATGAGGAAACACACCAAGAAATAGTATGAATGAAACATGATCTGATCTTCATCAAAGTCAAAAATTAGCAAAAAAAACTTAATATTTCTAATCTGATGAAACGTGACTTGTTATGCCTTCACTGAACACCCATTAAGTAAATAATAGCAACAGTGTTTTCCTAACTGGTTATACATTTAGCAGCAACAATCTCAATCAAGCACTTTCTTTAATGTAGATTAGAACCTAGAAGAAAATCTTTGAACCGTTTTTCTTTACAGATCTGCTTCAGATCAGCAATAGAACATCTGGTGTTAACAGCTCTCTTGGGGTCATTCCACAGCATCAGGTTGAGGACTGGGATCTGACTTGACCTGATGTTTAGGGTGAATGTGCTGCTGCATCAACCAACTTCTACATAACTGGCAAACTGTCCAAACACAAAGGCAGAAAATGAGCCCCAAATCCAAAAGCTCCCTCCACCATTGTGTTTTTGGTTCTTGATTCCCTTTTTATGCCACTTATTAAATTACTTTCTTTCTTGTCACTCTCCAGTGGATGTGGGAACAACATCCTTTTATTTGCATACTACATTTTACAAGTGTGAAACAAAACACAGAACAAATAAAACAACTTAGCAGAACTAAAAAATACACTAAAATGTTTTTTAACATAAAAAATGAATCTACCACGTTATATAATACATTGTACAAATGTAAAAGAATTTAGATCTTTGTGACACAGGTTACTAGCAGCTTTGTGTAGTGCATTGTATAATTGACTTTCTAAAATTCTGAGTCACAGAAAAATCCCTGATTATCCAGTACTTTAAAAAATGGAAACCAAAAAGCATAAACCTTAAGTCCACAGTCCAAGTGATATATAATTATTATAGAAAATACCAACAAACATTTGGAGAGTATTAGAAAAAAATAGTTTCATGTGTAAAATCATTAAAACTCAATTTGAATCAGTTAAACTTACACAACCTACAGTCTTTTCTAAAGGGACGATAATGACTTTAACATTTTATTCACCAGTAAACTGTGACATGAGAACTGACAGAAAGATAACAAACAATAATCTAATAAGCAACAGGGGTCTTGCAACCTCAGTTCATCAAAGTACCAAAATGGTCCCAGCACACCACTCATACTGTTCTATAAAGGAGAGAGGCAAGCAAAAGGCACTGCAGATGACTAATTAAAAAGATATTAATCACAAGTTTGACTTAAAGTGTGACTAATTTTTCTGTCGCCTTCAAAAGGAATCACGGTAATGAAAGCCAGAGGGGGGACATGGTTATGGCTAACAACATGGGATTGTGACTACATGTAAACAGTTTCACAGTTGTTTGTGCATTAAGTTTCCTAGTTCGGCTTTGCACCTTTTAAATACAAACCCCAACTGCTGTATTTCTGTAATGAAGAATACAGTATGTGTCGGTATGTGTCAGAGTAGACCAATCACATTTTGAACTGCTGAGCCTGCTTGGGGCTTTTTAACCAGCTTTGTAGTTCAGTTCAGACCACATTGTAAGTCCAGTGAAGTGAAATATCATCCGTGCCTTTGGCAGGATGGTTTGATGGTGTGTAGAGGGAGACCCAGTCAATTTATGCCCACATGACAGCAAAAATCCGCTTTGCTTAAGTATTATTGAGCTGACTCTAAACTTTGACCTCACCGTGGAAAGGGATCAATAAATAATTTTCCCTGCAGGGATGAAAACATGTTACTAGGATCAAATCAACAAACAACATACATAACAAAAAAAAAGCTAAAAGACCGAGAGCGAACAAGCACTTGCCTTATGCTGGCTTTTCTGCCATGCCAGTGGCATAAATCACTTTCATATGTCTCATGTCAGATGGTACTGTAGGTTGTTTAGGCTAAGGGACTTTCAGCAAAAGATTTTATATATTTTCTGTATTTTGTTTCTTTATTTCTTCCACAAATAATTCTAGGTTGGAGACTGTGACTGATAGATACAACTAATGTGCAGGATAAGATGATTATGACTACAAGCACAAAAGGGAAGCATGAGAAACAGAGGTCCAAATGCAACAATGCAAGGTTCAGTGCCAAGGGATGGAGCCTAAAAGTGAGGCAAGAGAATGTATGTAAGTTTGCAAAGGAACAGTCTGAAGAGGCTGAACTAGAAGAAGAACAAAGCAAAGAGAATGAGAGAGCAGCAGCGATAAAAGGATGAGGGGAGAAGAGGAGGAGACTCCTCTGGGGTGTAATTAAGGGTCTGAATCCTGTTGTAGCTGACCGCTAGAACTTGAGAGAGATGTGCAAAATAAGATGGAATGAGAAGGAATAGAACACAAGGGAAGGAAGTTAGTGAGAAACAAAGTAAAAACTGTAAACAAAGTGAAAGAGAGCATGTTAAAAAGAAGAAAGAACAGTGAGTGAGGACAGTGGAATAAAAGTAAAATATTAAAATGCGTGTAAAAAATAAAAGCAGTGAAAAAAAGGTGAGGTGTGAGACCTGAATGATAAATGGAAGGGAGGTAAAGCATTCTGCATTTTCTTTTGTGCTGCATTCTTCTATCTGAATTGATCTGTCCTGTTTTTACTTTGAGTTAATGACGACAAAATACATTTGCATTAAGAGCTGCAACCTGAAAAACGCATCACACTTTACAGACTATACATCAGAGCAGCTCTCATATTTAAGGAAGTGTACTGTTCACTATGACAATCCTACTGAGCACTCTCTACTGCTTTAATATCTGTTATTGTGTTGCATTCACATCACTATTTTAGTCTTTTCATCTCTAATTTCTAAACTTGCTCTGCAAAGCAACACCATCAAGATAAGAACAAGATATGTGGGTGGAGGGAAGGAAAAAGGTTTCAAACGTTTGTGTCAGCATGTGTCAGAGACAGGCCTTGAAGGAGGAGTCATTGGTAATGTATTAATTGGTTGAGATTAGTTCTGATTTTGAATCTTTTTGATTAGAAAATCTTTCACGTGTTGAAGGCGATAAAGCAGATGCTTTGTACTTTTCCAGTTGAAGAATTGCTCGCTGGAATTGCTGGTGCATAAACATGGACATAGAACACATTAAACATATTATTTACTGTTTTTTGTGAAGCCTCTGATGTGTCATGTTGTTTTAATTTTGTTCATGTGGCTTACAGAAATGTATTACACCTTTGTATATTTAGCTTGTGACCAACAAATCCTAGAGCCTTTGGAAAATGTTTCATACTTGCTGGTTTCAAACTTGGGTAAATAAAAATCAGGTAGTAGTGAGATATGATCTGCATGGCACAATGCAACACGGAGCTTTGCAAAACGACACTTGCCTTTGAGAGAATGTCTCTCGGGATTTTCTGACTCCCACAGGACAGAAAAGTAAGGCCTGCAGAACATCAGTCTTCTAACATGCAATACTGATGCTATTACATTTGACACATGTGACACACGCAACTGGTAAGGTAGACAGAGCAGGCACTGTTAATTGTTGCATGTGCTTTGTAATAGTTGGCCACAGAAGGATGTACATTGCAAGACAGATTATACTATATACCTCTGTTAACTTAATATTCTAGCATTTATTCAGTGTCATCAAAGGAAAACTGAACATAATATTATGTCTGATTGTGGAGCACTTTCATTCAAACCCCTGAGACCATAACTGATGATGACAATTCAGCTCCACTTCAGTAAGAGGAATTCAAGCATGAAGATTATTTGAAAAAGTCACTGTAATTGACGCTGACAGTTGTAGGATGAGTGTGCGTTGGGTGCTTTTTCTCTTTCCAAAGGAGGTTTGGTGCTGCTAGCGGTTGGCTGCATAGGCTCACACTGATGTCTGAGCTCCCTCGGGTGCTGTGGTGAGTCAGGTTCCCTGTCGCAATGCATTCACTACAACACAGACATGCTCTGGGGAGTCCATGACTGATCCTTCTCCCCTGCATTGCATAGTTTGTGTGTGTGAGCATGTTTTGGTTTGGGCAAGAGTGTACACATGGCCTGTTCCCTGCAAAACTACAATCTACAAATAAAGACTTTAGAGCTCTTTGTTGATGCCAAATACGTTGACCAAGTAGGCACATGGCAAACACTCAGCCTAAGAGCAAGATGTTTGTAATGTGTGCCTTTGGACAAGCAATATGACTGGGACAGTTTCCTTTTGCTTGTAGTTTGCAGAGATGCAATATGTTTAATGGTCATCTGTGTGTGCACACTGGTCATTTGTACTCATACGCATATGGCACATAAAAGACTAAGGAAGGACTGAGACTAACAATAACTTCTGTGGTTTGGGAAGCTTCAGCCAACAGTACCTCAAAAGATTAAATAGCCTATATACAGTATTTAATTGGAAAGTGGTGTACTTAATGTACAGAAATACACACACACACACACACACACACACACACATACTGGTTTCCATCTGTCATGGGGACCAACTTTTTAAACATCACTT
>JAUYWH010000026.1:15314001-15324431 GCA_034779795.1 Ctenopoma multispine
TAAACAGTTTGGAGTCCCCACAATGTGATGAATACCAGAACACACACACACACACACACACACACACACACACACACTAATGACAGGTATTTATCTTAAGACTCAGAAGATCTGTGCTTTAATAAAACTAACTCTCTACACAGAGCAGAGTTCCTCGTGTCTCCTTCTTTTTTCACTCATGGTTTCTTAAATATACTGTCCTCAATCTGCTCCCACATCATTTCAAATAATTTTTCCTATTATTTGATGCGCACATATCTAACAGAGAAGTCACCCACAGTGTGTTGGAGTGGTGGAGTGATACTAAATGTAACATCTGTATTTGTATTACACACTGGTCTCATTGTTTTTTGTCAAATATTCCTACTTTTGTTTATTTGGACAGTCACTTGTGCCACTATTATAACAATGTTAAATGATCAGTTCATAAGTACTAGGATTAAGTACTCTGTATTACTTGACTAAACAGAGTACTTGATACTCAAAAAATGATATCAGTGATCCTCTAAAGGAACCTGTCACTAATTAATTACATGGCAGAAATAAACTGTTTGAGTTCAGACTCACCAGCATTGCTCTGGCTTTAAAGGTAGTAGGTTAGAAAATCATTGTTCTACATCCTGAAATGTTCAAATCTTTGATTTAGCCACCTGCTTAAACAGTATTGATGATATGCGCCTTCTGGACTAATGCGCACAGTTTGCCTCCTCTGAAGCATAATTACAGGAGTGATAGCAACTGATAACAGCCATTGAATAGGGTGATAACATTTGAAACAGGTGATTCAGCTGGCAGTCCTTTATATAGTTGGCTCATTCCTGGCATTTGGATGTGCACTGCATGAGTTTAGTTTGTCTCATCCTTGAAAGTTGTTTACTGTTATTTAATGCAAAATTGAATGAAGTTAAAAAAAAAAAGGATTTCACAAGCCACACATCCATCCTTACATTCATCTAGCTTGTACTTGTCATACTGGTAACAGGATGGGTCTCAGGAGCCAGTGTCAGCTCCTCGTGTCATATGTAACATAACGGTAGTAACAACCATCTGGTCTGGTTGAGCAGTTGGGAATACTAATATGAAAATCAATCCTGACTTTGCTGGCATCTTATGGCTTCGAGATAGTGGCAGTGAAAATGTGTGCTATTCCCATGTCACTGTCTGAGTTTTGTTCTCCAGCCAACTCTCAGGCCCTTTCAAACTTTTAAAACCTCCATTGACTTCTATGTGTGAATTTGCATCATTTAGCAATGAATGACTAACTCACTGCTTTGGGCAGAGCATGGCATTTGCTCTGAATTAATTAAGCATTATGTGCAATCATTGCCCAATGGTAGAGAAAAATCAAGATGTATGTGCTGACCATAATGTGTAGGGTAAATCATGGCAATTAAAGTTTTAGCCATTCCTATAACTTAGTTTAAGTAGGGGTATATTACGTGTCACAAGTATGCAACTCTAGATTCATGACCATGACCAGAGAATAAAACACCACTCTTTTCATAAGATATCATCCTTCCATGGTCTCCAACCCCTGCCCTCTTCTTATGCATGTAGAGAAGCCACTCGAGTGATAAATTGATAATTGGAGACACAATAAGTGAAGGAGTGAAGGGTTGAGGGAGATAAGGGTGGAAGAAATTACACAGAAGAGTTAACATTCAGTTAACAGCTACGTAACCTCCATGTCCCTTTGATGTCTTTTCTATGCCCTCAAATCCTTGCGCATTCATATTTGTCCCATTCCTATTATCTTTCTATTATTCACCTTAATGCTCTAGACCTCCTCCTTACACCAGCTTATTGATCCAAGCAGACACATTCATAGCAGCACTATGTGGTGGAAAAAGAAAAGCACAAACACTAAGCATCTTTTCAATTTTAAATGAGGAAGAAGGGTTATATACTTTTATACTATTACCAGAACATCTCAATGATTTTAAACCCACACAAGACGTCCATGTCAGCAGTTTGTGTGAGCTTTAGACTCCATTGCCTGTGAGAATTACACCATCTTTCACCTCCCTGTGAATGCACAGTAGATAAATCAGGTTATACAAGTCATGTATGAGTTATAACCCAAATGAATGAATGTGCGAATGAAGAATTTCTCATCTTCTCTCTTCAGCTTGTTGACCTTACTACCATAATACCTCAACATATAATATATCATAGAAAATGTCTAACATCAGACGATGTGTTCAGAAACATGGCTTTTAAATATGTTGCTGTTTCACTTGTAAACCTGCAGTATAGTATGCCCTATAATGATTTCGTGATCACAGGAAAGACCCACTACAGTCAAAAATATGTTTCTCTTATGTATCTATGTCCTAAATTGTCTGACTTCCATTATACTGATTGGTGTATGTGCAGCGTTTGTTACAAAAAAATCCTGATTTTAAAAGAAGAGATTATCTACGTTGAAAATCCAAAGTCAGTCACAGTTCAATATGCAAATACAGAGCTCGTCGCTGCCTGCTGAAACCTGACACCTGACAACACTGACCTGAAGTCAGCCAGAACCAACTTTTGAGTGACAGGAGTGAAGGTTCGCTAAACTGGTATCAGTTGAAAGTAAATATGCCATCGTGCGCAGTCTTTGGTTGAAAACCCAGCGTCTGGGTGTATGTACGAATGAAGTCTGATGAACTGGTTCAGACTGAGGCTTAAACATATGGAGTCGAATATCTCCAATATCTCCACTCCGTATCATATTGTATGCGCATTTTATTCACCAGTGTACCTTGAGGAATCCTTCTAAGGCCGGGTTTATTTGTATATAATGGATATTCATAGATCCTGGAATTTACAATGAGGGAGACAGACCAGACTTCTTTCTGTGCCTTTTTCAGGGGTTTACTGAACTTTTTCTGGCAAAGGAAACTGTCAGACAATATGTTTTTCATAGCAGAGTATTTTCATATGTGACTGGAGTAGGACTTTAACTGTAATTACTGAAAATCGAATTGTAATCTCTTTCAGTACTCAAAAGGTAATCATATTACAATAAAGCATACTGTAATATATTACTGTGTCTGGTAGCCCTGTGACATGTGACCAGCAAGCAAGTAGCTTTTTACATGTTGGTTATATTTTGTCGTTTGCCTTATAATCTGTATCTTCTAGAAATCAGTTGCCATTTTTATCTACGTTGTGTGAAATATGAACACAACAAGAGAATATTAGAGCCTTATATTTTTGTGTGGGTGCAAGTGTGTGTATGTTCACCCACGGGTGCACGTGTTTTTTGTCTAATTGCAGTGCAAGGGAGTTTAAACCTTTACAATGCCCTCTTCAACAGTGTAAATTATCATAATCATGTTTTTCTGAGTAGCGTGACTTTTTCTCCCCTCCACTCTGCCCTGTCTTTCATCCTCTTGCTCACTCCCATTCCCCTCTCTTCCTTTATTGGTGTTCTTGCAGCAGCTAGGTAATTACAGTCTGTACACACAGACATGTGCACACACACACACATACACACACACATACTAGAGGCCTTGCATGGGGAAATAGAGCACATTAAATATTTATGTTGGCACTCTGAGAGGTTATTCCTCCTTGAAAATTTAATGTCTCTTCCCTAGTAGAACTTCAAGAACATATATATATATATGTTGTTTGATGTTGATGATGATGTTGATGTTTTGATATATGTTGTTTGATGTTTTGTCATCAAATCTCTCACAATTCAACATGTACAGTATATCAACTGTGTTTGGTAGGGATCAGTATGGCAACAATAATGTAAAACAATACTACTCAGGCAAACTGACAAAGTATGAAGTCAAATATAAAATTCTATTACTAGCTTAAAGAAATGAAAGTTATGGAAATTAGGGCTATGTGAGACTCCTCTCACCCTTCCCTCTTTACATTCTGTAGCTTATTAGTATGTTAAGAGAGTCTAATTAGAAAATGTTATACTGTAAAATTACCACTAAATGTCAAATTAAAATGATTGGTAAAAAATCCCATTGAATTAAATACTTTCTAATAGTTTGTTTAAGTTAAGGTCTACCTTATACCATTAATTTCTGATTAATCTTTTGCACAAAAAGTGCCTGACACAAAATTTGTATATTTAGTGAACACCTTCATGTCGCACTCAAAGGACACCAAGGTCTGCAGCCATGACAGCTTGTCAGCTGAGGTCCATTGCGTGATGAGCTCCAAGTGGAGCATGACAGGCCTGGCGGTGGGCTGATGGTGCACAGCCTTCTGGGAAGGTCAGTTCTCTAGGCAGGGGGAGAGAGGTAAAGGTTAGTCATGATGCAACAGGGAGCAGAGAGATTTAATCAGCTCATATGATACAAACACAGAGGACTGAATGAAAAATACAGTTTGTGAAATTGAACTTTAGTATTGAAACTTTCTGTGGCTGCATTTACACTGCTTTTTCAGCAATAGGTACTGTGCTGCAATGTGATAGATCAATTTGAAAGGCCACAACTAACAGTTCTATAGCTAGTTAGTTAACTATATGTGGCGCTGTGTTTTAACAGTAGTTAAAAAATGTTACAACAGTAAGATTAATTTTAGATATCTCTGAACTCTGGATAATGGCCACTAATATTCCTAAATGAATTGTTACTGGGAAATGCTACTTCATTTTGTGTCCTTTTTTGGTGGATTTTAACACACTGAAAAGTACTTACAGTATGTTTTACTGTAAATAACAAATTAATTGAAATGGAAAAATCTAGAATCAATGTCCACTAGCATCTAAATCCATGTGTAACAGATCACAGTAATCACGTAAGTTGATTCATTGCCATGAGCTGTGGATTCATTGTTCACAAATGATCATATTCACTTTCACACACCAACTTCATTTCCAACTGCTGTATACTTCCAGATTTTCAACAACGTGGCAATTACTGCTTTGCTTTGTTTGTGTGTATGTGTGTCATTGAACATAATCAGGGGTTTTGAAAAATATGCTGCAACCTATGTTCTGTGTAGAGTGGGATGGGAAACGTTCCAGCAGATGGTGGGTGGAGCTGAAGAAAGACGGAGAGGCGAGATATTGTTTTCAAATGTATCTGTATTAATGTAGACATAGCCTGTTATAGCAGCACAACTCAGCCAACCAAGTACAATACGTAATTTTGACACATACTGAGAAATTGGCTCAACAAAATAAAATTATCCATCCATAGAACAATAGCAGCACTGACTTCAAAGCAATTACACCTTCAGTTCTTAGCATGTGATAAAAAAAATACCAGCCACCATATACTGTAGATAAAGATCCTTTGTCTATTATATGCTTTCATTCCATGGCAGCATAAAATGAATAGCTTAAGGAACATAAATGAACATTACATGTCAGACTTATTATTCCTTGTGGGGTTTAGGTTTGAATCTGTGCCTACATGACATGAACTGTATAAATATATTATGTATAAAATATATATATCAAATAATTCTAACATTATAATGCTAACATTAACATACAATACAATACATTTTACTCCACACACCCTCTTTATGTAGTAGCCTCCATGTGTATGTGCTTTGCTGTGAGTGTATTAGTTTACTTTATTGTACATATAAAAATGCATGAAAGAAATAATGAAAACTAAGTAAAAGACAACCTAATAAAGGCTAAATTAAATAAAAAATGTATTGACGGAAGGAAAAACTTTAACAACTGATTTTAAAGCAAATCAATATTTCAAATGCAGAAATATTGAATATTTTTGGTAAAGCAAGAACAAATCAGCTTTCTCTGTGGTTGAGTTGTGTACCGTTTTGCAGAGTCAGTTGAACAAACAAGTGGATGCACAAAAAAAAGTCTTGAGATGGGAAAGCACATTTACACATATATTACTGTGAAATATAGTACTTTCTTTTCCTGAAATGCTAGCAGCTTCCTCATTTGCACTAAATGATTCATGATATGAAACTAAACTTTCTTTTGAAGTAAAAAATGCATTAGTGTTTGGTTTATTTATACCTAATTTGAAATGTTACTGGTGTCAGGATGATTGTAGGTTCAAAGGTGCAGTGTGTTTCATTAAATGTGCAATGGTTACTTTTGGGCAAAGAAATTTTACTGTCTTTAGAGAAATAAGTCACTGACTGATGACATTTTATTTCTAACACTGGCAGAGTACACCACAGTTGAAAGAGTACACCACCCATCAAATTCTATATTTGGAGAATATGAACACATCACTTTACGTTAGTGTTTTTGAGAGCGTCCTGTTCCTACTGATGTCCTGAAACCCTGTTCACCTTATCAGTTGACCTTGAATTGTTGGACTATGCCTCAGCCTGCCCTCATCAATAGCATGAGTTAATTCTCGTTTGATATTCTGACCGTAATGTGTTAAAGATTATTGACTTCCGGACCTCTGTGTTTGGTGGCGGGTTGAGTCCTCACTGTCACTTGCACCGCAACAACCACTTACCTGTCCCTCTGTATCCTCCCAGGAGAGGCTGACACCTGCCTGTTGAACTCTGGTGCCCTCTTCAGTCCAGTCCCTGCCTGACAGCTACCTGCAGCTTCCCCATCCCCTCTCTAATCTAATCCCATATAACACGCATTAAAGTGCTTAAACTGATTCTGTGTTGCCAGAGCCTTCTTAGGTCCTTAACAATAAACTATACAAACCATCTTTCCTCTGATTAATATTATAGGTTTTGTTGTTACAAGCACTGTGAAATCGTTTTGGTCCATTCCTGTTTTATTCTCTTTCAGTATGTATCTGAAACACTTTCCAATAATTCCAATAATAACCACAGAACCCACGGAAATACAAATTAAACATTGTATATATATTATATATGTGGAAAGTATTTCCTCACTTGCTGCATCCAGAAATCCACCACACTGCATTCATCAGTCTAGGAGTTATTAAACAATGACTAAGGCTCAGGTCGTCACTGTGTGTGCTGAAGGTCGAGCAACTGGATTATGCAGCAAGACAATGACCCCAGCATGAGAGCAAATTGACTTCTGAATGGTTTTTGAGTGGCCTTGTAAAAATCTGAACTGGAACTAGCAGTGAAGTTCAGGAGTCACGTTGGTGACTTCAGTTTTGGATAACCCTTTTGCTCCAAAAAAACTTTAAAACTTGCATTTTGTGTTTATTCAGGTTATGCGTTTTACAGTATGATAGATCTGAAAAGGTTTAGCACGAGATATATACAAAAAGAAGAAATCCGGAAGTGGAGCAAAAGTTTTTTCGCAAAACTCTGTGTGTCCAGTTCTCCAGACAGGCCAATTTGTGTGACATCTGTTTTATGTTAAGTAATTTGTTGTATTTTTCATGCCTATTCATTAATTGTTACGTCTTACTAACAGAAAGTCATGGTCTCACAATAATGTGGTATGTGATAAATAAAATGTAATGCTGCGTGTGTCACTATTTTTAACTTAAGGTTACTTTTTTACATATGTAACTGCTTGTAGCTCCCTGGTGGCAAAGCGACTAATGCCCGAATCATTACTTCCTGGTCATGACTGATATTACTTTTAATGTGTATTACATTATTATGGCATGACAATTTGCCTCAAGGGTTTGGCATGAAATCACTCAAGTGAACACACATCTGCATAGCACTGCCTGTGATGGAGGGGCTTCTTTTTTTATTGAAGAGTCCAAGTTGCTGCTAATGTTTCCTTAGGCCTGAGAGTCCATACTGTTTGTTTAGAATCTCACAGGTGCAATTACTGTACATGCTTGCCTTTGCTAATGGCTTTTATGTGCATAGCTGTGACAAGAACAGCTGCTACTGGCTAAACATACACAAGGATTCAAGCAAAGCTCCTGGGTATGCGAAAGCCAGTTGATGATTACTTGGTGTTCATACGTCTGGGTTGTTTAGAGGCTGAGCTAAGGTCTGGCATCGCTATGGTTGAGTTAACAGCTCTGCTTCCCTGATATATGTTTGTGTGCGTGTCTTTTTCTGTGCTTGCTCATATTCTACAGCTATTAATAAGTCAGAGTGAGTTTTAATTTTCTTAATTAAAATTGTGACAAAATGTATTTGGCTAAGGTTAATTCAATGACTAAATTGTAACAGCACTCCAGGAATGTCATGTACAGCATACAGTAGTTTCCTTTCTTCAGTTCATCTCTTTTGAACATCTGATGTGATCCTCATCTTCTCCTACTTTGTTCACCAGCCTTCAACAGTGGCATTTGACCCAGTTTCTAGTTAGACACTGGATCACTTGTTCAGAATTGACGTACCCAGTTAGGGAATTCAGCTGCTGTTAGTGTTGTTAGGCCTGTTTGGTGATCTAATACTCAGAGTTACAATTAGTGTTAGAAAGCAGTTAGTGAATTAATAAATTATCTGCCTCATATAAATTATTTCATAAGACCAATCCTTGTTAACAATGACTACTGAAACATAGGCTGGAGGTAATAACAAAAAACAATGTAAGAAAGTACTACATTGCTAATAGCGTAGTAGTTTATAGTTTGAAAAGCAGCCAACTGTAGTGGAAATCTGACACACATGCAGCCACATGCATGCATAGTATATCAGCTTTTTCTCGTCTTACTACGTTCTATCTGTGCCATCTTAGTGTATCTCGGATGTTTTCTTACACAAACACCGTCTTGAACACAAGTGTACACACACCGAATTGAATCAAATGGAGCAAAGAACACCCACACGTTACTCTTGCATAATCAAGGGGGCTATGAACAAATATGTCTAAAAACACATTCAACATTAATCACATGCCATTTATATTTAAGCATGATGAATAAAACATCTGACAGAATCCTGAATGCTAACTCTACATTAAAAATGCAGAGGACCCTTCCAACAGGTTTTTAATGGGTCTGATTGGTTGTAGGAGCCATGCGATTGAGTGTTATTCATTTGTGTCATGTTGTTAGGACAACTCAGCTCTATTTCCTAATATATTTGTATTCAATCACAGCCTATGCTGCACAGTTTACTATACCTTTGTATCACTGTTGTCAGTAGCAGCAGGACTCTACTGTTATTATTTGAGGTAATTACAATAAAAAGACGTGACAATTATCTTCAATATGATGTAGAACTGCATAATTAAAGCTGCTATTCTTGCTTATTTCAATATGAATAAAGAGCTGCAGCTGTATGGGGCAATGGTTGTTACCTGAGCATTAGGAAATAAAGCTTTGCTGTTCAGATTGTGCTCCGATTTAAATTGAGTTTCTGTAGTTCTGTAGTTAAGTTTTCACCTCATGAACCTTTCTTTACACCTTTCTTACTTGGTTGTCCAAGGACAGAACTCAAGAGTTGTGGGACTGTTGCTAGTGTTCTGTACTGTTATAAACAGGTTGAAGTAGACCGTACTAGAGAAGCTCATGCAAAGAGTCATGAACTAAAGAATGACGAACTAAAGAAAGATAGGAAAGGATTAAGGAAAGGGGAGGTTTAAAAAAGCAAAAGAGGGTGGAAAGGAGGGATGAAGAGACGTTCAAATGAGTGTTAATAGTTTTATAACTGCACTGGGTGATTCCTGACATGCTTTTAATGTGAGAGCTAGGATGACACATACTGTTCAGAGTAATTACATGGTGCCACGAGAGGCTTTTAAATCCTTACCAGCAACAGCTGACTTTGCTATACTTGTTTGTTAGACAGGATGAATATCACAGCTAGATACTGTTCATCTACACTCACTGCAGCAAAGCAGAAGTGGCAAGATTCTAAAAGATGTGGAGTTGCATTATTTCAAAATGACCAGGGTCATCGCCACTGATATTTTATGTACATATTTTGAAATTCAGATTTTGTCCCATAAAAATATTAAAAAAGTGTAAAAATTTAGACTTTATGGAGAATATGTTGCTGTTGCAGATTGCAAATTTGTGTTTTCAGAAAGAATGATTGTTTTGTCTAGGTCTTGGAAACTGGGGTCCAGCAGAATGCTACTAGTACTGGCCAGAGGAAACATACATACAGTGTTAATGATGCGGCATTTGTATTCTCTTCCTCCCTGACACTTTGGTGTCAAGCTTACCCCACGTACACTCTAAATCAAGTGTCACATCAATAACTGGGTGACAGCAAAAGACTGTTTATGTTTGCACCAATTGAGAGACTGAAAACCTTTAGATTATTTATGATAGTCTTAATTTTGTGCGATAATAATAAGCAGTTGTTGCTAATGCAATAGGCCATTTTTGTTTGTCCACTGGTAACTAAAGTTATTTTTTAACTTATAAACGTATATAGTATATAATAAAGTATGTATATACATACATATATGATAATATATGTATACATATATTTGTTTTTAAAGTATGTGAGTGCTTTTTATGCACATCACATCAGCATGTTTACAAATGAATTGGCTTGGGATTAAATTACACTACACTTAATGGCAACTTCAAATCCTTGAAAAGGTAGTTTCAAAGCAGCTCTGTGACCACCTGCGCATGAACGATCTGTATGAAGTCTTTCAGTCA
>JAUYWH010000026.1:15324531-15362546 GCA_034779795.1 Ctenopoma multispine
TTAAACCTTACACTGTAAAGTGCCCTGAGATGACTTATGTTGTAAATTGGCGCTATATAAATAAAGTTGAATTGAAAGTTGAATTGAACTTACTGTGATAAGGAAACACTGCAGTTTCTTCTGCAAAGAATATAGCTATTTATTTCAGATCATAAAATGGTTGTAGATATTTTAGTACCATATTCATGGCTTCCTTTCTCTTCTTAAAAGCAGTGAAAAGTACATTTCATTCTTTGTGAATAAAATGTCAAATTCAGTTACTACAAGTCACTTTTGAATGAAAGAAGGGATAAAAAGACATTAAATGGATGTTAGTTTATAAGTGCACAGACACAAAGACCTCGATTTTTAAAGAGAGAAAAAACTGACTGGAGTTAAAATGCATGTTGACAAGTCACAGTTTTTGGTAGACTGTCCTTTGGGCAGATAAAACAAAACTGCTATGTTTATATGAGAAAATAAAAGAAACATCACCACTTTTAAAAAGGGCTTAGTTATGTTTTGTACTTTGAATCTATGTAGGGCACAGAGACAAAAATTGACTCTGTCTCAGTCACAGGTCATTTCTCCTTCAAAAAAGAAAATGACTGAAAGGATGTATTTTAAAGCACGAGGATGAGAAAAAAATAAACCCTGCTCCTCTTTCTCTCTACAGAGTGCTCTGCCAGGATCAGCTTCAGTCACGGCGTCATCAGAATCAGAGTCTGCACCGAAACTTGATTAATAAATGATTTTTATCGCATATTCTTCTGGCAAAGATTCTTCTAGTGAAACTTGCAGTTTCAATAAGAGTTTCCTAACACCTGCAGCCATGTCTAGGTTATAGCCTTTTAACTTCCAGGATGTACATCTGGCCTTTGATGGATGTATGAGTGAAAGAAAGAGGTCTAGTATTACTCTGTATCTTCTGTGAGGGTTCAGATACTTCTGTGAGAGCCTTTCCACGTCAGTCCAGGGTTGCTGACACAGGCAGTAAGTTTTGGCAGGAAAGGCCCAGAACATGTTTTTACAGAGCTTGCTGCTTTCTCAGAGTAGTAGTTGCTGCCCCAATAACTTTTCTCCAACACCAAGGCAATAACCAAATATCATAAACATATCCAGTTTTATAAAGTTTGAGGCACAGAAAACATCAGCATTTTGCAAACATAAAAGCACTAGAACAAAAAAAACTGAAAAAAAGGAAAAAGCAATGTGCTTTTTGTACCTTGAGAGAACTCACTGCAGCTAATTACACAACCAATTTCATTTTGGCATTGTGTGAAAAAAAAAAAAGCAAAAGGGAAAAGCTTACCCCTCTACATTTCAAGAGTGACCTTTTACTTTGAAGCAATGACAACAAAATTTGAATGTTGCTGAGTTGCTGTTCTCCACAACCTAGTAAGCAAACATACAAGACTTAAAACATAGAAAGGTTCCTGAGGAAAGATCAATGAAAACTGAAGGTGGCTGCAGTGAAGGGTAAGGAAAGCATCTTCAGGAAGGATACTCAGAATCTGGTGACGTCCATGGGCTCCAGACTTTCCATCAAAGTATGAAAAATCATGGTTATATTTACAATTTTGTCCAAATATTATTGAGCCACTGAAATTAGAACTATGCTGTTTATAGTGGCTGTAATTCCTAAATGGTGAATGCCACATTTTTGTGAAACGTCTTTAATAAAAGTTGACATTTTGATAAGATCTTGATTGTTTTATTTCAAAACCATTATGGTGTTATATGCACAATCCTAAAAACTCTCACTGTCACTTTCTAGATACTTCCTGGCCTAACTGTATGTTATCTACATGTATGTGGTGTGTGTCACTGAAAGAGAGAGAGAGACAGAGAGAGTGTGAGAAAGAGATAGATGTGATGTCTCTGTCTAAGAGGGAGATTATAATAAGTCTCACAATCTCTGGTTAACGAAAGCTGTGGAGTTCCCACAGAATTTTGGAGGTCATCTTTGTTCTCTTTTTTTCGCATGTAACTTTGGTTGTCTGCTCTGTCATGGTTTCTTTTTCTTTTTCTATCTGTGTCATTTTTACACGCACATAAACACACAAACAGTGCAGTAACACAGTGAGACATATGGGTGTGAAATACACACACAGACAGCTGGGAGGATTAGCTGCGGAAAATGCAGAATGTATAGTCAAGGGTTAATCCAAACCCCCCAGGTGATAAAGAGCTTAACATGGATGGTTTTGGAGTTATGGATATTTAGAATATGGAATATTTCTGTAGCTGCTGAGTTTGGCTTACACAACACAGCAGGGAGGTTGAGGCAACAGTGAAAAGAGAAAAGAGATGAGCTTGTTGGAGGAGAGGAGAACAAGGTATAAGAGAGGGAGGGTAAGTAAGAGAATGATGAAAAGACATGATGAGAATGAAGTGGAAGAGAGGAAGAAGGCAAAACAATGGAAGAGGGAGTGTGGGAGAAGCAAGACAAGGGTAAGCCTCATAAGATGAAGATGATGAATGAGCTCATGTAATATGAAAGCGAAAGTTTGCCAAGACAGGATTTACAGGGTGGAGACGTGCAATGAAAATCAGTACTTTATTGAAGACAATCATGCCAAATGTATCATAGTTATATATGTAGTATAATTCACTTGTATTTACTGAATCATAAAAAATAACTTCCATAATATGAGCTCTTCTTATCTTTCTATCACACTGTGCGTTCGTCCATTTGGCAACCTAATTCTGGTGAACCTGCGATTTAAGGAATACATTGGGGGGGGTTTCTTCAAATTTGCCACAAATATTCACTTCGTGGTGAACTGTTTTGTTTTTGTAAATGGTGGCCAAAGGCAAGGGCCACAGTCACCTCATGTTCATCCGATTTTTCTTGTGACTGTAATGTCTCAGGAACACCTCAAAGGAATTTCTTTTATGAACTGATTAGATTTTGGTGATTAAAGGTTAAAGGTCATGTACGTGCCATTCTTGTCAATGATATGTCTCAGAAATCCCTGGAAGAAATGTCATTACATCTGGCACCAACATTCGCTTGAACTCATCCGTTACCATACTGGAATATGAGCCTAGACAAACTAAATTCACCACTGGTTACCGGAAGCATACAACCGCAACGATGTAATTTCTACTTTCACTTATGTTGATAAAAGTAGGGCAGACAGCCTCTTGCTCTGATGGTTTTGATAGAAAGACATGCAGACTCGAAGATGCTGTAAAATGTTTCACCTGACCATGTCCTCCTGTAGAGGTACTTTTTGCAGAATTTGCTGATATAAGACATAGACTTTTCTGTGAACCGTCATCATTTTGCAGATACATTAGCTTTCTCTGGAGTAGTGCCTCCATCGGGTGAAATTATAAATTTTAAATTTCAAATATTTCTGCACTTTGTTGTTAGTGATAGCACAGTCTGCCTGTTTAACGTTGCCATGTTAGCATAAGTAACAAGGAGTTGTGACTATTTTAGGCAAATATTTTATACATTCAAAATGTGAATATATACACGGTTCAAAAATATAATGATAGAACACACTTTTTCTAATTGAAAACTATACTGAGACCAGAGTGCAACTGAGATAAGGTTTATCTCAGTGGTCCATGTCCTCTGAATCAAAGTGCGATTGTCCCTATCATTGCTCTTGTCACCGACTATAATGGAATAGCAGTGCAATTGAGAAGTTTTATCTCTAATCATAGAACTAGACTTACAATGGTATATTACTATTATTTATCACACTGGATTCACTTTGAACAAGACTTTTAAACTTCCACTGCTTACCACCTGTTCATTATTGTCTCCTGCTATGAAGCCGATGCCAAGATATGCGACATTCTTGATCGTCTAATGTTCATATTACAGTAGGTCATCATAGAATGATCCACCAAATCCCACAAGTCCTTTTCGTAAGATGGCCACAATCAACAGATAATTGTTGATAACTGAAGACTTTAAATTTAAACTTTAAAAACAATATGCCTGTTACAAATAGGTCTACATCTATAGTAAAAAGCAACAAAGTGTTTGATGATAGTGGATTTGGATGGATAGTGGAGTGTTGAGTTTGTTCTAAGGATTTGTTCACCTAGAATACAGTACCTCTAATTCAGTGTGCCTGTGCGCCAGAACATCGCCTTCAGAAGAGAGTAATGCAGTGTTGGGTTATAACTTCATTACCTTGTAATTGTATGCTCATCTGGATTCGGTTAAATATACTATTGTGAGTTGACTGCTAATATTAGTGCAATGCATAATTAAACATTCTGGATGTCATTTTCTTTTTAATGTTGAATCTGAATCTTTTTTTAGTCTTCAAAATATCAGTGCATAGTTACAATTCCTGCTTGAGTTAGAAAGCCTTGTTTTCACTAACCTTCCTATTGCATATTTTTAGTCTTCATAAATGAACAGTAAAACCTGTTCTCAAAACATGTCCAACAAGCTCTTTGATTGCTACCACATTCCCAGCCCTCGCATTATGAAAACTCTTGTTCTTCTCTGTCATCCTACTCATTATATTTGTATGTTCAGCAAAACGTTTGCTTACACAAGACATAAACATCTGACTTTCTGGAACCATGATTGAGGTGGACTTGCTTGTCTTTTTGTTAGTCATCCAGTTTTGTTTGTGTTTGTATGTAAGTGTTGGTAAGGGAAATTCCACAATCTCTTAGACAGACAGCCCAGGTGTTTTGCAAAGTTTGGTAAATAAATAATTCAATTGCAGGATAGAGTAGCAAACATGTACCACACACACACACACACACACACACACACAAACACACACACACACACACACGCCACAAAGTAGATTAGCAGACAATGGAGGTTTGCAGCATCTTCTGTTAAAATGATGATCCCAGTGAATCAAAGACACCTTGCTTTTAAATTTTAATTACAAATTTATTGCAAATATAGAAATAGATCTTTTGTACAGAAATTGCAAAGGGAAACAAAATGTCAATATCAGCAACAAATAATTAAAGAAATCACAAAGCCAAGATTTGTTCGCATCATAAAAATCTCTGTTTTGTCTCTCCCTTTTGGTCTCTAAAGATTAAAGTAGTGTAGAGTTGAAACCAGAGGGGAGAGCCACAATAGATTTGAACAGAATGCCACACTGGGACTTTAAACTTGATACAATGATGGCCCTTATCAGCTCTTGCCCTCTAAAACTAAAAGATATCCTGAAACTGTTACCTTAGCATGCGTGTCATATTTTGACAAGCATGATACATATGTCCATTACATATTGTTGATGTTAGAAATTGCCCTTGTCCCTTGGTATTAGGGTTCACACAGATGGTGGTTATACTCGATCACCTGGAAGATTATGTACTGCTCTTTTCTAGTATTGGGCAGTATCGCAGAAATTATATCGATTTTTAAAGAGCTAAGACAGGGAAATGTCTCTAGTTTTCACTACTAAAAAATGAAGAATGTTTTTGCAAAGGGAAATGAAAATAACAATATGTCACTAAAGCAAAGGTAAATGCAATACCTTACACTTAACTAACATTTCATATATAAACACATTATTAGTATGCAGCTTTTAAATGTCAGTAAATGGCACTTTTAAAAGTGCAATACTTTTCTAATTAAATGATTTCATTCCAAATGTGCCACCCCTTATGCATGTGTACCAGTGTGGCCAGTCCCTTTAAAATTTTCTAGATAGCCTGGTAGCATATGGAAAGTTTTAACTCAGCAAACGTCAAATTGATAATTAGTGACTAAGTGGGTTTTAAAATCCGTAATCCTCACAGAAAAACACTTTGATCTAAAAATTCTGCAATGTGTCTCTTTCAGGGTACATGTTTCTGAATCATATGTATTCGCCAGCATACATAATTGTTAAAGGCTTTTGTTGCTGCAAGCTCAAGAAACTATTAACTTTTGAACAGATCAGTCCACAGAAATTAAATTTCCTCAATGTCTTGAAGATGGCTCCACTTCCCTGCCTTCTCTCTGCGATCCGAGAGCCATTTCGGGAAGCTGCTGAGTTTTCAATCTCTGGCACTGACAAGGCCAATCATTCTGGCTTTTGGAGTAACACAGCATTCGAGCGTGTGTTTGGAATAGCAATGGATACCCAACCTCTGCTCTCTGTGAACACAGTAAACATTAACTTTTATCTGAATTATGGGCTTCTGACACTGAACAGCGTCTCCTCTTTAAACAGTGGGACATTTTAGAAAGTTTCACCAGTTCAGCTCTGTGGTTAGAAAAATGAAAACTCTGAGTTGCAGATTAACCTACAGGCCTGATAAACACAAATATAAAGGCCTTAACTGATTATGGTGTGATTTCATCTAATTAAAACAAAACTCATACTGAGAAAACTGGCTGCCTAATACAGCATGACCATGTTGACAAACTGAGAAGCAACTTAGCCGAGAGGTTAATGCATTTCCTTTTCTCTCTGTAATTGACACGTGGACGTCTCTTAAAATTTTGGCAAAAGCTGAACCACAAAATAGATTATATGTCTCAGTTGCAGAGTATTGTATTATCACTACAAAATCTAAACATGGCTGTGACCTATGGCTTACTGTTATGGAAATATTTTAATGTAGTAACTAATAGATAGATATGACTGATAGATGACTCAGCCCCCTATAAAGACTGTACTCTGTGCAGTTATTCTTAATTTCACTTTCATTTTAATTAATTTTCTATGATATCAGTGATTTTAATTCAATGTCTATAAAAAACTAATCAGTATTAGATATATAGTATAGATATAATGGCATGATCATATATTATAATTTTTATTATTATAATAATTACCGTGTGGTTTTTGTAGACATCACACATCTTTTGTTTAAAACAAGTCATTTTATTTGTTCAAGAAAATAGTATAATAATAAACTGATGCATAATAAATGATAAAAAATAAAAAGTAAATTCAGTGAACTAGCTGGTGAGACAGACATCGTCCTCATAGAACAGAGGATGAGTAATAAAAATGACTGATTTAGCTAACAGCCAGGGGGCTGAGGCTAAAGCTGCTCATGCTGTAGTTATTTTCCAGGGACTTGTAACTGATGGATTTAAATTAGGTTAAGACCATTAGACAATCCACAGTTTGTGTGTGTTTGCATCGCTTTGGCACACTCTTCTTTGAACATACATTGTGATACATAATCTGATTAATTGGAAAAACCTGCATGGATTGTTTTCCATAAAGGACAGTGGGTTAAGGGAAGGTATAACCACAAACTGTGACAGGGCCCTACCTCAGGCCAAGGACAATAACCTTTGTAATGGAGTTGAATAGAGTGCAGTTCAGTTTATCATAACAGATGGAGGTAAAGAACCACCTGCTCCAGACATTTTATCTGCTCATTGCACGCTTATTCCACCAGATATGGCTAAAAGAGAAGCAATGGTAAGTGCAGAGACAGCATGTAAGAAAAATTAAAACCAGTTAGTAAGAATGTAAATATAAAAACATTACAGAGAATAAAAAACGGCTAAAACCTAAATGTTCAAATCAAAACTGTATTTCAGCCCCTACAGTATTAGTTTTCAATGCACACCCACTCATTGTACACAACAATATATTTTTGTCTCTCAAAAAATACAGGGAATCATGCAAATATAACAACTTTTCTTTTCTTATGTATTATACTATGTTAAGCTGACTCTGTTCTTAAACCTTTATAACATATATCATTGTAGTTACTAAAAGCAAGTCCCTTGATTCCCAATGACCCCCATCCCCCCCCCACCCCGGCCCTGAAAAAAAAAAATCCAAAACAAAATAAACAAAGACAAATAGCCAACTGAAAATAGAGTAACACATGGACATATCAAGAGATCAGGCTGAGTATAAAACATCCATAGAAGCATTTTTTTTTTAATTTAGCATATTTTTCTTTTATCTAGTGTACAAAATTCACAGATATTTCACAGATTCTTTAAGTCCTTTGTCCATCTTTGGAAACTAAACCTTGCAAAGTCAATGCATATTGTGTAAAAGTAAATGAACATCTAATTACATAGATATTTATATATATACAGCTCTGGAAAAAATTAAGGGACCACTGCAAAAATTAAATGAAAGCTGTGATAGCAAATCAGGGTTATTCCACCAAATATTGATTTCGGAATACTTCCTAAGTTAAAACATTTTACTTTTACTCACATTTTTACTCAAACCTTTACCTTTAAATAGAAAAATCAGAGAAACTGATAATTTTGAAGTGGTCTCTTAATTTTTTGCTGTATATATATAGTAGTTGTAAAAAATGTGTTGTCATGAAAAACATGATCCGGTCAAGTGGCCAACCCTAGCCCACTTTGTCTTACTTTGGGTTTTCAAATGCTTTTCTGCTCAGCAAGCCTGTTATTTAAAATTGCCGAAGGCTTCAAAACTGTTGTTTTCCATAACAATAGATATGGCAATGAAATCAAGTCAATGTGGGTATGCATGTTTTTTTTAAATACCTAAGTTTGTCTATTTATTTCACCAGCATGATTGTTCAATGAAATGTAAAAACATATTCGAAGTAAACACGTTTAGTCTGCTATGTTCTGATGAAGACTTTAAGTTGATAAATCAATGAATAAACATATTAAGGCATTAATTCTTAATGCCTGGAATGGGAAATGAAACGTTGGCAGTGCTCAGCCTGTCAGAGCTGCCTCATAAAGTGTGAAGAGTGACCAAGAAATCAGTCACGCCGCGACATATTTCATTTGTCACAATTGACACCCTTTTTCATTGGCGGACAAATATAAATTCACATTACAGCAACATAAAAAGTCGTGTATTTAATTTTCGTCACATTAGTCCTCCTGTGGCTATCATGAACATTAGACTTTCCCGTTTAACAGTTTGGCACATAGGCTAACCTCCCACACAGTAAGCTAATGGACTTAATAGACAATTAGACAAAGGGTTTAAAGATACCAAATTAATGGATTTGCAGCTCACTGTCAGTGCTAATACCTGTCTGTTACCTGCCTTAAAATTGAATGGAAATGAAGCTGTCCCCCTACGGGCTTTAAAGAAGGCTGCTGTCCAATGTTTCTGAATATTTTGTAATAACTGTTCCCCCAGTATGCTCCTGTTATGCATGTTGGTTCGTTGAAGGAGGTTCACTTATTCAAGCTAGTTTCAAATATACCCATGTTCCACATCTTTTATCCCAGATGTCTGCCAGCATTTAGACAAAAATCTTCTGCTTTTACTCTCATCCCTTACACAGGTCTTTTCTAATGGAAGAATTTAGCTTCTTTAGTAATTTAGAAACTGATTAGACATGAATCCACCACCCATTAAGTTCTGATTCATTATTTAAGAAACTAAAGGTTAGTTTAATTCAGCCAAGCTTCAAATATGAAAGAACATCACAGAATTAGCATGTTAGAAACTGAATCTGTGATTTTCTGGTGGTATACAGAGATAGAAGAATCAACCTGAGCCAGCCTCCTCCAAAAGGATTAAACATTAATAGCACATAAGATGGATTTCTCGCATGGCTTGCCTGTGGCTCTGAGACAAACAACTAGGACGGTGCAACAAAAAGGACCATCAGTCTCCAAGTAAGCCCTCAAAGGGTTCAACAGCACGTGAGCTGAGAAGGAAGACAGTTGGTTTTATTTAGTGCTAGCTCTGTGTAGGTATAATGCCATTGTTGATGTTTAGAGAAACATGTAGTGCTGCTTGAGCTTTTAATAATGCTTTAGTCCTCTGGCAGCTGTAGAAAGTGCAACCTCAGCTCTCCAATAACAAACGTAAACAAAAGTAATATGTTATTAATTACTCCCTAGGTTGCAAGGCCAGTTTAACACAAGTGTTTGATCAATGTTTGCTTGAAAAGAATAAGCAATAATGAACAGATAAGCGTGATTTGTGAATTGACACCTAAAATATGTCAGCATTACTATTATTATTTATTATCTTACTTTTGTACTTGTTTTTATAGCAATTAAAATAACTCTTCCAGATTTACAGTTTCAGTTTCAAAATTGCCTTTTCAATCTGCACAACTTTCATGTGGTTTGGGCAGCATTCAAGAAATTATTAATGATAAGAAACACAATATCCCTTCCAACTTCAAAAATAGCACTCATTTGATCTACGATGAAAACACTGTTTAAAAAGACTGGAAAGAAAGTTTGGAACTTTTCATTCCTCTAGTGTCATCATTGTTATTTATTTTAATTAATAATAATGCTTAAATGAAACTGAGCAGAAGAGCACTTAACTATACACCTGTTCTCTGAAAAACAGTTTCCTGAAAATTACATTATTGTTAAATATGATAATTAAAATATAAAACACATGGGATTAAAAGTTATCCATGGAAACACTAGTAATCATGATTTTTATATCACATTATATCAGGTTGATAAACATGATTCATGGGAGCTGAAATGATGAGCAATCCTGATACAGTTGGACATTTCTAAAGTTGCTGTTTTTATTCACAATGTCCATTTCTGTAAACTTGTAATGGCAGTTGAGGAGAAGTTAAACACTGAGTTCTTTCTGCAGGATTAGGTACCCTTAGAACATACCAGAGAGAAAATCCTTTCCTTTGACTTGTTGAAAGTCTGAGTCAATCACAGTAACAAGTTCCTTTGGAAACACTGTTATCTCAGATAATAGAAAGTCAATGGGAGACAAACATTTTCCAAGACTGTATGTTCATCAAATGGTGCTGAAGGCGGATGAGGTGTTGCATCCCAGACATGTTATTACTAAAAGATGACAGTGAGGCCCTTATGTGGTCCATGCAGTTGTAAACATTTACAGCAGAAAACTGACTCCAAGGGATATGACCAACACACAAATCTCACATTTGCATACTCTCTCTCTTTTAACCTGCATAAGAGCTAACGACATACTAAAATTCAGAAAAGGAAAAAAAGTGTTAACATGAGATGTACAGACCAAAGTCCTGCCTGTAAAAAAGGCAATCTCTGACTTTTCTCATTTAATAAAACAAAGCACGTCATGTTCAGTACCCTGCTCATGCCAAAATTATATCCCATTAGATCTGTGGGAGCAGGGAAGGTGGGCCAAACAAGTTAGGAAAAAAGGAGATATAAAGATGTTACAGAAATTAGGCATGTCACTATAAAATCTATTCTCTTGAATATAGCCCTCAGCAAGATTTTGGCCTTAGGCTAACTACATTTTCGGGGTAGGTGGTATGTCTCAAATTGTGTATGTCAGGTAATGATAAAATAATTTAACTGCTATGCAGCATGTTGGGTGAGCAGGATGCCTTTTGTCAAAATGCCAAGCAGTGGTGGAACCAGTTAGGACAATTACAATTTCATAATTTCCATAGAAAATGTGAATGATAACATTATAACTGAATGGAAATTAGTCCATGGCTGTTAGCAAGAGGCATGATACTACTGTGGGACATCTGAGCATTACAGTCATGTATCCCTGGGAAAATACAACGAACACTGTTAATATTTATACATTTGTCCATGCCATTAATAATCTTGTCACCGACAACTACTAATTTAAGTCAATTTGGGGATATACAATATAATCTGACAAGGCATGCCAACACTGACCACTGTGAACCACACAGCAACAAACACAATCATGAGGCATAAAGTGCATGCCTGTCGCAAGTTGGTCATTAAGTTATCAATAGACAACAGCTGTATTAATTTCCAGAACAGCACAGACACATTGGCAGTAATTGGAAATGTTCATTCCATCTGTGCCTCATCTGCTTTGTATTTAATGTTAGAGGATGGATTTGGAATGTACCAGGGTCCTTGTGTTGAATGGCGTAAATAGATTTAATATTAATCTACTTACAGTACATTCACACTGGGTGCAGAAATTATTTATTCTTTTGCTCAAATTCCTTTTTTCTTTTTTCCTCTTGCTTGCTTTCAGTTCACTTGGTTTTTGTCGCATACAGGTCACGTTTCACATGCTCTTTGTGAAAAGGATTGTGTGAGCTTCTCTGTCCCTGTTGTTCACTATAAGGTAAGTAGCATCTAATTACCTTCATAAAGGGAACATGGTTTGTCTCAGCACTCCTCCAATATATTCTGACAATTTGGTAGGACAGTTTGGGGCATATGTATGACAATATTCTTTAGATTACTCACTGAGTGTTAGTTGGAAATATGTGTTGAATACATCAGGGTGCAAGCCCAGCACTATTTTAAGCTAAGATTTCACGTTATTCTTTCTCTCAGCATTTCCCTATGCTGCAGGACCTGACTTGACTGTTTTTGCATTGTTCATTTGGTTATTTATTTCCAATTTCTTCGTTTATTCTGCGTCACAAATGCTATTGAAATGCAAATACTTCAGCTGCATGACAGATATTGTGGACGAGAGAAAGGCCCTGCATCTCTGTTCACTAATTGGCAGGTTGTCACTTTTAAAATCATACCTATCCCATCTTGTCTTCCCTTTACTTACAAGGCTAAACATGGCCAAGTGCACACTGCAAATTGATACAGCACCCGATTCAAAATAAGAAACAATGTCTTGGATCACACAAACTTAAAATGAAGGGCATCAACGTTTACCTTTGGTAATTACCCAAAGACAAAAACATGGCACAAATAATGTCAGTCCATAAGATCACATAACATGATCACTATAAGAGTACTAAATTACATAGTTGGCATTTTCTCCCTGTGCCATAAATAAATAAATGCCACAAATACTAAATGAGAAGGAATCAGGAATGGTGCTACAATGACATGTAAAATAAAACACCATGACTCTCATATCACAGGCACTGTTTGACAGTCCTTGCTCTTAGCACAATATTCTATACACCTTGCATGCCAAAAAACCCAAAGGCAAAATTTTGTCCTACATTTTTCTCCCTGTGAACTTCAAATTGTTGCTCTGGCCCACAGGCCTATCAGGAAAAGAAGTGTCATTTTCCCACAGTCACAACTTCTGCTGCGCTGACACACCCTTCCAATAATCAAGAATGTCATGCAGGTCCTCACCTTTAGCGAATTGCACCTTTTTTCGAAGAGCATTTCCAGCTGTCACATAACAGGCTTCATCACGTTGGCCTTTTCGATAGGGACGAAAACGCTCCCAGATGCGCAGTGAACTTTCTGAGGAGTACTCTGGGCTGGAGGAGTAGCCAGAATAACTGGAATGATGACGGGCAGGTGATAGCTGGGAATAAGAAGCTGCATCCCTGCGGGAGCGTGTCAGGGGCTTCAGGAAAGAAACCTTCTGGGCTGGGGAGCCCTGGTGGGAGCCCTCATAGTACAGAGCTGGGACGGAGTGGCGGTGCTCCGAGCAGTGGTAGTCCTGCTGCACCTCCAGCTGCTGCTGTTGTTGTTGTTGTATTTGTTGCTGTTGATGATAATGGTGTGGCTTCTGGCTGTCCTGGTGTTGGGCACCAACACCACCACTGTCGCAACCACCACCACCCCCTCCGCTGCAGCTCCCACTCCCTACTAAAGGCAGCCTATCCAAGGGCTCCCCACAGCTGACGGGACTGGCCCTGTCTGAGTACTGCTGTTGTTGATTACAGGCATCTGGGCTCCTTGGCTCTGGGACATCCAGACTATACACCCTAGCTCCTCCACGCTCCCTGTCTCGACCCATGGAGCCACAAGAGGTGGTGCTGCACTGTTTCTTGACTGCATTTACAATCACCACAGCTGCATCTGCACTCATTTGCCGCTGAATGGGACGTACAGCAGTTGCTGGTGGAGGGGGCCTGTATGGGGGAGTAACGACAAAGCCACCACCAGTGATTCCCGGGCGTTCAGAGAGAGGGGCATTCAAGGCAGGGAGTGGAGGTGGAGGGGGTATTTTGTTGGGAACAATCATCTGGCATGACTCTGTCACCCCTTGGGAGAGCGGGATTAGGCCACGAGTGAGGGAAGATGCACTGGTAGGGGGAGGGGAAGTAGGATTGGAGGAGGCTGAGGGGTTAGTACAGGCCCCTGACGTGGAAACTCCTGCGGCATCCAGTTTCAGTGCATCAATACAGTTGTTGATAATCTGGTTAACCTTGTCCACCTCCATGGCAATAGTGGAAATCTCTGATGCTGAACCACGTCCATCATCATCTGAGTCTTCACCAACATCAGTTCCATCATCATCCCTCAAGTCTTCCCCCCTCATCACTCCGTGCCCACCATCTCCCATCCTCTCCATCCCTAACACTCCACTCCTGACATCCATATAGTTTCCTTTACTTGTAGCCATGGCTTCTGAAAAGGCAGTAGCCATCTTTTCCACTTGTGGGATAGAGGAAAGTCTGGATGAACTGGTGTTGGCTGAGTGTAGCATTCCCGAGCTAGAGGATGTTGACATTGGAAGTTTTCCTCCATGGTGGTGCTGATACTGGTGATGCTCTCTAGACTGCTCTTGTAGCTTGTGAACAGCTGATGGGTCATTTGCCACTGCTGCTGCTACCTCTGGTCCATAGCGCATTTCCAGTATAGTTTTCTTGACACAGATAGACTTCTTCTTTTCATCATGCATCCGTTTCTTACGTAGACAATAGTAGACAAGTCCTAAAATAATGAGCATACCAAAAAGGCAGCCCACAATGGTCATTATGTAGTGAGTAGTGGTGGAAGGAGTGGGGAGCATGTCATCATGATTTGGAACCCGAGTGGAAAATGTGAGGCAGGTGTGGTTGTAACGTTGAGAGTTGCGGATGGAGCCTACACAGAAGGTGTAATTGTTGTGTGGCTTCAGCTTGTTCAGGGTGATCATCTCTTTCTTGTTCTTCAAATTCATTATGTCAGATACTAATGTGTGGTTATATTGTGTTAGAATATACATTTTGCTATAGGGTCGTGGAATCTGTACAAGGAGGGAGGCTGATGACAAAGAGACATGATTGAGCTTGATGCTGGGACTGAAGCTACCATGTTCAGTAGATGAGGAAGAGGTGGTGGGCTGGACGTATGGCCCGACAACACCAATAATCTCTGGTCCAATTCCAGAAGGACCTTCTAAATCTGGAGGGAGAGAGGTCATTCCTGGAATCATCACTCCATCTCTGCAGTGATGAAACAGAATGTTTTTGGCATTTCTACCTGCATGACCAGCAACAATAGGACTCAGCAAGGGATAGCCAAACATCTCCCTGGGTGTCTCACACTGAAGGCGGTCATAGGTGTGTGTGACATTGTTAAAAGACTCTAACCAGATTAGGAAACTATAAAGATCACAGCCGCAGTGAAATGGATTTGCTGCTAGTTCACACACCATCAATCGACTGAGAACTGTGAATGTGGATGGATCAATGCGGGCAAGTTTGTTTGATGACAGGTCAATGCTGCTGAGGCTGGGGCACTCCCAGAATGCATTGTTGGCAATAACCTCAATGAGGTTGTGCTGGAGGAAGAGGCACTGCATGCGGCCAAGCCCTCTCATCATACCCTCAGTTAAGTTTGTCAGCTTGTTGTAGCCCAGCTGAAGAACCTGAGGAAAACAGTGAGGAAAAGAAGTAGCATTAGGTCATTTGTGTTTCTTTTTACACTATGGAATCAGTTTTATAAATAAAAAACATGTATGTATTCATCTGTGAACATTCTTAGTCATCCAGATCATGGTTATTCCAAAAAGCTGGAAAAAGCTGTTCAGTGGCAACAATAATATGCGGAAACACTATGCAGATGAGACCCAACTATATGAAACCAGATTAAACAAATAAATTAGTCAAACTTCAAGAACTAAAAGACATAAAGGCCTGGATGTCCTGTTTTTTCTACTCCTCAATTTACGTAAGACAGAGCTTATTCTATTTACAATCCTCAGAGGTATTATCTAATTATATTGCTACCCTAAATGACATGATGGCCACCCACCTTGGCCAGCCTGGTTTTGCTGAAAGTTTCTTTCCATTCTCCACTGTCGCCTAGTGCTTACTCAAGTGGGACGGTTGGGTTTTCTGCATATTTCCCTTTAAAGTTATATTTCGTAAGGTTACACTGTGAAGTGCCTTGAGGTAACTTTGTTGTCATTTGGTGCTGTATAAATAACCTGATTTAAATTTTATAGAATTAGACTTTAAGTTCTTTTTGACATTTCACCTTCCATACTGAAGGATTTAAAACATCTTCAAGAACTTAAAGCAAGTCCAGTTGCCACTAAACAGCTTTTTTGGCATGTTTATATATGTTAAGGTTAACTGGGAGACTTTGGAAATGTTTTAAGATGAGTAGTTAGCAGTAGTGATTTAAACAGAATCGCAGTCATCTTCATGTCTGTGCTATTAGTGATAATATGTATTAAATAATGTCACTCTCATTATGCATGCAACTAAAACATTCCACTAATATATAGTTTAATGATACTATATTCTTATGTTAGGCTCTTTTATCATTAATTTCTTCATCACCTGTAGGTTTGCTTGTCCTGCAAAGGCTCCATCCTCAATATAGCTGATTTCATTTTTAGTGAGGTTGAGGTCAGTCAGGTTGGTAAACCGGTACATGGAGCTGAAGAGCACAGCTTTCAACTTGTTCTCATTCAATCTCAAGTCATGGACTGTGTTGTTGATGTGCTGAGGGATAGTCTCATAGGGTGGCTGGTTTTGGCTGCAGATAGCCAGCCATACATAACCTTTATCCCCCTCAATGAGCCAGCAGTCTCCATTCGCCATATTGGGAAAGAGGGAGAGGAATATGAGGGAGGGACAAATTAAAAGAAAGAGAGTGGACGTGGTAGAAACACCTTGCATGATGCCAGCAAAGAGAACTAAGAAACAAGCTATAGTTACTAAAGACAAAAAGGTAGGGGCAGGTGGAAAACGGGATTGTTTAGTAGGTAAAAAGCAAAGGTTGCTGGGAAGGATTTCCAAAGAGAAGAAAGGTCTGGTTAGGTGGTGAAAAAGGGGAGAAGGCTTCACAAGGCCAGTCACAGCTTTATGGTCATTATGGTGATTAATAGGGGATCCATGTTATGTCATTTCTTGTTGGACTGCAATGCAGAGTGGCACAGCTTGTCTTCATACTCTCTTCGTAGATCGTAGCTGTGACTGACTTAAATGGATGGAACAACTCTGTAAAGGAGAATAAAACAAAAGCAACATGAAAAAATGGAAAATATATTTTAGAGCAATAGTTTGGGAGATATGACATATGTATAATTATACATGATGGCAACAATTCATTTAGAATACGTCCCCAAATTGAAACCTAGAAAAAACATGGCTGTGTCCCCTATTTAATATATGGTGCTTATATATAGCCTTTGCAGTGTTGTAGTGGTGTCCCAAATGCTGCATGTGTAAATCTGTCCACTATTTAGTGCAATCAAAGCTTTCACAGTGAAATAAAAAAAGTAGTGTGTTTGACATGTACGCTACGTTTTACTAACATGTATGAGTGACTGGATGATAATCATTTTATGTTGTTTCTGTATTCACTATTTCACAGATGCTCATTTTCTAATAATTGAGTCCCTTCTTGAGGGCCCAGCAGCTCTTTGTATTATATGGCATGTATACATGTTGAATGAATTGCCCCATTGGTTCTCCACTATGTAAGGCCATGGGGGTCACCAAGCTGATAACAAGGTGCACCTTCCAATCTGTCCTCAGTGCTAAAATGGCAGGATTTTAATCACCAAAATGCTGACAGCACATTGTCTCTAAAGACATTCCGTGTTATGACACTATCCTGCCAAAACCTAAGCTCTCTATCCCATCTGCATGTCATTTGAATTGAAGTCAAGCGTTTACATAAGGAAAGGATTAGCTGCCTGTTGCATCATGACAGACATTGTCATCTTGCCGGCTCAGCAGCTGGGGAAAACATACTTGCAATTACACACACATTACAAAAAAGTTGGCACTGAAATGGACAAATGCCCTCAGACAAAGTGTATGTGAGCCACAAACTTCAAACACGCCTTAATTTAAAAGAAGAGACATACAGATCAAAGCTTTTAAATTGTATTCAGAACAACACCAATGGTATACAATGACATTGCACTATGTATATCTATGTGTAGAACTACACACTATCGGTGTCTAGTGGAATCTTTTTATCACACATCTTCTAACTTTGACAATCTCTAGATTCCCACCACACCATCAAAAAGAAGAATATCTTTCTTTCTCTTTCTCTGAGGAACAGGCCAAATTTCTTCCCTGTGCTCCAAATTCAGATTCTCTCTAATTCTGTCAGAGAATTGAACTAATTCCAGTCTATTCCGGTCCAGGCTTCCCTGAGGTTGCAGCAGACAATCATGTCCTCTTTTAATGTAATTTTACAGCAGAAAACTGTAGTATATACGTAAAAAAATTGCAGATTATCATGTAGATCATATGACACACAAATAAATCATGGTTAATTATTCTACAACATTTGGACAAAGTTTTCAATTTGATGTCTCTCATAACTGTTCTCTTTTCAGCTGTTTTTAGAGGTTCTTAAAGATAAACAGGAAATGCAATGAAACTGGATTCTAACTTAATCTGATTGGATGTAGAGTATCTTAACAGGTTGGTCTTAGCCTGTTGAAAGTGATTTAATGTCCTCCATTTAATTGCACATTATATAGGCTACTGTATATTATTCTTTTCATTTGTTCCAATGCAACTACTATGCATAAACAGGGACACTCACTTGCAATTGATCATCTTGCTCTCTTGTCTGTGGTCCCCCCACCCCTCCCCACATGAGACATGATCTCATTTAGTGCTCCACATAGTGAAACCCAGAGGGTTGACATGAAGAAGGCAGGAAGCACAGCAGGTCGGAATGTGTGCGTGTTTAGGAGTATGATTACGTAATTATGAATATGGGACATGCAAAGCACCTGTCTCAAAGGGAAAGTGTATGATTCACAACACTGATCCACTTATGCATACGTATGAAAATGTAAGACATACAGTATGATAAAAAGTTTTTTCTGCCGCAAACAGCCACAGCTGCATTATAAATTTTGCTTTCACACAAATTCTGATGATGGTCTGACTCACTGGGGGCAACTTTAGGTACAGGCGCAAAGTTGCCTGGTCCAAGGACCGGAGGAGCCAGAGATCAAACCAACAACTGCAAAGGATTTTCTAAGCTCACTGTGTAAAATGTGAAGTGTAGAATTTGACAAACCATTTCACTATTGTTTTCCCCAACCTATATTTAGAAAAACTTATACCACAGAGTCCCACTCGTGTCACAGTGATTGTTTTAAGTTCTCCAATTTTTCTTCATCTGGTCCATCTCCCCATATGATACTGTCCTGGATTACTCAGTGTACATTCTCATATTGATCATCACTGTTGCCATGAAAACGTGCTTATGATTGACAGTGCCAATTAAGCCTAATGTTAACAAAATAGGATGTTGTTGGCATTTGCATCAAATCACCGTGTCTCTTCCGCTTCATTAGCTACAGTGATGAAACTCTCTTTCCTGAATTCTAATAGCATCCGATGAACAGTGACTGTGACAGGTGTTGGATTTGGAGAGGGTCCATATCTCTCTTCTATTACCATTACAACTCCTGGAGCTGGGCCACTGTCAGTCCAAATGTAAATTTATTTACTGGGACCCCTTGTGCTGCTGGCTGCATATGATGTTGTCATTTTGAATTGTGTCACCTGTGAATTATATGTACCCATTCAATGGAAATGTCAAAACAAAGAGGGGGTAATTTATGCACATTAAAGTGAAAGGCAAATTTGCACTGTGCCATTGAATTTGCTCAGAATCTGTGTGCAATTAGTGTCTGATCTACTCGGGCATCAGCCCATTATGCAATTGGACAAGGACCTTCTGCTTTTTAGGGGCATTCTGAGAGTGAAGTAGAGCATTTCAGATTCATCCAGCAAGGTCGGTAAGGAAATCAAATTGTGGTGAAGTTTAAATACTAATCGATAAGGTTATACAATTTGGAAATATTTACGGTATAATTGCTTAAATATAATAATAACGCATTCATGGAGATGTTTGTAACACTATAGTGAGTGTTTGAGAGTTTAGCTTTTAGAAATGGTCATATTCTTACAGTATGGCAGAACTAAAACACTTTTACACTTATTTTTAGGTAAATAAAACAATGAAAACATTTCTAAATGTTCCTTGGAGATTGTGAGTTCATGTTTTATTGTCATCATTCACAGTGTGCACGAGAACAATGACATTTCCTCACACAGTGACAGTCGAAGCCTGATGTTTGTTAAAAAAGACAATATAACACTTACAACACTTATTGATGAATGTTGATCAATAACAACTGCCTGATGATTTTCCCCTTTTGCTCTTTTTTTGTTGCCCTTGTAACTATAATGACATGTTTATAGTTGTAGACAGAGGTAGTAACTAACTAAGTACATTTACTTACTACATTTACTTTTGAGGTACCTGTACTATACTGGAGTATTTTCTTTTCATGCTACTTTTACTCTCACTCCACTACAGATCAGAGAAAAATATTTTACTTTTATTCCACTACCTGCAAGTTGAGTCATGGAAATTATGAGGTTGAAATGTTTCACTGCTCATCCAAGTATCTTCAGTCTGAGAAGAGTTCATTGGAGACCACAATAAAAAATGTTCACATCTGCCCTAAATAGGCTCATTAGCTGCAACAATGGAAGAGCAGGATGTGGATCAGACCTATGACAACCCCTCCTACTTCCATAATGGGTCATTCAGTGTGGCCAACCTGGTGAATATGTGAAATGGGCCCGATTTTTCTTGAGATAGTTAAAAGTGCAGCATGATAAACTGAAGACACGTCTTCCTCACCTTTGCTAAGTAAGATGTAACTTAGTACATCTAGATTAGGCTTCTACATAGTTTAAAATACATTTTTTAGTGTAGTACTTTTACTTTTGAACTTTAAATAAAATTTACTCTACGTACTTCTACGTGAGTACATAAATTAAAGGGCACTTCTACTTGTAATGGTGTGTTTTTCTAGGCAAATACTTGCACTTTTACCTGCGTATTGAGTCTGTGTATTTTATACACCAATATATGATCTAACTTCTAAAGCAACTATTCCCCATTTATTTTTGAATAGGGTGCAAAATGTTAAGTAAAATAAATCAGAGAAATAGTCACAGAAAGGTGCCAGATACACAATAAAAAAAGATTTTTCATTCCATGTTGTGTTACCAAAACCATTTTTTTCTAAAGGGAGTCTGACTGAGCCTTTAGAATTTCAGTTTTTTCCTCGTGATGCTGGAAAATGAATGGATTTGATTCATTCCACCATGAGTCAGTAGACCTTAGAAAGACTTAAAAGACTGATTTTAAGTAGGTGCACCTTCAAGTGTTGATAATAAGCAAAATACAAGTCTATTCTTAGTGTGGTGCATAGATTCACCTACTTGTCTTTCACATAAAAAAGACTAGGAATGTGGAACCTGATACTAATCCACACACCAGATTGGATGAGAGTAATAGAATGAGACACAAGGACAGCAGAATGATGGGTACATTTAGCAAGTTTCAGGTCCCCAAGCAAAAAAAAAAAGCACAGTTGTAAACCAGTGCGGAAATGAAATAGAGAAAGTGTGACATATTCTAGGATAGCAGCTTATCTGGAAAACAATAGATAGTAGTTTACAATGTGACCAACAATTTCCATTCCCAGCAGACTTATGGGCAGCAAACTAAACAAAACTATGCCAGACTGTCACTATCACGCTGTTTTTGTCATCAGTGAGATGGGATGCTTTATTCTACACAGGAATCTTTTGTAATCAAAACTGCTAAAGTAACAGATTTTGTATAAAATATTTGGCACAACTTTATGATGATTGTTTATACATGAATGTTAACGAATGGTAACCTGGATCATATAGCTCAATTCATTGTGATATGTTTGGACTTCCCAGTGGGGTTAACTCTGGCTGGGCCGGTGTGTTCCTTTGAGGACTTTGCTCTGTATCTGTCTATTTTTATCTTCTGTGCCTCTGCCTGCTTTCTGCTCAATTGCTAATTGTTGCCAAATTGAGGTTAGTTTGTTCCCCATAGTTCTCATCAATCTCCTTATTAATAACCCCCCATCCTTTTTTTTACATCATTGTTTCCATGTCTGACGATTTACGCGTTTCCTTTTTGATCTCACCATGAGTTTTTCTTTGGGTTAGTAACAAACACAGAACAAATGAGGACACACAACACAGAAAAAAAAAATAAAAGACTCTGTCCTATAAAAGACATTCCCCCTATTATTTATTACATTTTCATTTAAATCTTCCCCAAACTAGGATTGTGCTCTAGACAATCTCTCTAGAGAGGGAAAATCTCTGCTCCAGAGTTCCAGGGTGAAAGGTTATAAGACCACTTGATATCCCTGACATGCCAGAGAAGAAGCGCAACAGATTTTTTGATCTATGTACCCTTCTGATCGAAACATGGTGTCTGCTTTTAGAACCCCAACACCACTGTGTTGCTTCCTTTCTTAATTCAGATAAAGGTAAACAATCAAATCGAATCGCAGCTCTGTCTTGGCTCATAATGCTTAAGCAGAATCCCAGATAACACGAAGGGGCAGATAAGAAGGATGGTTCCTTTTCACAGTCTCTGGCAGCAATGTTATACTCATTAGAGTTCTGAGAAACCATAGTTCAGCACATTCAGTTTCTCTCATAATTGTGAGATCAAAGTAAATGTTCCTTTATGCACCAATTCAAGTTAAAAAAAAGATTCCATCACCCACCATGACCTCAATAGTAAACATATTACATATTAGTAGCATTATCACCTTTCTGCGAGTTACAACAAAAACTGAAAAAAATGCAACCTTGCAAAAGTAGTATTCATGGTAGAGCTGCTGTACTGGATTACATTAGATTGTACTGCTGTCACGATCTCACCTGGATTTCCTGTTTTTGTCACGATCTCACCTGGTCTTCCTGTTTTATTTTTAACTTTCCAGTCACTTCCTGTTCTTCCCTACCCTTGGTTCCTTAGCTTTACCTGTAATTAGCTCTTGATTGGTTTCACCTGTGCTCATCACCCACACTATTTAAACAGCTCCTCAGGCACCTTTACCTCTGCCAGATTGTCTGTATTCCTTCCCGGTTGCAACTTTCCAGCGTTTCTTTGTGGACTTTCTTTTGGATTACCTGAACCTGACTTTTCCCCTAGACCTGCCCTTTGCCTTGCCCCTGGAAAACCCTGTTTTTTGTATTTTGGCCTGCCTCTGGTTTTCCCCTCCGCTTTTCCCGTCGGCTCTCTTTGCCCTGCAACTCTGTTACGGCTCTGACCCCTGCTCTGGACTCCGACCCTGGTTTGGTTCTGGACAATCCCCACTTGCCCTGTGAGTCTTTGTGTTTGTGTGTTGCGGCCTCCATTTTGGAGGTCGCATGGCAGTCACCTCACCGGGAGCAGCCATTTGTGTTCATGTAACCCCCACTATTTTGTGCACCCTGCCTACCCGTCTCTTCATCTAACTTGACACCATTGCCTGTTACACTGTCTGTGTTTTTATAATAAATCACCAAAATCCTTTAGTTCCCTGACTGCTTTTCTGGGTCCAACTACCTCACAACCCTCACATACAGCTATTTCTAATGAAGTTTCCAGTGACTGTATCTGCTGGAGTAGGCAGTAGTCTCAGACCTCACCTTGCAAAGAGGGATACTGTCATTGATCAGAACAAGATTGCTGAAAGTTCTGCAGAGATGAGGGAGAGGACGCTGTTATTCACATTACTGTTTATAGTCCGGGAATCTGTTCAAGTCTTCAAATGTGTTGGAGTGTTTCAATATTTTTTTTATATTGGACATTTCATGTAGGCTACAATGGATTCCATGTTATTTTCACTGGATTAGATTCAAACTGACAGCTGTTGGTTGAAAACATTGTTTTGTTATTGGTGGCTTATCACAGATGCTGATTAACTGGCCTTTTTCAAAAACAGCCTTGTTTGTTGCTATGCTATAAACTGCTGTGCATGCTTGGTTGTTGTAGTAATGGCAGGTCACACATTGCTTGCACACTTGTTGTGTGTGTGGGTTGATGTGGCTTGGTTAAGTATTGCTATGGCTCTGTGGCTGTGTTGGGCATCCAACATGAATGTTAAACTGTTCATTTGCCTTCCTCTGTGGCCTGCCCTGCTAGTTTAGTCTGACTCACTTCTGCACTTTTTATTTTTTTTTATCTTACGGAGATCAAATTATTGGCAAAATCCATGGCTCCTACCATGGTTTTGAAATAACCTATCGGCAGTTGATTCCTCCCCCTGTCTGTATTGAGCCTAGAACCTGTGTCTCCTCTGAATGCATTTAGATTTTTTTTTTTTGTTCTAGAGAATTTGGGGGCAAATCCAGTCATTGTGGTAACTGCTATGCTATTATAGCTTGATGGGGTATTTAATTGATGATTAGAGGGCATACATAGAGTGCAGCTGTCAATCTACCATCTGCACACCAGCATTTACGTACTTTCCTTTTATCCATCTCTGACTATTCACCATGTGCAACCACATCAAGCACGTCAGTATTGTTTTTACTTAAATTCCCTTTCAGGTCTTCTTGCATGTACTGTATATAAAGCATAATGTAATATAACAGTATGTAGATGGTATAGATGGTAGTAGACAGAAAAGGTGGGCACAAGCATACCTATCCCTAGTTGATGTGTTTCTCAATAGCAGACAAGCAGGTAGAAGGATGAATAAAGGTACAGCTGTCTCTGGATCAGAGCAAAGGACTTGTAGCACGTGTGTGCATGTGTTCACTGTGACTACAATGACCTCTCTGGCATTTGACTGACAACTGTTCATCACAAACAAACCCCCACAGACAAGAATCTCCTAAAACTCCTTGTTCTGCTTATTTTGCTCTTCATGTACTTCCTCCTCGGTCTCTACAGATTTCTCTTTGCTCCTTCTGCCTGTCTCCTTCTACATCTTTTTGTCTCTAACTCTAATCCCTGCACAAAGCCTTGATATTTGTTCATGTCCCTTAATTTCCTTTAGTTTGTCTTTTTCACCTCTCCCTGTATTGTTCTCTTTCCATCAGTGTGTCTGTTTTATTTCCCTCTTGTCCAGACCAGTTCCCTGGAGTACACTGTAGTGTGGAGAGGTTGAGGCTCTGAGCAAAACACTCCTTCCTCTCCATTTCACACAGGGTTTAGAGATGAGACAAACACAACTACAGACAGATGAGACTCCTCTGAGAGCTTCACTGTGTCTATGTGTGAGTGGAACAGATGACTTCTTAGTGGCCATGAGAGGAACCTTTTAAAAGCAGTGGTACTAATTTGTTAAGCACTGCTGAACAAAGTGTTGTTTGTTCCCACTTGACAGAGTTTAAAGAACTGTATTTGTAATTCTAAGTCTGCATGTTATATACACGCTCTACTGTAAATACATTTTTACAATCTTTATCCATAAATATATACAATCTCACTGTATTCCCATGTCTTGAGAAGCGGTTATGTTGCAAAAACGTAGGAAGATATAAATAAATGAGAAGGAGACTGCGGTGGGAAAGACAGTTGGGACGGAACCGATGAGGTGCGTGCGTTTGATCTTCGATTCCCCCACAATCTTTTTTTTTTTTCACAGCAACAAAGACTAGAGACAAAGCCACAGATGCTGAAACGCAATTCACCTTGAATGTAATATATTATTATGAGGGTGATCCAGACTGCAAAAGCCCAACGTTAGGGAGAGAAGGATAGCAGTACAAGCAGAGAGAGACAGAATGAAGGATTATAGGGGGGAGAGTGTTCTAACTACCTCTCTATGGTTTGATCTATAATTCATATTTCACCGTCATGTACGCCTTGAGAGCATCTCTAACTTTTCTCTTCTTCTTTTACGCCTGCCTCACTTTTTCCTTTCCTTCTTGACCTTCTTGCTGTTTGTATGCCTATATCTGTTGCCTATGTCTGACGTTTAGACCCCCGTCATCTGTGGCTGCTCATGCATAACCTCATATCCATTTCCTGGATGCCTCATAGGAAAAAGAAGTGATGCAATGGAGCATGACCGAAAAGTGCCCAAAGGTCTGGGGCTAAGTGGAGCGAAACACCTAAGCCCCCCAACTGACCACTATCATAACTACTACTGTATTTTTTTTTTATTGTTTTCCTTAAATGACTGTGTGCCAGGAAATATTTACATTTTGTGGCAGTTGGAGAGTTTCTTGCAGAGAACAAGAATAGATGCCATGCAGACCCGGGGTTAAGGCCAGACAGCTGGGGGTTAAAACTCAAGAGCAGTTGTAGCAGTTTTGTGAAACTAAGCATATCGTTTTTGCTAGAAACTAGGAAAGGATTCAGGGAATAGAGAGAAACAGGACATGTGGCTTGGATCCAGGCCACGCAGGGGCCAAGGGAAAGCACAAACTGGATGATGTGATCTACAAAGGGCAGTGTGAATGACTCAGTGATTGAGGTCAGTGAAATGTCAAAAGATTGCAGCCTGGGAAATAATGCCATGAAGGGCAGGGTGAAATTGTGGTTCTGAAGTAGAATATGATAAAAAAAAATGCTCTCTACAATGCAAATATGTACATTTACATTATTTGGCAGATGTAGATTATGGAACCCTAATTAAAGGTCTTCTTTGCTGGTTCTTGAGAATAGCAGCCTCTGAAAGGTTTGGGGAAACAGAATTTAAACATATTTGTCTTCACACTAACACACTAAAATCTACAAAACGTATGATTAGAAAAGAATACACATATCTTTAACATCGACAGACATCATGACAATCCATGATGAAGTACAACTCAAGATGTTACCGACAGATCCAGAGCTAGAAAAATAATTATCCCCTACTGCCCAGTAATTTAAGTGCATACAGTTTGTTATTATTTTATTATTTACATATATTTTCCTGCAAAATATTGTGTATTACAAACCATCCTGGGTCTACTCCTAATGCAGAACATCCTAATGTCTACTGTAATATGAATAACCCCACCTGTTTGTTTTTTTTGCCCAGTTTACCCTATAATTCATGACATACTATGGATATTGTAAATGATGCATGTATACAAAATGATGCACTGATAGATGCCTTAGATTTCGTTTAAACAACAATATACACTTCTGTGTGAATGAAGAGTGAAATTCTTGTAATATCATTCAATATACTCTACAGAGAAGTGGATATTGAGGGGGCAACTTAGGTTTAACATATATAGTTTCTGACATACGAGCCTACAAGTTAAGCTACTATGCAATTGCCAATATCAATGCATGTGTTATCCTTCGATCTACTCACTTGCACCAGTGCTGTCATAGCAACAATATATCAGTGCTGGAGGCGCAAAAACTCAATCATATTCTGATCACAGAGGAGCATGGGAACCAATGGTGCATAAAACATGGACGAGGCAAAGGGGGAGAAATTGATATATAAAGGCCAAATAAATATATAACGTAAATTTCAAGATAGAAAGACTTTGTTAAGAGGAAATTGAGAGAACGAGAATCGTATGCAGCGCCAAAGCACCACAGGATAGATGGATTTGTGGTAAGATTAAATAGAGAATGATAATAAGCTGGGGACCTGAGGTGAGGGAGGGAGATTTAGAGGATTCAGAGGGGATGACAAGAAAGGATAAAGAATGATGGTGCTTGCATTGATGAATCAGCAACCTGAGTACTGTGCTAAACTGCTGCGCTCACAAAATAGCAGCTTTATAGCTATATTCAGAACCATTTTGTGGCAAATCTCACAACCCTGAACTGGATTCAGTAATCATTTAGATTTGACCAGGTTGCACTACTTTCTTCACCCAATGTTTCCTTGACAGGATTAGGAAATAGATGTATGGACGGACGAATGTATAGTTGATAGTTTTAATTAAAACATATTGAGAGCTATTTTGACAAAAAGGGAAACAAACCTTTTTTTTTTTTTTTGGAGTAGAAACCTGCAAAAGGATTTGCTTGCATTTCTTTGGGTGTATGTGAGCATTTCCATGAAGGCAGACCTACAAACCCACTTGGGAGAGAGTGTTGTGCAGTGCTGACTATTTATGTGTGAGTCATGAATATTCTGCCTAATTGAATTTCATAATGTTGAGGAATTCCATTGGCAAGCCTGAAGCTACATGCTAAAGCACTGTCTGAGAGGGGGGATGAGAGTTGGAGCTGTTTAGCTCTGTAGGATGAAAAAGTGGCACTAACATTGCCAGGGTGGAATTTTGGAAAATTCATCACACTCACCGAGCTTACTTAATTGCCTAGATCTATTAACTTTAGTCACTGTCAGCATTTGTAAGATATGGTTATTCTGCCAAGAATCTGCCAATTGCATGCTGGGTATTTCTTCTTGTTTTGGGTGAGGAGATGCTAGAGAATTATGTGGGAAAATTGGTGATGTAGGTTCATTGCGTAAAATAATCAGTAAATGAGAATGTATCTTGTAAAATACCTTTTTCAGTGTACATCCAAATATACATGTTTATTCATTGTACTACTATTCATGTCTCGTGTGTCAACATTTTTTTCTGGGCTACATATACTAGCAAAACGTAGTAGGAGGAGGTTAGGTTAGATTAGACACTACACATGAGATATGAAAATGAAATTACTTTTATTAACTGGGTTTGGATATTTTCCACTTTATACACTGTAGCACTATGTGTACTTGCTGATGCTCACCTGTGTCTGTGTCTGTGTCTGTGTCTGTGTGTGTGCGCACACATGTATATGTGCAAGTACACAACAGTCTGCCACAGCTTATTGATTAAAAGGGTTGACACAGAAGACAAGAGGGGCTGACAGATTTAATGCGGCACTGCTTTTTAGTCAGGCTGAGGTTTGATTCCCACAAGGGATTCATATGATTGAAATACAAACAGAAAGATAGGAATGGAGTAGAAGTGGATAGAAAGGACTGATCATTTTAATCCTGCTAAAACGTTTGTCGTAGCCTTTCTGTATCAAAAGGCTCAATAGTGAGCAATGAGTAACAGTTAAACAGACTCTGTTCTTTCCAGTCATTTGCACCATTCTTTTACTACAATACTTTTGGGAGCAATGGCAATCTGGTGTGATGTTATAAAGTATCGTGTATTACTTAGCTTCAACGCTAAATAATTAATTTCTCAATACCATAGCGAGTGAGTTCCTGCTGGATGCAAAGTGTGGGGTGAAATTGCTGTACTGCATGTCTCTGCATGGGATACAAGTACTACCAAACCTCAAGGTTGCTTAGGGGCACTAAGAACACAAGGCAGTTTTTTTGCATTAAATATTCAATTCAACACTGTGGGGACAGCACTTTTCTTTACTCATGACAAACTCAGTAACCACATAAAAAAGCTTCTCTCTTTTGGTTTTGATTTTACAGCAAGAAATAAGGTCCCATTCTCTTTTGATTCTTCTTGATTCTCCAAGCATCAAGCTCTAAAAAAAATACACAGTTAAATGTCCCTATACTTTATTAATTTCTTTTCAATTAGTTGAATTGCTTGCTGATAGATCTCAGAGCTCCTCACTAAGCTGCGAAAATTACCATGTGATGATGAGTAAAGAATTGAAGTGGTCCTTCTTCTTGTAGTGGAGTATTTTTAGGCATGTACAAGTACTTCAAGTGCTGAATTTGTCTACTTCTTCCACCACTGGTAATAAATACAGGATATTGATAGTGTGTATCTGTATCTGTGGACGTGCAATACTGACTCTTTACATTTATACAACTGTTATGTATTTTATGTTCTGTCTGCAGAAATGGCATTCAAGTAAGCATTTCATTGTGCTCTGTACACTCTACTTGTACATATGATAAAAATAAACTTGAATCTTGAATTTAAGTAATGTGATACTGTGCCATTGTATACAAACAAGACTGGGGTTTCCACATGATGGCTCCATCATTTTAGCAAAATAGTTAGCTTTAGAAGGGAAAAAAGGAAATCTTTTAAAAAATTGTCACTTTTTCTCTATTATGTTATTTAAACTTTCTTTGACTTCTTCAATAAGTAAAAAAAAATAATTAGATCTATTTAAAGGGGATGTCAGTGTTGGACTGTGGGTAGTAACTATATTCTTATTGTATCAAATGTTTTCTAGTATTTAATTTGGTATTAGACATGAATTGAGTATTTGAGTAATTTTGATATTCAGACTAGTACTAGTCTCAATACCAAGTACTAGCACTGTTAGTAGTACTAGTATTTTGGATTCAGAAACTAGTGGTTTATTCTCATGGTCTCCAGTATCAGTGGGCACAATAATCCTGTCCAAAGAGATTGCTAAATTCATTGCTGGTGACTTCTCGCTGTTGACTTCAAGTAAAGTGACTCAGCTTCACTGCAAAACAAAGCAATTTTACACATTATATTACTGTTTTAACTTACCAGGTGACACTCGTATATTGATTCATTTTATTAACTATGACTCAACTGTGAACCCAGACCATGAATCATGGTTATTAATAATGAAGATAGCAATGACTGTCTGAGGCCCAAAATGGAAGGTTACTCACACAGCAGTCTGCAAACCAGTATCCTATACTGACTGCAACACTCAGCTGAAATTCAGCACTGCGTGTGTGTAAAACTATGAGAGAAAAAAAAAAAAAAATTGAAACACATGTATGCACAAACACTTACTTCATCAATTGGTACATTAATCTTTGGTTCATCTCTTTACTTATTCCCCCTTTTTTTTTTTTTTTTTTTTTTTTTGGGCATCTGTCTTTTCTGTCCTTTCATTGCTCCAGTAAGTAACTATTGTGATTAGCAGGCAATTTATTTTGAAGATCATTTATCATTGGGAGATCATTTTTGGGGTGGACAGACATGGCCTGTGTGATGAGATGATGAGCCTAAGACACTTTTTTCATATTCAATTCTGTTTCAAGCTGACGTTTACACATTGTCGCAACAGCTTCATAACAAATACGGTATCTGCTTCTCACTCTCTGCATCTGTTTGCTTTCTCCTCTCATTTTATTTTTTTTACTTCAGTACAGCTCAGTTCAACACATAAAAGACATTTTAGTGTAATCACTGTTTTTTGATTCTCCATAAGAAAGACTAATAGATTGTTCTCACAAATGTCCTAATGCAAATATACAATAACTGTGAGCCATACAGTAGCAAGCAGCAGGGAGCAGATGTGTTTCCTGACAGCAAAATGTTATATTCAGTGTAAAGAGATTCAATTGGCAGTCATGCAATTATACAAGAAAATGTGTATTTGTGTGTGGGTGAGCATATGCCTTATATGTCCTTAGCATCTGCAGCTGCACTGCTTAAATGGAGGCATGTCTATGTACAGTTGTTCATGCACAGATTTTGAACCTTCTCTTTTGATTCGACATTATTATTGTTTTGTTTGGGGGCGATGCTAACAAACCTTCTGCAGAGCTAAACTAGGGCATTGCCTGGCTGCCGGCAAGAAAAAAAAAGGGGGGGGGGAGTCAGAGAGGGGGAGAAGTGGAGAAAGTGAAAAGAAAAGGAGGTAATGAAGAAATTACATAACCATGTAAATACCGTGAAGCAAGTTATTCCCTGTCCTTGTCTAATTGTGTTACCTCTATGTCACAGTGACCTACAGATTACTAGAATCATCACTGACAAAACAGGCAGGTCACCAAAAGCTAGATATATACATAAAACAAAGAAACCTAGCTATACATACAGTAGATAGTGTTTTTGTCATATGGATAACCCAACGCCTATCCTTATGTTTCCTCTGGTTACACTCACAGAGGGCCAAATCTATAAATGTCTCACTAGGTCTGATACTCCATATGGTCTTAATGACTCAGACATGAGTCTTGTTTCTTGCAGGTTGCCAGTTTTTTTTTTACATATTTGAATTTTTATCACTATACTGTAGTACAGTAAATGATCATATATAATTATATCTGAATTGTAAATCATCTGTAAGTACTAATTGAATGTCCACTTTGGAAGATATAAAGAAAATAATTGTTGTATTTGTGTAGCATTCTTATCAGAAACTATTTAATGTTGAAGCGATTTCTCCTCTTTAAACTGTTGATCCACTGATATCCTTGACACAGTGCGCTGTTAACTTGGTGGAGCATGCCGCTCACAGTACAATACAAACTTGTCCCTGTGCAGGTTCTTCTATCTTATGTTAGGCGTGAAGGAGATAAGGTGCAAAAAATATTGACCCTAGACAGAGATTTACGTATTTATATCACTAGGCATGCAGTCAAAGTGGGAACATGAAGAAGAAAATGGAGTCAGGGAAAAGGGAGAAACAGGGATAAGGGAGGTGAGGAATGAGGGAGAATAAAGGACATGACACTGTAGATGAGACAAGTTGTGACACATCATGTGATGACACTCTCTCGACTGATAAATCTCAGTGACAGGGAATGTGTGTGAGACAGTGTGTGAGAGAGTTAGAGTGTGTGAGAAATATGGACAGTGTGAAAGAACTTTCTGATCTTGGGTCATAAACATCTGTCCTCACCAACAAACCAGAGACTAGGATGATAAATGCAAAAGAGAAAGATAAAAAAAAAAAAAAAAAAAAAAAATCTGTACAAGCAAAAAGACAGAACGGGTAGAAAGGCAGAAAAGAGTGAGAACAGATAGGTAACGACTAGTGAGAAGGGATAGCTATTTCTTTCGATCTTCTCACTAGTAGAAATTATTAAAATATGTTCTTTCTTTGATTTTCTTAGAGACTTACACCTCAGAAAAAAACTGGAGAGCAGGCAAGAAAGAGAAAAATAGCAGTACAGAGTGAAAGTGATGAATAGTGAGGGAATGGAGGAAGGGGGAGACTGAAGTGTGGAGGATAAAGACAGGAGGAGGAAGGATAGAGGCAAAGGACAGAAAAGAGCATAGACTAAGAGATGTAATTAGAGAGGAAAGTAGAAAAAAACAAGGACATGATAAACAACACAGAAAACAAAGCAGCAAAGAAAAGCGAACAGAGAGGAAATTAAAAAAGGGAGAACTTGGACTGAACTAGAATAAAAACAAATCCAAGAATTAAATAATTAACATTCCAACAGGCCACGAGTGCAATAGATCTGTAAAGAGGCAGACATAAGAGTGCCACATTGATAGTCAGAGCTTACATCTAACAAAGACTAATTACAGGAGTGGTGCGGCCATTTTTAGATGGACCTCTTTGTAAAGCGATGAAAAAAGCTATACGCTACACTTCATTAAGTATATGTTTGAGTGGTACATTATATAAAAAATAATCTGCGCATATATCAACAGCATTACACACTATTTCCCGTCATACAGGAAAGTAAATGTGTAATTTGCACATTTTTCCACACTTGTATTTAAAACCAAATGTTCAAGACAAAGCAGCTGAGATACTGGTTAGAGTATCACCAGCCTTACTTCAGTGAGAACGTGTGTTTTGCTGACCCCGTAACTCCTTCAGAAGCTAAATGCTGTCTTCCAGAGAACATATTCGGATGTGTGAAGTAGGTTCGTTGAGACGAATATCGTCTCAGTAACAGTATATGTTAGAAGAAAATATGTAAGCCAAAAAGCTATTTTATATTACAGCTTTTACATGTATTACAGCTACGTTTTAAAAGTTACCCATGTCATCTGTCTCTCCTAAACCCAGTTTTGCTACTTGCTCTTCCTCCTGCTGTCTCCCCTGATGCCCCTGAAGCACAACCCCCTACTGCGAAGTGTGTTATCTCACACTGGGAGCTTTAACTAACTGCCACTTCCTCCAATTAGCATTCCTGAAATGACAAGGTTTGTAGACTGAATTGCGAAACTTGGAAGATTGCAGGCATGGACTGGAACAACACCAAGATTACAGTAGATGCATCTGAGCATATACATGCATCAATGATCTTTCAACACCTGTCTTCCCCCAAGGAACAACAAGCAGTGCTTCATTTGCTTTCTCATGACAAGAGCCAAGAATGTTCAACACTTTCTACACAGCCAATTTCAGCCTCAGTCGGATTCTGCATGACTCATTTAAATATACTGTCTGTGACTCTAACTCCCCAGTTTTTAGCCTTTTTATTTTTTCACATTTATACTTTGAATATGATGGATTCTGAAACAGATCAGCTACAAGTAAATTGTGTGTGTTACTAAACCGCTGTCAGAAATACGTGCTTATTCATTAAAGGGTTAAATTCTGACAACACATTTCTGTCACAACAGAAATTGGGATTTATCACACCAACAGTTTTTTTTAACCCTACAGCTGTCTAGTTGTACCAATTATAAGCTCAACTTCTTCCTCTTCATCTTCCTCCTCGCTGACAGCAATTAAACTTGACATGTGCTGCTGTCATCGTTTCCCAGTTGTTAATAGGTCTAATGGGTTTTGTACTCTATGAAGCCCTCTTGCATGTCATTCACCTCTGACATTTGATCTTTCTCAGTGAAAGTATTCATATTCTCAACTGAATGTCTTTTGTTCTTTTTCTTTTACCCCGTTTTTATTGCATGTGGTTGCTCTTTGCCGCTGTCACAATGTACTTCCCCTATGGGACTCATTAAAGTTTAATCTAACCACGTCTTACTTGACTTCACTGTTAACAACATACAGTATAACTCTGTAAGTTAATTTTTTATTTATCGTGTTGCGGGTCAGAGATTTGATGTGACAGAAAAACTGAGCATAATTAGGACGTCTGCACATTCCTAAGTTACTGATATTCATATTAATGTGAAAACAATTGATATTATTAGAACAGAGGGTGTCTTACATTGTAGACAACTTGAGACAAGTTTGCATTTTTGGTTTTCAATCAAATAAACAAAACTTGATTTCTAAAACGTGTGACTTGTCACAGCATCAACCACATTCCCAACACAATTTCCAAAACAGTTGGGACTTCTTCTAAACTGTATGAAAACTAAAATCTGTGATTTGTTTGGTTTTCACTCAATTTCTGTGGATTTATCTTAATTGCATGCTGCAAATGTAGGCAAATTTTGAGTTTGATGCTTGCAACACACCTAGTAAAAGTTGTGAGAAACCGTGATGCTACTGAAAGACGTGGGCAAATATTATATATTGCAAAAGTCCAACAATTAGCATCCTCAGCTTCCAAACTATTAAAAAGTGTCAGTAGAAGGAAAAGTGATGAAACACATGTTTAAAACTACAAACAACTACAACACTGAATATAATAACAAATTTACAGATTTGTTTTTTTTATTAACATTAACATTTACAGACACATCCCTTAGATAAACCTTTACATATCCAACACATAAGCTACATATACAGTTTACATTGCCTTCCTCTGAAGAGTGTGGAAGGTCAAAGGGCCAGTAAGAATGAGATCATTAGCGGTTTTTGTTAAGGCTACTTAGCTGCTATGTTTGAATTGTAATATAAATGAAAGGCTGGAAATGGACGAGGAATAATTCAGATCACTGGGATCTGCTATTTTTTTCCTTTAAGACTGATTTGACAGAAACAACTTCAAGCGATGGAGCAACAGCAGCAGTGGACAGAGAGAAGTTAATTATGGCTATTTCAGTGTGGTGAATTGTAGACAGGCTCTAACCATAGTGGTAGGAGGGGGATCAAGAGAGCAGAGGACCTGGACATCGTAATGAGTTTAGTGATGTATTAAGGTGTAAAAGATAAAGTGGTGGTGGGCGAAGGACCCATAGTGTTTCTCCAGGGAGAACTTTTAGACAATAAAAAAGCATTTTAACAAGTGTGGGGATAGTTGCCGCTTTACTGTACATGTTGAATATAGTAAGAAAAACACAAACTTTAAGCAATAGTGTGGGAATCGCTTGGGTCTTATAATGAGGTGCTTATCTGTTCAATAAAACAGGCAAATGGCAATAAATCCTGTTCCCACTAAGCTGAATATAGTCTGTCTTTTAATGATATAGTCTATTGAAGACTTAAGTACCTAAATATTCTTTTAAGATTTGCTTCAAAAATTATTAACTATTTCTTTAAGTATTTTCTGCTTGCCATCTTCTTGTCTTGCTGGAGCCAGTAAATCCACATTTTGCAAATAGCGTGGAGCCAAACATCCCAGCCGAGTGATGACAACTCCAAGATCTGTAAATCAACATATGTTCTCTAAGGCTTTCAATCCATCATGTAGACATGTCTTAAGGTCAAATTGGTGAATTAGACACAAACAATGTTAAAAAATGTATCTCTCTGTCTCTTAACAGGTGGTCCCATCAATTGTCCTCCATACTGTCTTTTTTTTTTTTAAACCACAATCTAGCATCACTGACCTGTGCTGGCCTCAGCACTTAGCAGCTGTGCCAGCTCGTGTGTGGATCCCTGTGTGTGAGGCCAGGGTTGCAATCAGTAAACTGGGACATGCTTAAAAAAATAGGCCTTGCTCAGCTGTGTGCTACAACGTTTGTACTGTTTTGCTGCTACCATCTCTGTAAATGTTCTAAGTTATTTTATTTTCTACACTCTTGATTATTTGCTGTTTTTTGCATTAAGAGAATACTGTCAAGCTTATTGCCCAGTTAGTGCTTCATGTTTCATCTTTCTATTGCTGTTGGACATAATGACCTAGAGGCACCTCAGTGTAAATATACATTTCACTACGCGCAGCTAACAGTATTGTAACTATTGATTTTGTTTTGATGTCTGTGCATCCTTAATAGTCTTGTTGAAGTATTCACGCGGCTCTCAAATCTCCATGTTCTAGTTTTTGCTTTAGGATTGTAAAAGTATATACATACAGCTGCAATCACGAGACTACAAGTTCTAAACAGTGTTTAGCTTCCCAACTTTGGGATAAACTTTTAACATACAGAGTAGCACATGTAGGCCCAGGTACCAACTATCAACTGCACATCATTTCACCACCCCACACACACACACCACCCCCCAGACTCTCTCCCTGTCCCAGTAGAAAGTTCACTAGCGCCTCTGCTCTGCAGTAAAACACTGGCTTCACACTCCCTCCTCTCTCTCTCTCTGCCATTGCCACAACGCTGCTTCCCCAACCTGTTGCTCCTTGCTCAGCTTTCTGTTATTCATTCTTTACTGTAGATGCTCCTCTCTGAACTGGGACCTATCAGTCTCCAACTGGAAAACAAACTCTTCAATCTTTTTGTCATCAGCATCATGCCATGCCAAAATCTAACCTTTCTATATCTATTGTGTTCTTTTCAAAATGTCTTCTTTCAAGAGATACACTTGGAAAGCCAGCAATAAAATCCAACAATATATGTAAATTTCATTACAAATCACCATAAAAGAACAATGGATCAGGAGGCATATGGGTAGGATTAGGATAAACTGTAAAAGCATTAGTAAAAACAAAAGCAAGCAGATAAGCCTATCAACGCTGCATGAAAGAAAGTTTAAAAACTAGGATGTAATGAGATTTAAGTTAGAAGGGCTCTGATCATATTTCAGATCTCATATGCTGGGGCTTATATAAAGCTCAGAGTAAGTCAACAACAGACTTCAAAAGTAGTTTGTCTTCTTTTTCTTATCTTACAGAAAGGAAGGAAGAAGGAAAGCGTAGTAGCAGTATCCATGTATGTACACCTACACTGAAATGCATAAATGATTAAAAGTGCATGTAAGGTAGTTGAAAACATGTACAGTGTGTGTGTTTTTGTGCATCACAAAGTTGATGCTAAGAATAGAAAAGAAAGACTGTAAGGAGTGCTGGATGAAGGAACTAGCACATGGGAACAAGGGAAACAGTCTGTGATTAGGATACAAAAAAAACGACAGAAGAGAGAGAGAAAGAGATAAGCTTAGAAAGCCATAGTGAGAAAGAGAGGAAGAAGCAGGGGAGGGATGAGGAGAGAAAGAAGAAGCACGAGATGACAAAGAATCATGTTAGGAAATGCAAACAGCTGTTTTTGAGTTGACACTGGGAGACAGATAATGAAAACAAGCCTCATTATAACTCGTATTGTCCCCTGGGCAGCTTTAGATATTGAAGACGCCGTCGTTATCAGTTTACCTGCTATTCTCTGTCTCTCGCGACCTTTGCCTTTGCCTCTCACCTTTCTGACAGCCGAGTGAGGGTAAGACTAAGCTCCCATAATTATGTATGTTTTTTTTATACTGTCCCCTCTTTTCTACCTGACACACTACAGCAAGCCACAAGCCACAGCAAGAGATCCTGTTTTAAAGATGGGAATGAATGGCTGTACAGTATCTATCTATCTATCTATCTATCTATCTATCTATCTATCTATCTATCTATCTATCTATCTATCTATCTATC
>JAUYWH010000026.1:15362646-15392399 GCA_034779795.1 Ctenopoma multispine
ATCTATCTATCTATCTATCTATCTATCTATCTATCTATCTATCTATCTATCTATCTATCTATCTATCTATCTATCGCTGTTCTCCCTTTTTCCTCTCCGTAGAGTGCGTGGGCGACAGTTCTTCTTCATACGTGTGTGTAGGCATATCAGCATATGGCCTGTGATCATACAGAAACAGAAGATAGTTGGAAGAACAATAGCTTCGCTTGTGATAACAATGGTTTCATACACTGCCGACTGCAATGTTAATGATCACTGCTGCCACATTCTCACAGTTCTGTAAGCCAAGTCACACACATAAATAGAACAGCGATTCACAATTTTAGCAAAAGCATAGCTGTTTTTCACTACTTTCATGTGAAAAGTGTGCGCACCAATAGCTTCCTCACGCTTCTGTTTGTTATGAGCTGCACAGGTATTGTAGTTTTGATTTTATTTAATTTATTAAAGTCGTTTTTTTTATTATCAACAAATGCTAAAAAGACTTCACACTGTGAAATTACACTGAACGTGAAGCAGAATATGATATGGGCACAAGTCGATTGTGATTTTTCATGATGGAACAACGCTCTTTCTCTCTTCATAAAATTGAAAGTTTAGCTAAAAGGTGCTGTGTGACTCAACAAAGTCAGTTTACCAATCCTTTTTTAAAAGAAATAGAGCTAGGATAATTACAATATTTTTTGACCAGCTGGCTTCTGTGAAACTGTGAAGCTACCACTTTGTAAAAACTACAGATGACTGTTATTTTTAACATTACATCAGAGAATGATGTGTTCTTTCCTGAATATTTTAGTGTCTGCCAGCAAAAGCTGACACTGCACAAGACCGTAAAGTATCTGATCCATCCATCCTACTACCTATTAACAAGAGAGAATAAGGTTTTATTTTGCACTCCTGTGATAAAGTAGCCTATCAAAATGAATCAATAATCAATCAACAATTCTTGACTGCTTTTTGTAACTGCCTTTTATTACTGTGATTAAGTTTTGGAGTTGAATTGTCTTTGAGGAAACCTTTAAGGCTTTATACCTATTTAACAGTCCATACAGTCTATGCAATGGGCTAACAGGTCATCCTTGTTCTAGGCTACCTAGATAATATAACCCTGACATGCTTCTAAGGTTTAAAATAAAGCAGGGCTAGGTCTCAGACGACACGCTGTTCCTCATTTTAGTGCTCCAGTTTCATCTTCTTGGCAATGCATGTGTGTGTGGTGCTGATAGACTTGTGTGCGTGCATCTTAATTGAGGCTCCATCTCTCACACACACACACACACACACACACACACACACACACACACACACACACACACACACACACTATGGCCCAGTAATAACTTTCTGTAACTATTCTAAAAAACCTGTATATCCAAACTTTTTAATAGTACATTGGCTTATTTGAGTAGAAGGTTGCAGCAGCAAGTGACGTGAAAAATAGCACCGAGCAAAAGGTTGGATAAAATATATATCACTTTGGGAATGTGACACCTCAGTTCAGTTCTTCACAGAGCTCACAACTTTCCTGCAAGCATCTGAGAATCTTGTTTGCATTCACTGAGCCGATTTACTTGTTTGTTTACTGAGCACACCAGTACAGCAGATCTGTGTCTTGTATAATTTAAGATTGTGCAAATATCAGCGAAAGTGATGTGATTCATCAGTTCAGAGGAATTGTCTGTGCTCAAACGGGCTACAATTTGTTTTTTAAAATGTCAGATTATTGAAAGTTACAGCCCAAGTTGCAGTTTATTTGCATAGACAGATAGAATCAAAATGGAAGTGACTGAAACTAAAACTAAATATATCTGAAAGTGAAGTCAGGCTCACTGTCACTCATTCTGTAAACTGCATGAAACTCTTCAGAGCACTGAGAGTACAAGCAGTTTTCTGTTTAAACAGATGTATAATCAAATCCCAGAGTGCAACTGGTGCAAACAAAACCAAATGCATCAAACCGTTGTTACTGCAGCACTTCAGTGCAGTTTCACACACAAACATGTACACCTGGCACAACCACTGACTAGAAAGTAAGAGGGAACATTGATATGGACTGACACATGACAGGAGTGATGTTTGGAGTGATGTCAAATTTCCCTATTTACTATTGGCGAGAACTACAAAATTATAAGTAAGCTTATAACAAAGCCCACATCTCTGATTAATCACAGACAGGCATCACATAAATCCACAGGACAGATAATATTGGTGTATTTAAAGTGTCCTTCTGTCTACGGTTCTCTGTACTGTCTAGATTACTTTTCCTGATTACGGGAGCAGATTTTTTTAAAAATATACGCGATAATCAGAGTCAGCTTTATTGGCTCTCACACAAAAACAACTCTGACACATTCCAGCTTACATCTTTCATTGGAAAGTTTTGTTTAACTCACCAAACACTTTGATTCACCATCCAATTATTTTTTATTTTGCCTACAGCATAATTTCTTCTAAGTAAGCTATGAAAAAGCACAGAATCTACACCAGCCTAAAAAGAAATATCTGGATTTTCAAAGAACAAAAAAAGGCCTTATTACTGGCATTATCATTTATTTTAGTCTCACAACAATTCAGTAGAAGAAATGGCCAACAGCTGATTATGGGTTTTTATATGAATAACACAAGTTACTTGCTTAAAGTAAGTCAAGTAAGTGGAGTAGAGTAGTGATCCTGTACAGAAGGTGCTTTGGATTGGTAAATGTTAAATGTATTTCGGATCCCTACAGTAAATGTAACACTCCTGCAGCTGCTCGTCTGGACACTCTTGCAACTATTGTGCCAAATACTTCTACAAAGCAATTCAGATTAAGGCTGAACAAGGCATTAGTGGATGCACTTTATATGGTAGCGCATGCACCATCCCCCACCTATATCCATCTTTGACAACAGCGAACATTAAAGATTACATGGACCTAGAAATTTCAGAGCATTCATAAAATATACATGGCAGATACCCCTAAAACACACACATGCGCTTTTCCCTGCTGTGAGTGGGACATGCCCATGAAAGAAAACAACTGAAAGAAAACCCCAAGGTAGGTGTGGATGCAAAAAATCACCATGGGACAATTGTCTGAATAACACTTCCTTCTTTCTTTGATCATTTTACTCTTTTTTTTACTCAACCACTGACTGTCAGTCATTATTTTCGTAGCTGAACCGCTGTTGTTTAGCAGTTGCTTTAGGATTAGGTTTTTGCAAGCATAGTGATCTGATTACAACACTAGATAGGTCAGCTTATGCAACATGTATGGCTTGCTGCATATGGGGGATGTCTCGTTCTCTCTTGTACTCTCCTACAGGTTCTTTTCCTGTGTTCTCCCACTCTTTGTATGTTGGTCATACATTTTGTGAATTATGTGAGGAGGTCATTTAAAAAATCCACAGTATCATCCTTTATACACTACCAGTCAAAAGTTTGGACAGACATAGAAATTACCATGTTTGTGAAAGATAAGCAGATTTCATAACATCAAATTGATCAGAATGAATGTGTAGACATTGTTCATATTGTAAATGACTATTGTAGCTGAAAACAACTGTTTTTTATAGGAATATTTACATAAGCATACAGAGGCCCAAATTCTGCAAACATTAGTACTTTCTTCCAACAGCATGCTATGTTTGCTAATGCAAATGTTTTAATTTAAAAGGAGAACTGATCAATAGAAAACCATGTGCAATGACTGTAGCACAACTGAAGACATGTACCTTTTCAGGAAAAACATGGTAAATCCTATGTGTGCCCAAACTTTTGACTGACAGTGTACATTTCAAAGTTTTATTATAAAATAATACACCAGCAAAAAAGATTTTCCCTTTCCTAGGCTAGGAAATGTTCTCTCTTCATCTGGTGGAGATTAGCACAGCCATAATGTGGGTGTCAGCGTAGATTAGCATGGATGACCATACCCTGTTTGCTTCTGTTCTCTTCTGTTTTCTTCTCTTCTCTTCTCATAATTCAGGCAGTACTGATGGAAAAACGTGTGTGTATATTGTATAATAGTTTTCAACTACAGTAACCAGCACTGCACTGATAAAGCTGAGCTTATGCAAACTCAGTAAGGGCACGCGTTAGTGTTCTGACGATATACTGTAACTGGGGAACTATATCAGCATCTTAATTTCCTTTTGATGTCTCTGTCTTTCCCTCTATCATGCACACATGCAAACACACACACACAATAATATGCAGAAATGTAATTGCAAAGACAGTGATAATTCCAATTTCTCTGTAGTTCTTTTTCTATCTCTGGCACCCTTACACACAAGCCACTGATAATTACTTCAAGGTCGCAGCTTCATTAGTCAACAGACCTGGCAAGGGGATTAACACTTCAAAGAGTGGAAAGATGGAATGAGGAAATATGTTGGGAGCCAGAAAAGGTAATGTTAAAAAGCTGAGTTTATTGCTGAGAGAATTAGGTTGACACAAACGATGACACGACACCTCATATGACGGGAATAGCATAAATCCATTCTTTTCTTTGCCTTAAATCAGATGTTCTTTTAAAATGTTCACTTAAACACTTAAATGCATTTGCATGTGTATGTTAGTCTCTGTGTCACTGGGCATATCTGTGTGTGCATGCATCTGTGTGTACCGTCTGCTCTGTGATTCTGAAAGCATCCATGCAAGTATGAATGAGTTGGGGGCTGAAATAACACAGAAACATCTATAAATACAAAGACAGAGCAGCAAACAGTCTGGCCAAAGAAGAAAAAGAGACAAGACATAAACAACATACTAATAGATGTCATCTTTTTTTTCTGCATGGCAGCCACATTTGCACCATAGCCATAAGTGCAAATACTGTATCAAAGGAAAAAGGACCAGTGATGTAATCTAATGTGAGCAAGATTATTAATTGCTAAACACAGTATTCTGGCACACTGACTGCTACAGTTATACTGAAAATGGAGTGGGAAAGGCAGGACCATAGAGAGAGGAGAGGAAAACAGAGTGACTAAGTGAGAGAGAGATAGAGAGAGAGACAGTATGAGAGGAGGAATAGAAAGAAACTACAAATAATTATTTGTACATGGTTTTTTCTTGTAAAAAAAAAAAAGACCAGTCACTGTGTTTCACAACAGATGTAACAGGGTAAAAATGCAGACTAATAACAAGTAATAGAAAATGTTAAGACAGGTCCCCTGTGATATAAGAAATAGAGGTGTTGCATATAAACAGCATGTTCCCTCCCTGCTCATTATCTTGTTCTCTATCCTTACTGTTGACTTTTAATTAATCCCGAGTCTTGCATGTGTAAACTGAGTGACAGCGAATGAACGAAATGTCCAGAGGAGGAAAAGAACATCAGAAAGCAGAGTAAGCAGCGTGTCAGCCTCTGATGCTGATTTACTAAAGGGAGCTACTTTAATAGTATGAAAGTTTTACACATAACAATCGCTGCAAATGGCTGAGGGAGAGACCGTTATGAAGCAATGCCATCCAAGGTCTACCTAAAGTCAGACTGAAAATGAAACTAACAAAAAAGTGTCTTGGTGAAATCTAAATAGGTTAATTTCTTTGCATTGTGTATCACCAGTGTCTATCTCCACTCTCCTTTCCTATCTGTCCCTGCACTCTGTCCTATCTGTCATTCTGCAGCTACAAAAAATAAAAACAGCAAGAAAGAAAGTTAAAAGTACAGTTAAAATAGTTGAGCCATGCTCCTCAGAGAGGAGAAATCAGATTGCATGAATACATGGATTTCCAGTAACCAGGTAACTAAAGTGCATGTAAACTCTGTTCCCTGACTACTCAAGAAAGTTACTTTCACTGAGTAACCTGGTTACGTAAGTGCATGTAAACACAGTTAAGGGCAGTAGTCCATTGGAAAAAAAGGGTAAAAAATTCCATTTATTTTTTTTTTATTAATAAATGCTGCTGCCTGCAAGCTACAATCACTGAAAAAACGTTGAGACGTTCAGCAATTTTTTTCTACTTCAAAAGTACAATTATCATAAATTTCGTTGAAATATCATGAGGTAATTTTGAGGCTACATTGCCTACCCCTAATTTAGATGCAAAACAGCATCTAGCTAGTTGCTGTTTTTCATTCAAATTTTTTGTTATGCCCCTGACTCTAGCACTATAGCATAGGACTAGCCTCTCTTTAGCTACTCCTATGATTAATGAGAAAAAATGACTAATGATTCAAAACATGATTTAAAATCCAAACACTGAGACTGACGGTGGTACGAGACAGCATCATCCAATTCATCAAATTCTGCATGATTCTTTCTAGCAGAGTAAATGGGGGCACACCAATGCACACAACCATTTCTCACATACAGACAGATAAATGCAAATGAATCGCATAATGTAGTAAAAAAAAAACTGGGATAAAAATGAAAAGCTCTTACCCAGAGTTGTAGATTGATCACTTTTAGTGTTTGAACACTGTTGTGATTATGTACAGCTGTTGCTCAGCTGCTTGTTTTTCGAATCAAATTTGTGGTATAAACTATAGTACCATGAGTGACAGACTACGTACTCTTGGAAAATGCAGAAAAAAAGGCAGATGTAATTACAGCCATTAAACCTCACAGATCTCACCAACATGCCATGTATGTAGGAAGTATCAATTTAAAGGGTGTAGTCTGGTGGACACATACTTTTATCATTATTTGGATGGAGGATATGTCAAGAAACGTGATAGACAGCTATGAAACGGTACTCTTGTTCAGAATGAAAATTACATGGTGAACGTGAACCTGAATAAACACTAGACAGCACCAAATTAAACTGGGTATTGGAAATGTAATTCACAGGTACCATTTTGGTTCTCAGCTACCTGAAATGCCTTTTACAAGTTTACCAGTGGCAGTGAAACATTTACCAGTTGGCTTTTCCAAGCGAACAAGTGCCCACAAAGGACAATTTACAGCCACTTTGAAGTCTGAGATAATTGGAAAGGCAAAGTAATGAACGTCTTGGTGCATATGAGTCAAAACAAGCTCAGAACTCATCAGTAAAACATGTCACAAACTTGATGAGACTCAAACTGTGAGGTAATTTAATGCTTCTTTCCTTCAGCCCTTCACTGGGAGCACCCACATATACAGACAAGACTCCAGACAATGCTGACACACACACTCTCTCTCACACAGACACACACACAATGTCTTTCTATTTATCACTTCTGCAGACTGCTCTACACTCACACATATACAAAAATACTTGAACACATAGCTTAGTTGCCACACACATGCCCAGACACCAACATACACAAAGTCTCAGTTCTAGGCTGCCACCCAATCGATAATCCCATTATAGCTGAAAAGGCTCTTTTATTTGTTCTGATTGAGTTTGGGGGAGGAGGAGGCATGGCTCATAATTAAAGCGGGATTTGCTAGATTGATGGTTAAATGGGCTGGATCGGAATGTAAGCAGACACTTGGACTGTGTCACATGAAAAAAACATTGTGATAAAGTATCTATGCCACAGAGACACGGGCTTACATTTTGCCTCCCATGCTCTTTCTTTCTCCATACCCCTCACTTGGGCCATCGCACTTCACATCAACAGTAACACACATGTCATTCACCCCCTCTGAATAAAGTGAGAAGGTGTACGCAGTGGTATGAGCGAGTACAAGGCCAATTTCTATGAATACAGTATGAGTGCTCGAACATGAGTCAAACCCTCGGAACCAGCTGAAACGTACTTATCGCCAAGTACAGTCTACACAGTTGGCCTTTCGCACATAACAGTTTTATGTGCACATACATTTTGCAGCTGGTACAAAAACACACGTTATACACTGTTATTCACAAAAACAGGCCAATTTGCAGTGCGTGTATATGCCAAACACCTGTTTATCAGGATCAACATACTTTAAATCCACACACCAGCAAAATAAAGTGTTGGTTCCAAATAGCACTTAATCCAAAGTGCAGCTTAACTTGTTAACTAATTTGTAAAATGTGGTTATTGTGGACACCTCTAAAAAAATAAGTTGTATGGCTTGACCAACGTATGCTATACATTGTGCCCCAGTGCAACATTTCCCTCGAACTGCCTTCATTGGGATTCAAACTGCCTGCAACCACAACAAAACATGGAACATGCAAACACACCGAAAGCAAGCTTCTTCATAGGACAACGTAAGTTTACCACATCCTCTCCATCTGTACAAATAGCACGGTTTCTGCAAATGCTGCCATCAATAGCACCACAACAGCTGAGAAGACCTACACCATTCAAAACTCTTTGCCTGTCTCCTCAATTTGCTGCCATGCTGGTAGAAAATGGGCACATCTCTCCATGGGACAGTAGTACATAAAACATCTGACACATGCAATTGGAAGGCTGCAGTATTCCAGGAACACACCCAACATGTTACTAGAAGGAACAATATGCAATCTGAATTTTAACAGTACTGCTTATGGATATTTGAGTAGCAGTCTCAATGTTGTCCTAGTATATGCATCTATCTCTTTAATTAGCCTCAGCCTTGATTTTTGAAAATAGTACTCTCCCTGTAAATAGGTGGTTCGTGTGCAAAACGGGTCAGTTCTGTCCTGCAATGCAAACTAATTAGTTCATTGGACATGCAGTAAAGCAAATCAGCACAGAGGCAACAGATGGGAACACAAAATATTACAACAACACTGATACACATAGTGGTGGGGTCTAAACAGTCTGGTAAATACAGTATTTTGCTAAACCTTTTTTGATTCACTTGTTATTGCTGACTATTTTAGTATGCAGCGGCTAACAGACTATTTTAGTAAGAGAGAGAGAGAACGAGAGACAGTTGAGAGACCAATCAGAAATGACAGCCCTAATTACTGATTATAATGACCAGTGCTCCTGCTGTTTCCTGAGAACTGTATCGCTCGTTTCATTCAATTACTGGAGTATCTTGAGAGAGAAGGACAAACACTATGATGATTAATAAGTTATAGTTTTTGATTGAAGAAGTGCTGTGCCAGAGCACAGTCCACATACAACCATCCACAGTGTTTACCTCATTGAAACTGTGGAAATTACACCAGCCTGCTCCAAAAAACACACACATAATACTTCAGTAGTCTCCTTGTTATACTAGATACACCAGATTAATGGAGCTTCTTTCAGCAGTGCAATTTTTTTTCTTAAAATGTTTCGCTGCGGCATATTCAATACATTTAGGTTTCATACATTATACTTTACATGACGTAGCGTCCATTGTCACATGTATGGCAAAGTCATGCGTGCGCCACGACTCTCCGTCTCAAAGCCATCTAAAAGTCATCACTTTAACAGACTGACGAAACGCGGCAATGTTAAATATCCAGTGAACTCACTGTTAAGTGAATTTTCACACACTGTTGTTGGTTTGTGAGTCAGGTACTATAGTATAAACGCTTCATAAAGTTTTAATAGTTCTCCTGTCAGACTCAGAAAGCCCTTTAAGGGGCCCCTAAAGGACTTTCAGCTTCCATACCTGACTGGACCAAAGTGATCTGAAATGACTAATCCTCAGAGCCCACAGAGAGCTTTGCCAAATTGCATTCAAAGTACCTTTAAGCAAAAGCCTTCAAACATAAAAGGAAATAGGGTTTACTCATACAGTAACCAATTACATCGCTTTAACACATGTAACTGTGTGACCAGCTGTACAATATTTTGCAGGGTTATAGTTACACAGCTAATTGTAAAAGAAACACACATTCATATGCACCTGATAATATTTACTCAGAAATTAACTTCATTTCTTCTTTTTGGCTATATCTACACATACAGTCCACATACAAGCACATTTAGCCAAAGTGACACACTTTGTACTGCAACACACCGGAGTATTGGCAATTTCAAGCCTGATTTAGTTTTGTCTTTTTAAACAGATTCACTATAATTTTTCAAATCAAAATCTTCGGGGGTTTATGTTGGGTTTTCCTTTTCCCTTTTGATGAGAAGACTGTTTTGTTACAGTGGACCACAGGCTACACAATTAGTCCGTTGTTAGTGAACTATGAGATCTAATGTAACAAAGGGCTGTCAGTCAATTACATCAAATGAGCAACATTTTCAAGCTTTTTCGACTGATGTCCACATTTGAGTTTTCCTGCATTCGCTGCTGAGAATGTTCTAAAGAACAGAGGAATAAGATTCTGTTGTGATTCAAGGATTTCTCTGTGAGGGGACGATACCGTGTCCGACAAAGAGGCTCAAGCTCACAGTGACTGGTGGTGCATGTAAGGACACTGTAGTTATGCCCACAGAGACTGTGAGTGTATGCTGAAATGTGCATGTGCACCACGCACAGTCTTTGCTTGAAACCATGTCTGGCATTGAAGAACACGGATCATCGCATGCACACATCATTATATTGTAGAAGGTTCTTCTACATTATAAAACACAATAAACAAATGATGGGCTGAGTCACCGAGTGCCTAACATGCAATTGCCATCATATGTCATCAGTTTGCTAAACTACACAAATTGACTTCCCTCCATAGAATGTGCTCCTAGACGCTGAACCTGTCATCACTGCTGTGCCTCTTTCCCACTACTGTTTCTTGCTTACAGATGTCTGGGGTATGTGGTCAGGACTTGACTCATAACTCTCTTGCATGTAGTGGTCAGTTTGAGGACACAAACATTTTGGGTTTTGTGGTTAATATTCAGTTACCCAGCCTGTTAGTCTTTTTGCCAGGAAGCCCTGTAGGGGAGAGCTGCCCATTTTTGTTCAATTCTTTGTCTCAGCCAGACGTAGAATTGTATTTTTCATTGTTATTTTAGTAGTGTCCTTTTTTTCTATTTAACGGTATTTGATATCTGATTATATTCCAGCTTCTAAGTCTGGCAATAAAATACTATATACTGAGCAAACAAAGACACACTGTAAATAATGTTTTTGCTCCAGTCACATTTCACAAAATCGTAGAGGTCTTCACTTTGCATGCTTGCTTATCTACTGATTGTGAATTAGACGCACTCACACATTAAAGTTGCATCGCTGAGCCCGTGAGCGTAATCTGAACAATTGTGCATTTTTTATTTCCAAAAAAAAGGAGAGAAAATTCAAAAAGATACTGCATGGACAATTGCTTTTTACAGTCCGTTCTGCTGTGTTTAATGTGCAGGAGAGGCTGCAATAAATGAAGGCAGCATAGAAGACATCAAATTGATTAGATGTGCAAAGGAAAATTTTAACTTTTACCTTTTACTGTACAATTATGACTAGTGATCTAGCATCCACTTTGTAGTATCAAGAAATATCAAATATCATAAACAGTATGCACTATAAAGATATCATCATCTTGTTGCAATACTTCAGTACAATAATGTAAATAACCATGTTTTGTTGTGCTGATACTATTGTTTACTTCAAGTTGTTGTTCCTGTACTTGTTAAACTTAAAAATACAATATAAAATACTATTCTAGTTATTATAGGTGTCATTTTTTTGTTATGTGCAGTGGCCGTTGCCAGTCTACATGCTGAATGAGGATGGCTGCCCAAAACATCTGTGCGTTGCATAAATAAACAATTCAAGTGGAGTGCTGTCCTATTTTAGTTTTTTGAGTTTTGCCTTTGAGGATTCAGTAACCGTCCATACAAACTGTGTTTGACAGTGTTTATTTATTGCTTAGCTGATTGTAATGCTCCTACACTATGTTTTGTGTGCATTTTCTGATAGCCCAAATAAATTCCTTTTAACAATAATTACATGTATACTCTTCAATTTTGTGATGCTATCATCATGAGAACTGAGTCTATTCCTGACAATGGCAATTGACATAATGACATATAATCACCATAAATGGTGATGGAGTACAAGACTGGATGAACTGAGTTGCTTTTACTCTGCATTACATTCGTCTTACAGTAGTAAGATTTTCCTCAATGCTAGCACAGTAGGCGGGAAGATTAAGGAGAAGAAATAATTGCAACAATTACTTCTTTTACTTTATCTCTGCTTGACACGCACAGCACACTCACATATGCACACGCAGGAAGAATATAACAACTATGGTAAGTGAAGCACTGCCAACGCTAATGACAGTGTTGCCAGTTAAATAAGTACAATAAAAGCTGGAAAGATGGCATAATATATGCCTGTGAAGACACTAACTAATGCCTTCACCAAAGTGCTAAACTGTATGCCAAAGCCTTACTCATACTGCAGCACAAACACCAGCGTAAAGTAATGTACATGACACACATATACACTGCCAAAATGATTCCGATTATTGTAAAGCAGAGCAGGTGTCTAACCATGGCCTTGTGTCAGTTCGTGTTGCTGCATAAGATTATATCAGTACTGGTGTATGTTTTATAGATGTATGTGTGGCAGAACAGGTTAAGGACCCAGTGATATGCTCAGTCAGACATGCTGGGGAATGCACACTCAACAAGATGACTTCTAGTAATATAAGGTAAAGCTATCAGACATAGAAGGAAATCTAAGTTCATCTAAGTGTCTCAAGGTTCTGAGAAAGTGAAATCATCAGCTCAGTACCTAACAGGAACGGTTTTCATACCTGTTTCGTCTCTGATTTCCTTCGTTTCACTCCTCAAGACACAGAAGAGCTCCTGTCTTCTTATCGTGCTGTGTATCCTTTATGAAGAGTTTCTGGTGAGGGAATGTGTTCCCAAAGTTGGGAGTTCCCAAAATCAGTTGATTCTTTTGCTGTTCTTGCTTGCAGTCCTCGAGACAAAACACTGGGACTGGAACTGAAATAAAAAAATACAAGCAAAAAGAGGGATTATAGTGAAATGTCTAGAATAATTTACCATCACTGGGTATAATTTGTCCATTGATTAATTAGCATTTCAAATCGTGTGCAGCAACAGATGAATTTAAATCATTATTCACATTCACACACATTTTTTAAATGGCAAGCAATTTATTCATTATGTCCATTAATGTAGCATACCAGACGAGCTGAGTGCTCATAAAAGAAATTCATGTTTTGTTTCTATGGCAATCAGGGTAGTAATAAAATCCAACACATTACAGATGTGTTTGTGAGATATTTACATTGCTCTGCCCAGGGCTTCAGATCATTATCATTATGAAATATAAATAAAAGTGCAGACTCAAGCAGAAATAACTGATATTCGTTAGAAGGACGAGTCTATCTCTGCACTGTCAGGCTTCAGTAGCACCCATACACACTGGAGCATATTTCTAGAAAAAAAAAACATACACACTGTGTCCTTTGAATAAGAATGGTATATTTAGTGTTACAGCAAAGAAATGCCTTTTGGCAATATTCAAAAATAATAACAATAATAAAAATGCATTACTCAGGGCTAATGTATTTCAAAAGAAAAGGGAAACGCAGGGAATATGCAATGTGAATGAGCAGACTTGCGTTGGTGCTAAAGTTAGAGAGAGAGAAGAAGAGGTGAGAAAGAGAAAACAAAGGAGAGATGCATACCTGTTTCTCAGCATCAAGACTGTGAAGAAATGTACAATGGAACCATCGAAAGCATGCAAAATTATACTGCTGAGAGCATGAACAAAAGCAACAGAGGAAAAATCTATCTATCCATCTATCTACAGGTGTCTTTCCATGTACAATATACCTGTCTTTAGTCTATTTATTACCCTATCTCTATTATTGGGTATTTTTTATTATTTCTCTTCTGTCCTGTCTTTTTCTCTGTCTCGCTTTTTCTCAATTTCTCACTCTCAGCTGCTGTGGTTCACTTAAATTAACATTGCCATTGCCAGAACAGAGAAGCAGGACGGTAGTAATGATGAAAATAATGGCCGATGATGCATTAGAGGGGTGCAAGGTGACAGATGGCTCGATCTGTAAGTGGTAATATATATAATGAGATGCCACCTATATTTCTGCTTCAGTCACAAAGCAGGACACCTGTCACAACACACCTCTAGTCAATACACAACACACTGTCTATCTAAGGATAATGGTGCAAATAACTGTCAGAAATACAGATGCGCACAGCCCCCTTTCCTCTCTCTCTCTCTCTCTCTCTCTCTCTCTGCCTTTCTTTATCTGTCTCCCAGCCTGCGGCACTTTCACCCTGTCCCTGACACACACATACAAGTACAGACATACCCACACAGACAGTCTAAATCAGTTAGGGAGAGCCCGGTTGGCTGCCCCAACCAGAGCTGAGTGTGACATCTCATTTTCAGCAGTTATACTGGGCTGATCCTACTCCTCCCTTACAAGTTAAGTGGGGAACGAGTGCTGCATTAAACATGATTCTGACTAGGCACCGTAAGTAGGCACACCGAGCAAAACACACATTCTGCGAGCTCTCACTCACAGAGATATATACTTGCAAGTGCACACGGAGCATATTTTGCATGCACCCTGCGGATACAAAAACAAACACATACACTTACTGTATGTAGTGAGCATATGTGAATAGTAGACACACAAACACATAAGGTTTCAGGCTGACAACTAAAACAGATTTGAAGTATCTCCACTGTGTGCTCTCACTATATGAACAAAAAAAAAAAACTAAAAGAGACTCAAACATGCACACAAAAGCATCTCTGAGGTGCTGAGGTTAGTAAAGCAAACTTCAGAAGAATAAAGCTATTCTTAGAGCACACTTGAGGCAGTGATTGGTTTATTCTATAAAAATGTATTTTATCTTCCTTTTAAAAAATCACTGTATAATCCTCATAAATCTAGATTTATATTTATGTGTTTTTCCACAAATAGTCCTGCTCTCCATAACAGGGGTCAAAATGAATCTCCTGCACAAATTTTATATTAAAGCACCACACTAGGGCTGTCACTTGAACTCACAGGAAAGATGTCGCACTAAAATGTACTGTACATTCATGCTTGAACCACTTCTCTTGGGTAAACTCTAAGATTTTTCCTTTTGGGATACCCTCAGGTCAAACTGTCAACTTTCTACCCAAGATGTCAAAAACTAATAGGACTATTTCCATTTAGTTTGCTAAGGATATTTTTAGTCCCTGGAGGAAGAATTCTAATATTATGGGTGAACCATCTGACCTTTCATTTGAGGCAGCAATTTCCAGCTGTGCACAAGAAATGTTCTGAATCTGCCAAAGTAAACGGAATAAATTGCACTTTAGAGTACAAAACTGAAAGCCTGTTATTTTTAACTCTGGTGATGCAGCTCTGAGAACAACAAACTTATTGTTATATTCTTCAATATGCCCAATAGTAACATTTAGACTGTAGTGGGGACTTTTTTTTCTTACACTTCAGTGTATTTATTTGACAGCCCTGGACCATAAAAGTGTATTTGCTACAATTGGTCATGTTAAAAAGTTTGATAACGGAACGGTATATTGCCTCATCAAACAACTTTATTTAAGGTATAGGCTAGAGTTGAGACAAGGGCGAAATACTAAAAACTCAAAACTGAACCAGCATTTGCTCATAAGCGTTTCATCATCTGCAAAACAGGAGGAATGACAAGTTTTTCTCCTTCACCAGGCAACGTAATAGTGGGTTTGCTATATAGCTTCAATGTTATACTTAATAATGGATGGACGTGATGCACGACTACTCTCCCAGCTCCCTCTGTGTATTTATAACAGCCAAATGATGTAGAAACAAGACATCAATATAGAAACTCACTCAAACTTATCACTTGTACAACTTTAGTCACTGGCATGAGCAACATGGACCCAAAGGGACCCTGAGCCAGCTGGCTATTATTGCTTAACTTTTCAGAGGTGACACCACTTTATCAATTTACACCGAACGTTAATAATCTTTTTTCCTCTCTCTCTCTCTGTTACAGAAGTTTGCCGTCTCTCTCCCTCCCAATTTTTCTCTGTCTCCCACTCATAATCACATCAAAGGGAAGCAGCTGCTCACACAATGAGAGGGTTGGAAATGAATTATGAGTAATTTCTCCTCTGTTCAGATGTACACACACACACACACACATACACAAACCGAAGCCTTACTCATAGCTAGTTGCAGTCAGCATTTGTATAGCTTGCACACCCTCTCAAGGGTCGATGGGTGGGTTACACAAATGGGTTACAGAATCTCATGCGTGGGGGTGGCTGTGTCTCTGTGTTTGAACATGTGTTATTTCATACTTTGTATTTACAGCATTTCATCAAGGTGAACAGTTGAACCACGGGGAAAGGAATGGAGTTTGAGCGACAAAGAAAGCAAAAACAGAAAAGAGTAGGCAGTGCCAGGATAAAAGTCAAGATCCAAGAGGATAAGAGGTGAACGGGTGAGCAAAGGGAGAAAAAGATAGAAACAGTCACAGGTAGACGAACAATGGGATAATTGGAGAGAGATAATGTTAAACTCCAGTTCGTATTTTTGTACAATGTACGGTAAGTGAAGAAGAGTTTGTGGGTATGTACATTTACACCTCAGCAAACCTAAAGCCTATATATAGTGAGATGGAGTAACAATGTCAACAAGTTCAGTTCTTACAATCATTACTTAGATAAAATGTGAGCATGAAGAAATTACAAAATGTTACACAGTAAAAGACCACTGCCTCAGTAAACGGATTGAAATTTTTATTTAAATGTTTATCACTTGGAATTTTAAATCTTTAAAATCGTATGTGTCTGCATGTACTGTATGTTCAGAGCTTCTTAAAAGGCGGTTATGCTTTTTTAGTTTCTAATTTCAGAGAAATAATTTTTTTGAGAAAGCCTTAACCACTTAATCTACAGTATACCTTAGCCGGCAAACATCTCTTGCCTGCATTATATGATATATGCAAGCGTGTGATCTTGATGTATGTGATTTCTTGGTGTGTTGAAAGACCAATGAAAGAAACCTAATTATGCCTGAAATATAGTGTGCTACTGCTTTGTTGGATAAAAATGTACAATACAATCTATGCTCAACAAGCAAATAATGCAAGTTAATAATGCAAATCTCCTTTACACAGAAATAATAAAATCAGTCAGTTGTGTAGTGTTCATCTGGACAAGTCCCATTTGTAATTTGATTATGCAAACATCGAATTATCATGCCTCATGCTCCATGATCTTTTTGAGATCATCGGGACAAGAAGCCATTTCTAAATTAATCATATATAGTATTTGAAACACACTGTCTACGCATCTTACATTATTGTACGCTGTGAATGTCTGAGTTCACAGTCTATAAGCTCAAATTAGGTCTCCTGTGTGCTCATAATATTTATAATATCACAATTACCGTAAAATGCAATGTATAATTTGTTCAATTTACAGTAATCAAATTTCATTTCAAATCAAAAATGCAAACACATTTTTAAAAAAATGTTAGTTGTTTATGTGTAAGTGCCTATGTTTATGAAGTAACAACATCAAGCATGTTGCCCTGTGAGGCAAGAAACTGAAGCTGCCCAGAAAGAAAGGTTTAACAATCTGAGGAGAGCAGGTGTGCAAGTTAAGAACCGAGGTGATGTCACAAATTCGGGGGAGCTAGGTGAGAGAACTGAGCCACAGGCTGAGAAGAAGCTTATGAATTTGGCAAATGTGTCAGTGTTGGTTGGATAACAGTGCCAAAGGCTAAACCAAGCATGAACCAGACATTTTGGAGAACTTTCTGTCTTGTTCCTGCACATTTTACAAACTCACTGTGTCTATGAGTCTCAAATGCCAGTTGGGAGTAGGTGGCTGGTAAACTGACAGTATACTTTCTTCTTGACTAAACCACTGCTAAAGTCAAAGGATTCTAAAGGAGAAAGGACTGTCTATCTCTATTGCAAACCCATCTGTCTTTGTGTTTCTCTTTCCTTCAAGGCGCATGTGTCCTTAGTACTGCCAGGCAAAATCTGCCACCAAAGCTCTTAACTGCACAGCTTCAGGCGGGTGAGACACAGAGAGTAGAAAGACAAGTGGAGCATTAGTGACAGACATAAGGTGACAAAAGTTTTTTTTTTTTTTTTTTTTTTTTAATTCTGACATCAGAAACATTTCTTATTGTGTGTGCATATTTTTGCATGTTCTTCCTTAAGGTACTCATCATGAATGTGTGTGTCTACGTGGATGTTGGATGTATGTGTATCCATATGTGTTTCACTGTGGAGGGCCAGGGCTGCTGGAGTGTAATGTATGTTGACATATGTCTGAGATGTATTAAGGGCAAAATAGTGACCAGCAGTACTTCTGACTAACATGCAGTATACAGTATACTTTACACACACATAAACACACCCACCCTCTGGAAGAAATGAACTATTTCACTTCCTGATGTGTCCACGACAGCCTTATAGTTGTATGTTTACATGCAGTCAATTGATCTTTTCAGTCATCATCCACTTTCATCACACGCTCTCCTCAGATGCCTGCATAAATGAGCAGTAAGCATTCATGTAGTCAGCTCTGTCTGTGAACATAAAAAAAGTTTTTTTTAAAGTCTGTCAGCAGCCTCAACACAAACCTATGTTTTAACCAAACCTTTGGCAGAAGGGTTTAGGTTTTTTAAGTGACTGCTGGAGTTACCTCACTCTCTGGTAGCAGATTATGGATTAGAGGGAGAATGGGGACTTTGATAATCCCCGCCCACCTTCCTCTCTCTCCTTCTCTACCTGCATCTACTTATTTCAAGAGGTGAATAACAAGTGGCGTAGGGATGCCATCAGAATATTGTTAAGATAATATCATCAATAAATGTGATACATTGTTCACAAAGGCATGTGCATTTCATGTAATCAATTTATCTTTTACAAGCAAAAGCAATTAGCTATTTTACTTGTGACATTAGCTTTCTTAGTCCAAAGTGCCTATAGACAACTAAAGGAATTACAATGTAATTATTCACTGAATTGCAAACTATGATCCCTTATTTTACCTTGAATACTAATCATTTTCTGAACTATGTTAATTATGTCTTGTTACCTAACACTGATTATACAGCTATAAAATAAAGTTTTATGATAAAGTCTAGTATAAGTAAGTATAGTAATCGTAATCTTTCTAAAAACATATACCTCTGTGACTGCATTTATATAGAAGACTAAGTAAGGCAAACTTTATCATGTATCATGGAGAGCTTATTGAAACAATTGCAAAAAAAAAACCACAAGTTTGTGCAAGACAGTCAATTTTTTTTTGCCTGAAAAGATTTATTTTTTAAGGTTTATTTTTAAACATACGTTTATATTTCGACTTATTCTCTACAGTATTTTCTCCAGTTATTCCTCAAGAGCAGCAACATTGTTTTGTGACAGATCTGCTTGCAGCTGATACCAACGGTGACTGGTACCGGTTGAATCATCCATTGAATTATGGTTGTTTCTAATACTAAATAAAGTGTACATGTGTATACACTGCATGGTTTACTCCCTCAAGATTGACTGTGTAAACTTGTACGCTGCAGATATGTGCTGATTCTCATCATCAACCCATGCATGGAGTGACTTACGGGGACAAAAACACAAACACTCAGAGTTGATGAGAATCACTTGTGTGGATGTCAATTTTATTTTTTTTTACTTAAATAAGTAAATACAAAAGTGTGCTAATCTCTGCACAAACTGTTTACTAAATTTAACAGTACAGTAAGTACAGCAAAGCACAGTCCCACATATTCATTCTCACACATTCTCCGCTAAGCTTTTGTCGCCTGGCTGGTGGATTAAGTGTGAGGATTTGTGGAATCATTTGAACTCCTAGGGGTGCAGACAGTGTGTGTGTCATTGTGTTTATGTGTGCAGCGTCCGTGTGTTACGTCTGTGTACATTTTACAGCGTATGCTGCTTGTGTTTGGGGTCTACACTGTGTCTATGGGATTCAGCTCTACAGCGACTACACACCAGTAAAACTGCAGTAAAAGAAGTAGGAAAGTAAAACATGAAAAAAGAAGAACAAATGAACTTTTCTTGGTTTGTTTTAACAGAGGATGTAGAGCAATCGATATTATTGCTGACAGAGGGAAGACGTAGCATTTATTTGAGTATTGATTATCTCAAGCCAGCAGCTTATTTCTACATTTTAGCCTCTGTGACTCCAGACTCTGAGCCTGAGAAGCTGACTAAGCATCAAAAAGCTTCTGTAGGAATCTGAACAAGGAAAATATAAACTTTCTTTTTAGATAAGAATGAAGGCACACATTCATATACACATTGCCAAGGTTTAGTCAGTTTGTATTAAGAAATCACTGGGCAGAGTCAAAGGAGCACAGATTTGTGTCTGTAGGCTGCAGGTTATAGTGAGAGATGTGTTTCTAATCTCTAATCCTTTGGAATAAACCAGAATTACTTTGCCCTCCAAACACCTGTCTGCCCACCATCACAGCTAAAACGCTTCTTGGCTTCCTTTTCAGCCTGCTGAAGTGTCTGTGTGTGCACTGGTTTTCCTTCTACCTTCCCCATCCTACTCACACTGATCCCCTGCCTCACTTTCTATTCCTTTATCTGTCAACTGATTGGTTTTAAGGGTGACCTGCAACCACACAGAAAAAATAACTCATATGAGAGGAGACTAAATTGATGAACAAGACTGAAAAGCCTTTCTGTTTTCCTTGTTATTCCCAGCCTTCACCCTTTTTGCATTATTGCATAATTGCAGGTTAAGTCAGGAGGAAGATGTATTAATTTGCTTAATGAAATTCAAATATAAAAACAGATAGAGTCCTTTTTTAAATGCAAGATAAGAGACTGCTCCAGTGTGTGTAAAACTGTGTTTGTTCTATACGTGTCTGCTGGCGAATGTTTGGTTTGTAGGCGTATAGTACACTGAGTGGCATGATAGGTATGGAATAAGTAACAATTGCCAAGTTTCTCTTATATATATCTGTTTTCACATGTTTTATCCTATTGTGAAAAATGTAATATTTGCGCTCCTAAATAACATGAATTGAGATGTTTTCATATGCCATCTGTTAAAGTCCATGTTCACTGTGGCAAAGCAGCTAGGACTTTGTGGCTTTATTGTGTATTAGTTTTCTTTTCTTAAAGGTTGCAAAAAACAGCAGATTAAGTTGAATAAAGCTTAACTTTTGTCACAACAGTGTAGCATTACCCAGCAAGGCAAATGCTGTACATCTATCTACTTTACAATTCTTATGATGAAAGATAAAATAATTTCCACCATGATACAATAATGTTACAAACTAAAAAATTAAATGTTCTCAAATACTTGTTCTTTATTTATTAATAGCATTTCTATTTGACAGTGTTGTAGAAAAACTCTACACATTTCAATAAATACCACTGAAAACTAGACTTACTGAATATGAAAATGAATACAGGTCATTGATGCAGCAATGAAGGGTTCCTGCACCTTGTTGATCAAAAAGAGAAAGACCCCTAGCCTCCAAATGTCACCCATTTATACCAACCCACACTATCACAGCACAATGCCTTAACTTACACAACAGCTCGGTTACGTGCAAAATCACTTCTGGCCGGTGGCCTTGTCTTTCTGGGAATGGCGACGTGTACATATTCCCAATCTGTTTTGAAGAAGTTAATGATTTTCTCATTTCCCATTTCACAATATCTCTCAAAATAACCTTGCCTGTCTACAAAAACAAGGTGTCTTCTAAGGGAAAGGATGTGAAACCCAACTACTGTTTTTGAGTACAAGGGTCAATTCAGGAAACATAAAACACAGTGTAATGCAGTCTAATGTGATACAATATAAGCAATAATGCAGTCTAATGTAAAATGATATGCAAAGTTAACTAATTGCTCTAGTTACTAGTGAGTTTGCTATTTCAAATGAATAATATAAAGTAATCTTGATTATAGCAGGTGGCTCCACTGGTACAGTGCATTGTCCATTAACCCCAAGGTTGATGGTTTGATGCCCAGCTCCTCCTGCTCCACAACCTAGGTAGTAGTATTGCCTTGAATGGCAGCTTCCTGGCATCAATAAAGTTTTTTAAAAAATAGTAGTACTTTTACTTTTCATACTTTAGATATATTTTGCATACTTACTGTACTTTTACCTAAATAGCATCTTGACTGCAGTATTTGTACATTGTTTTATTGTGAAGTTTTACTTCAGAAAACATACTGACACTAAGCAACTAGTATTAGTATTATGAACTACTGTGCTTTTATTTTGGTTAAAATAAAGAAGGTACAGCAAAGCTAGGGTAATGGTGACATTGTTTTGCTCTATGTGCGAATTAAACATCCCGCTTCTTTTTTTAGACAAAAACTGTTCATTTGAATCTGCCTGCAAGCCGAAATTTTGCAACATGGAGCTCCTGAAGGCCAGGGCACAAATTAGAATGCAAGCAGATCCTTCAGAACATACCGCCACGTAGTCATCCAACTAAACTGTGCCTAGATGTACATGCACACTTACACGCTGGCGCACACACAAAGACAATAATGATACAGTCTCTCTGTGAAGCTCCAGATGCAGAGTGGGTGACAGAGCTAAAATATTTATACCCAGATTTTAGCAGTCTGCACTAAGAGAGGGAGAGACACAGAGGGCAAGATGGATAAAGAAAGGCAAAGAGGGAGAGATTCAAAAAGAGAGGCAGGATGCAGGAAAGAGGGCGATGTAAAGTGTCAGTGTAGTGTGTGTGTGTGTGTGTGTGTGTGTGTGTGTGTGTGTGTGTGAGAGAGAGAGGAATAGCAAAGTGATAACAACGGAGAGGGAAAGGGAGAGAGAGAGAGCGCGAGATGAGTCTGCAGATGCACAGATGCCAAATGAATCTAGGGCAGTTCAGAAAAAAACAAAGCATCGTTCTAAAATCCACTTTGGACATGTGTTCATGTATGTGTGCGTAATTGTATTGCCATACTGTATTTCTGTATGTGTGTGTGCGTTTGATGTACAGACGAATCAATGTAAGCGTCAGCGTGCTGGAGGCTGAAATTTGAGTAACTTTTTTTCTTTTGCTTAGTTTTGGTGATTTTTTTTAGTCATCACCCCTTAACAATTACAGTGCTCTCTGCATCACACCCACTCTTCTTCCATCCTATTCTGCCTCTTCCTCTCTCTCGTTACACAAACACACACATCCTCACAAGAATTTGGGTCTGTGAGCCTTCACATCTATCTCTGCTTTATTAGTTAGTTTGTCTTTTTAAGTTTCTGTTTTTCATTTTGATTTGATTAACTTCAGTTAGACAGTTAGATATTCAATTGCTCTAAAAATAAGAATAAATCCGTTCCGTATGAGTGACTTGTTCAATGCAGTAAGAGCTTAAAAATATCACCTGTAACAGTAACAGTTGCATACTGTATGACTCATGTCAAGCTCCTTTCTTCTCAGATTATTGAACTGCTGCTAGTCTTCATTGTTGGTCAATGTTTAACTTATTTAGAGGAAAAGCTAAATGGTCATTGACTTATATGTGTGGGTTGGTTTCATGCATCTACTATATACTGCAGAGATTCACAAACCTCATTCAGCAACATGCATATCTTTTCTGTACAGAAGAGAGAATTATACACACGAAATCACACGTATGTTACTTTAGTATGTCACCACAAAAGAGCTAATACAAAGGTGCCGATTGTGACCATGACAACATTTTGGTGAGGTCACATTGCACAGTCATAAAGACTTTGAATCTATAACACTTTACCACAAGTGGAAAAAGTAATGATAACAACACACAAACTGTTACCAGAACCACTATCACCCCCACATTGTTTACTAGCTAGAGTTTTTTCCACGACCCCAAAAATAAAACACTACTGCTAATAAAATGAATGAAGAATTGTTCATACAGTTAGTTTCAAGCTGGATTGAGGGTTCATACCTCGGCATGGCACTTTACACTCATAATGGGGCCGAAAACACTGGAATGCACTGGTTTCTACACTTCCCAGCAGTCTTCTCCCTATTTATATTAGAGCTGACAGGTATGAGACGTGTACCTGCCAATTACAGTACCTGTCATTTAAGGGGTTTGGCGGTTCTGAAGATTTTGGGTTCAGCTTCTCTTTACTCCCTATTCATTACCGTTCTGTTTTTTCCTACTTACTATAATAGTCTTTTTTCCCTTCTTTATTTATTTCATGCTTCCTCCTCTCAGTTCTCCCTCATTTCTCCTGATTCTCAATTCTGTCTTCGCTCTGTGCAATCCCTTCCCCAAAAGTTACAACTAATGAAACTGCAGCTGAATTTTTCAAACCTGTTGAAGCTGTTCTTTTCAGAAACGCTGTCAGCAAATCACTGTCTGCCATGTCTCTCTGTCTCTTGCCCAAGGGGACCTCCCACTGGTTCCTGGCAGTGAAGGAGTGATGTTTGTTGTGAAACATGACTGTTATATTGATTGCACAGAGCAATGCAACAGCTGGTACACTGAAAGAGAGCACAGTGTGCTATAGCCAAGGATGTGCTGTGGAGGAGGGAGAATATGTGAGAAAGTGTGAATGTATCCCAAGGGTTGTCCCTCTTGGGATCTATTCATAATCCTTCCTGATTGATGCAGTAATCAATTTGGGGGGTGTGGCTGGGAAAGGGCGGCCAGAGGAGGAGGAGCTGGCGGCAAGGGCTAACGATCTAAGATTGCCACTTTTGGGTCAGAGACCTGGCAGTCCTCGTTCTATACTTGTGTTTCTGACTGACAAAGCCTCTTATTAAAAGATAGGACTTTGAATTCTGCAAACTGTACATACCCGTACCCGTATCTCGTTAGTAAGAGGAAGAGTTAACCCTGTGTATCTGACTAATGAAATGATTCAGTGCAATCAAGGAATCGATGCAGACAGCCCCCAGACATTTGAATTTCTGAACAAGTGCAGCAGTAAACTCTTTGAAAGCTTGCGTGTCACATAATCTGATTGACATGCCAGTCTCGATGAACAGATTGATGAGTTTTTTTTGTATTCGCTGGAGTTAGTCATTCATTCCTCTGATCTTTTCAAATAGTGTTTTAGGGTCTGATGCTTGTTGGACATATTGCTGACATTAACTTCACTGCTCTTTCTCTCTTCATCTTTTTGATTGAACAATATGTGTTCCTTTCAATAGTAACTTGTAAGATAAATGTCAAGATTTATTGGACATTTCCCTTTGATTTCTACACCACAGGTACTGTTGAGTGAAATGACTACGCAGTTGCTTGTAGCCTACTGGTTTCACAATTATACTCAAATAGTTCCATACAAGACCTCAACATTTTCTCGCGGCATAGTTCAGTTCATCACTTGATAATGTCGAGTTCAGTGATTAGTTAGCAAGTGTGGGTCCTAAAACTCTTAAACTCTTCAAAAAATTACAATATGCGACTTAACTAGCTTAAGTCATGAAACTCAAATGAATTCACTCTGCTCCTTCTAACCTGCCTTCTTCTCGCTGTTCCACTATGTTCTTCTAACATCTGGTACACTTTGCCATGATCTGCACAGTCCTTCGGGTATTCGTCATTATAAATTTACAACAAATAAGAACTCTGCAAAATGTACTAATTAAAAAGAAATTGTTGCAATCTAATTAATTATTCTTACACAACTGGCAAAAATGCTTTGAGCCATTGTCTTGCTGCAAAATGACGTTTTCTCCAATCAGTTCTTACCCAGAGGGAAAAGCATGTCTCTTCAATAGAGAACACTATCAAAGCTGATTGATGATGCCTTGCACATGATGCATCACGTTTCCACCTCTATGCTTCACTGATAGTGGGCATCTATCATCTTTTCATGAGCTCTGCGTCTGAGCTCTGTACTGTATGTTCTTTCCTTAGATCCAGAGTCCTCCAACTTGCACTCATCAGTCCAGAAGACTTGAATTTAGTCATCTAAAATAAACTGTATATGCATCTCGGCCCACACGACGAGTTTCTAAGAAAAGCTGTTTTTTGCTTTGAATGTATTGTTTTTAAAACCTGGGAGTGCATACATAATCAATTTGAGACTATTCACCCTTGAGTTTCTGGGAAAAACATTGTTGCAAAACCTCTAGGTTTAGCTCTGAGTAAGAAATGGTTGTTTTGTAAGGGAGTCCTTGAGGTTTAAGGTGGCTTACCTGCAGATTAAATTGTTACAAATGAATGAGGAACATGTTTTCTGTGTTTTGGTATTCTTTTTTTTACATTTCAGCGTAAAAATCCAATAATGTCCTGGTGTTTCCAAACGTTTTCTTGAATTATGACTTTTGTCAGTCAAGATGTCAGCCTGTCAAACCCCGTTACAGTCCCGCGCTTTGAATTTTGGCATGTACAGACCTACAGTGAGATAGAGTAGCATGTGATTTAGTGACTGTGAGAGATAATGAATGACAGATAAGTCAGCTATGTAACCAGTTACTATCTATGCCATCTGCTTTACACTATCAGTCCAGTAGTAATCAGCAAACTAACAGGAACACAGTCTGCACATGGGGATTGCTTTATGCGTGTATTTAATTTACTCGACGCATCTCAAAAGGTATGTGCTGTCAAATAGAAATAATGGGTCAATGCAAGTATTTAAGTGGATTTAACACTCCGTTATTCTGCTGCCATTTAATCAGTTACAAAACATTCCAGCACTGCATGCAACACATCAGGACCGTCATCCATTTGACCTGCATTTGAGTAGTAGGTGAATTAATTAGGTCAGTGCAGCCCTATGTGTTTTGGCCTCTCTGTGCGCTGAGGTGCAGCAAATAAAATGGCATTAATGGCTCCTATTAACTATTTAATAACTACTCAAGCTCCTGCCCATGTGGCTTTCCATTGTCCCAGGCAGTTAATAGAAATTCCATTTAACTGTCTAGGGAGGCTGCAGGGACAAGAACAGTTTTACTCATCCTAGTTTCAACTGCCAATTTATTTGAAAAATTTCATCAGATACAATTTGAAATTCAGAGTAGATATAATTAGCATTCAGTTAATAAGTTAATTATAGAAATGTTTAATGTTTTTATATTCAGTTTATATTGGAAATGAACGTAAATGTTGTTGCATTTTAAACACTAAGCAAACTCCACAGTATCACTTTACACGCAAGAGGAAAATTGCTCTTCACATTTCTTCCAGTGTAACATTCATCACCTCTTGAGAGCAGAGAACAGACAGCACTATGGATTCGCTGAATTATGGTTAATGCAGTTCAATGGTAGTCTGATGAACTGAAGATTACATAGCAACAAGGCAGTGGGTTTGGTAGGTAGGTGGTCATTATTGAGGTCTACCAGCCTGCCTCCCCTACTGATTTCCTCCCTGTGTTGCTTCCTGCTACACCACTGATCTGTGATTGCATTGCAGATGGAGACTGCGTCCACTCCTCTGAGGGCAACATCAGGCATTATTGACATCAGGAGGAAATAGATTTAAGACGATAAACAGAATAGAACAGATAAAGGCGGTTGGTTGAGAGAATGAAGGAATGTGGAGAAACCACAGGGTTATAGTAGCACAAGGAAATAATGTGGGGTATAGTAGCTTGACATGTATTGTGTTTAGCCTTAATTAAAGTGGGTGTGTTCAGTGATTGATGGGGCTAGGCTTAGGCAGGGATGGAGCTAGAAGAGGTTTACCTTATTGATGTAGTGGAAACCAATTTACTACACTGTATAAAATGTAATCTATCTACTTAGCAAAACAATATACCCATTTTAAGCAGAATCTGATGGTACACATATTAAGTATTGATCAGCCAGTCCCTAAAGAAACACTGCTGTCTGATTGGCGTGTGTATCTTTACTTTAAGAGCCGAGCTTAAGGTTTCTTGAACTGTATTGAATTTAAACTATAGACATGATATACAAATAATCCAGTGGCACTTACAGCAGTTGTATATATGCTATATTTTTATAAGTAGATGCACAAACCCTACTTTACATAAATATGGACAAGAAATATGACATCTAACAACTTTCGTTTTGTAAATGTCATTAATTGTTAATCTATTCAGTGAAGACAAAAAACTATAGCGTTTAGATTATGAAGTATACACTTGTCACATTTGAGAACCATTCAATCTCTCCAGCATGTGGAGCTTACGACCCACCAAAGCCCGTTTTAAGCTTGCTCAGCACAATGCGCTGTCCATGGTGCTGAGGCACCGCACTCCACCACCGTGCTCTGCGTTTCAGGACAGGCGTGCGTCCGGATAGATACGTAAAGCTTCAACTGCAATGAGAAGCTGCCGATTAATTGTAATATATGAATTAATATAAAATATACGTAACTGCGTAGTGATAGCTTTGAAATGTTGTTCACAGTTGCTGCGTGATATCTCGTGTCTGGCAGCCCAAAATGTGTGGGCGAAGGAATCTGTGTGGTCCATCGGTCGGCAGTCGGACACTGTTGCTGCTGCTGCTGACAAGAAATCTCCCTCTCTCTCTCTCTCTCTCTCTCTCTCTCTCTGTGTGTGTGTGTGTGTGTGTGTGAGGTAGGTTGTAGAATAGACAGACAGAAACACACACGCACAGAAATACACATTCGAGCCCACGACAACTGAAGAGTTTACACCAAAACCTTCACTGCAGGTAAAGTGTGGCGCCTGTCGTGCGACAGAGAAGTCAACACTGTTGGAAAGCTGGGACATTCACCCACAAAAACACAAGCTAGAACGCATAAACACACACGCACCCACACACACACACAGCGCCAGCATTATCCCCTGCGTGATTCCTCCCTCGATACTAAATCTCTTCTCGCACATCTGTCCATGGCGCGTACTCTGCCCGTCTATCATATCCCTGCAGAACCCAGCATAAATACCAGCCTGGCTTCCTGTGACACTTTGAAGCTATGCCCACAGGTTTTAATCGTTTTTTGTTTTTTTTTCATTTAGCATTTAAACGCAAACATGCTGAAATATCACTTCACGGTATACAACAACAAGTGTAGCCAAAAAAAAGCGGAAAATGCAGACTATAATACCCAGTACTAAAACAACAGTCCACACACGTACGTCATGTTTGAGGATCACACATAGAGAAATTCATGTCCTGGCAAAACCAACCATATGGGCTTCTGTTGCACCAACAGGACTGAATCCAGCAGAGCGAGTCTGTAGTGCAGGTGCATGCTCACTATGTCGTTGGTTGCATCCATCGCATATTTTTTATCCTACCAAGACTCCATACAATTATTTCTCCAATGTTTCTTAAATCTTAAGATGGAAAAAAAATACATTTTAGTACGGTACCTTCACTTATTTCCCTTCCAGATTATTCATCCGTTCGCTGAAGAGCAAAGAGGGAGATTTTTTTTTTTTTTTTTTTTCCCATCCACTGCTAACGTCGCAGGCTCAGCAGCACGGCGGGAGAGGATGACTGGGAGAGCGAGAGATAGAGAGAGAGAGATACACACACCGAGAGAGAGAGAGAGAGAGAGAGAGAGAGAGAGAGAGAGGGGTGGAAGATGCACAGACCTCTCCTTAGAGTAATAGAGTTGAACTGCAGTGGCCATCTGGCTCTACATCTGGCTTCTTTTTCAGTGAAGTTGATACCTGTGGATACACTTTCTGGTAGCACTTACCTTTGTTAATGCTGTGCTGTTAATCAGAGCCAATGGTACTGATATAAAACAAAATACAATTCTACATAATTACAGTTATTATGTAATTCTGGGGCACACTCAGGCATACAGTGAACGGAGCACACATACAGTAGATCCTCTGCTTATAGTGGTAGTCAGATTCATAACGCCATTGAGACACAGAAAAACGTGCACCATTGCAAACAATCTGATTTGCCTTCATAGACGAACGGTGGCTGAGGAAAAGATGAGGAGGGGACAGGAGAAAGCAGAAAACTGGATATCACATCAACCAGCAGATATTATTAATTCGCTGAAAACATATACACAAAAAGAAACACATTGTTTAAGCACAAGCCAGAGATTTGAGGTATTTTCCTCTGTTGTGATATCTTGTGACATACAGTGAAAGATTAATTTATTGTTTTATTTTTCAAAGCGAAAACTCTGGTTGCATTCAAATTATATATATACAGTATA
>JAUYWH010000026.1:15392499-15441727 GCA_034779795.1 Ctenopoma multispine
TATATATTAGAGTACATAGAGTACTACCCCTTCACTACCCTTAGCTGTCTCTGACTTTTCCTTTAATATAATTTTCTTCATTTAAAGTTGAAAAAAAAGACAAATGGACTGCTGGATGTGAAGGAGGTGAATAAGTCTTCTGCGGTAAAACAGGGAAAATCCAGAGCTAGGGAATGAGTAGGGCCCAGTGATGTTTGTATGGGTGGTAGAAGGCTTGGTTCTGCCTGTTTCCCATAAAGGAATATGTTTGAGGTGTGATCATACTCAATTATCGCTCTTCCCCTCCTAATTTCTCTCTGGCTTTTTTTTGTCTCACAAAAGCGAGCACAGTCAGACACATGCAAACACACGTGTATACTTCATCTCATTAACTTTCTCTCTCTCTCCGTCTCTGTCTTTTTTTTTTTGTTTTCTGTCAGTGGAGGTCTATTAGCTCCAAGAGACTGTTGCGGTACTGAGACTCTCATTAATATTTTCTCATTATCTGTACAGTAATGTTAAGCAATAGCACAATGGCTTGTCTTGGCATGATGTTTAACAAACCTGTTATCTATTGCCACTACTGGGAGAATGTGTAGTCATGTGTGATGAGCTGATCTATGCGTTTGTTCCCCCACAAAATAGGCTACATTGTGTACTATGAACAAGAACATGACGGCGCAGCTATACCGATAATGGATGACATTGGTTTCTTTACGTCAGAATTACTTCGCACTGCAGAACCACATCATTATTCCACATCATCTGGACGATTGCAATGCAGCCAAGTAGTAGCATTGCCTTCAAAAGGGCAAAGTGAGAAAATCCTGCTCTAATAATCCCATCTAGACTGCATTTATTCAGTTCTCATCTGCAAATTTCCTGACACTGCATTTATTGGCTGAAGATAATCTAAGGAAATTAGTAAACTGGAAGCGGAAAAACGAGAAGAGGAGGCAAAAAATCGAAGCAAGTGAGAGAAAAACTAGGGCGACAGTGTGTTTCCTGACTCACTCTTCATTAGCCCTAGCTCACATGTTCTACCTCCATCTTTACATGTACCTTTACACATCTAATTCAATTAATGGCCACAAGCGAACTGGTTGAGCTGGGCAAAAATAGAGACATAGCACCTTGCATTGGAGAAGATGAAGTACAGCAACAGATCTTGAATGTGAACCATGAGCAAGAACAGCACATTTAATAAAATCAAGTGATTCGTTTTCTGACATGTTATCAATGTTATTATTAATACATGGTCGTCATCAGGCCCTGTCATTAAGTATGCCAATGTAAACGTGAAAAGATAGTTTAGAGAGAGAGAGAGAGAGAATTTAGCTGACCAAAAAACTGAGTTTCAGGTTTGTGCAGCTCTGTCTGCTTTTCTTTGCTGGTCCCATCATAAATAATTCTTTCCTAACTTCACTCTTGCATACGAAGCCATTTTGATGCATGGAACCTGACAGTCAAACAATTAACAAACTGTTGTAACTGCTGAGCTACAACAGTTGAGTTACTTACAGTTTGAATTTTGGATCATTCTTTGGAGACCGACTATCAGTGTGAAGACAAGGGAAGTTATCCTCTTGCCACTTCTTAAGATTTTGAACTATTGACACTGTTTGCTCCACTAATGAATCTGTTTTCTGATGCTTCCCTATTGCAGCATGTTTTTGTTTGTTTGTGTGCGTTCCACTCTACATTTTTTATTCAATGACCTGTTCCTGAAAAGCTGTTTTTGTGCAACTCTATGTGCTCCTTCCTCATTCCTTAAGCTTCTGCTTCTTCAGTGGTACTGTCTTAATCCATGCCAGATTTTTTCTAGGTAGGTTAAGGGCTGCATGACTTTGTTCTATTAACAAACAATCATACCTGTGTGTAAGCGCCAACACTGCTGAACTGATTTCATGAATGTCAGTAACAGGGCACTGTGCTTTTTAAGTATTATCTTTAGCAGTAGCTTCATTTTCACTATTAAACAACTTTATTCTGAAAACCTGAGCTAAATAGGGAGCAGTTCTTCCCCACAGGGCATTAAAACATTGTTAGCTATTGCTAGTTTTTCTGTCTTCAGTATCAGCAATCTCAAACATCAATAAATGTAAGTTTTGCCAGACATGCATTTATGCCAGTTAAATTATAGGTGATGAGTAGATGGGCCTATTGTTATACAGCATCCATAATTACAGGTATAGTACTAGTACAGCACTCTTCATAGAATATGAAGATTATTGTATGTTCTAATTACAGTCTTGTGACAACATTGATGATTTTAGAAATCAAATGACTGCTTTAAAAATCTGTAAGCATGCAAACAACACCGAAAAGTTGTCTTGTATATATCTTGTATTTTGTTTCCCTTTTGTAAACTGTACAGTGAATAAAAAAAAATACATCAGACAATGAGTTCAACTAGTCACAGTACATGTGTCTGCATAGTAAAGTCCCCAGTGTAGTCAGCTAAAGAGACTCATATTGTATCTGTTGGTTAAACGTTGGCAAAATGAAATGTCAAAACTTAGACAGGAAAAATGTTTAGTGTTGCAACTGCTGTCTGAGTTCCTGCCACCTCTCTGGCACCCGTGACCTTTGGCTGATGTCTACACATTTTGACCAACGCTGACGCATGCCCAACATATTCAGTTCAGGTTGCAGGACTATTTACCAGACGTGGTATCTCAGCTGACTGGCCTCACGACTCAGGCGCTGCAAGTGTGTTTCCATGGTAACCAAGTATAGTATTGAGAAGAGGAGTAGAAAGAGTGAGAGACACTGAAGGTAACCCTGAAAAAAACCCTTTTCTCTCATTTTCTCTACTCTTTCTATCCATTATTTCTTTTCTAGGAAACTGTAGCTGAAATATCACATCAGAGGCATAGTAGCATTATTTCCTGAAAGACGTGTTAAAGACTTCAAAAGTGTCTTAGCTATTTATTTTTGCTTAAGCAAATAAGATGTCAATTTCTTATCACCATTGTGTTTTCGATTAACACCTTATTAATTTATATAACATGTTAGCTGGTTTGTATAATTATATAGTATGTTTGTTGTTTGCCAAATAAAACTAAAAACCAAAGAGCATATACCCAACTGACTAAGAATGAGCAATGACTGTAAACTAATCCAGAGGATATTAGAATTATGGCTTTAAAAAACTACAGGAAACATGATGTACTAAATTTTATATGCAGGGGAAAAGATAAAGCAGACAAATACAAAATTAAAGAACCAACTAATCTTATCTATTGAATGCTAAAGCAGTAAAGCAGAATTGCAGTAGAATTGCAGTGATGAATTAGATCGTTCACCAACTGAATGAGAATATCACACTGATTCAGTGTTTGGGACACTGAATAAATGGCTGTGAAAAAAAAGTGTGAATGTTGGCTGTCACGAGTGGTCTCGTGCCTGGACAAGGCAGCATCACCCAAGCATACAAAATGCAGAGTTCCAGCTGATCCTTTCAGATGCTTTGTATAATTAAACACAAAAATGAATGCACAAAGGTTCTCTTACACATTTGCATACACTCAATTGGCAGTTGATTTAACATTATGACAATTTTAGGTGGATGCAGTGCGTGGTGCACTGTTCACAAACACTGAACGTTATAATCTTGATGAAGGGAGGATTTATTGTAGGACTAGGAGCATTATGAGGGACGTTAGAACCCAAAGCTGTCATAAAACCCCACAAAAAATTATAGTATATTGAAGTATAGCCCTTTACTAACATCTAGTGGTAGTCTTAGAAAATTGCATCAAAATCAGCAAGTCTCATGGTTTGTTTAACAGTATGGGATTTTATTTCCAAAATGTGATCTAAGGCCTTTTAGGTCACTGATCTGTTACCTAAGAGATAAGAAGAGAAGACATGAGACTAATGAAACACTGTCAACACTAGATACAAAAAACAAGCCAAATTAGCTTTATACCCATAGATGTCTATATTTTATTATTAGGCGACATCTAGAGGCTATAGTCATTATGACAGCAGCAAAAAAGAGAAAGTTAGGCAATGACGTAGAGCCACAAAGTCTGACATGTATAGCAAGGAGGCTGGTGATGTGTGCATGGAAAAATGTAGGGATAGTGAAAGAATACATGTTTGTGTATTATTATTTTAGTGCCTGTTAAAACAATATTTTTCACTTTACTCTATAGCACCAACTGAAAGACATATTTAACATGCTCTTCTTAATCTCTGGTGTTAACAGTATCATGAGCGGTGATTGTTAAATTATTTTAATAATTTATAATTTATGTGAATAGGCAATGAGCAAATAATTTTTTCAGATGTCAATTTAAAAATTTTCAACAGTGCCACATTAATTTTGACTAGTGTGCATTATCCCTGTAAAAAATCATGACGTAAACTGATTTTTATTCCAAGGACGTAAAAGGGACTGAAATAGAAAGTGGCTCTCTGCCTAAAGTTGAGTGCACATTAGTGCTGCACATCAGAAAGATTAACAGCAGTAAGCACATTTCTTTCATGTCACCAATCTGTAAATTTTTGTATGTTTCTCAGAATCAGTGTGCTAATATGTGAGGTAAATCCAATGTAAATGACAGAGAATGTACCTGACTTTGCTGGTCCCTTGAATTTGTCTTGTAAACTTTGACACGTCAAAGTGTCTTGGCTCTCATGTAAATACAATACAAATGAAAAGAGACACAAAATACGAGGCACAAGTGTTTTTACTTTATAGAAAGTTTGTTTTTTCAGACAGTGAATGACTGAGCTTGCACGCAGTAAGATGTTTGTAAAAGCTCCCACAGCTAAGCAAATGAAGTATGTAGGAGGAGATAGGGCAGCAATTTTAAGATAATTCACTTTAAGTTACCATAACATAGTGCAGAAATAATGAAGAAAACAGAGGATATCCTTACGCTTTTCAAAATGTACTGTGACAAATAGAGCTACATCAGGAGTGTATTAATCATAACAGACTGATGTACTGTACTTCTACTTATTTCTGAATTTAGTATAGTTAATGGAGAAAGAGAAACACTTATTCACTCACTGTATACAGACTTACAGTTTAGAAAATTTGAATTTCAGTCCTCAGACAATAAAAACCACCAGTTAGAAGAAAGAAAAGAGATAATGAATAAATCAAGATGCAGACTTTCATGTTAAAATGCATGCAATACATAGAACATTAAATAATAACTTGCTTCTTAGATGCTTTACACATGTTCTTTTTTCTTCTCCCAGTTTTCTGTTCACTTCATCAGTGTTACTCATGATTCTTTTTTCTCTCATCCCATGTCTTTTCCTCAGGTTTGTCCAAGTCCTCAGTGACTGAAATCACATCTTTCTGCTGAGAAACAAATTATTATAATCAATTTTCACTCGTTTCATTTACAAATTACAGTTAAAATCAAATGTGGCTTTCACTCATTTAAATAAACACATGCAAGTGTGTTTCAAACTTTTCAGAAAATTACATTAACATAAATGTAAGTCTCACCACAGGGTGATCTTTCCTAAAAGCCCATGTCAGCCATTTTATGTACTCCTCCCGCACCTAGACCATAAAATCAATTGTTCAATTCTACACACGATATACACCAAAATGCATATAACCATAAATAACCATTAAATTCAATTCATACAAATTTAACAATACAAGTATAGTGAAATTAAGATAATGGAAAGAAGGGAATGATCTAGCTGACTACCTCTTTATTCAGAAAACAGTGGACGATGTAGAGTAAGGTGCCCTGCTGGGAGTTGAGGATAATGAAGACGACCTGGAAGAAAAGGTTTGTCTGGTACAGGCCTATAATCCATGGACAGCCCAATATGATAAACTGGGCTACGATCTTGAACAGAATCAACCTGGAAAGAATGAGAATAAAGTTTTTCTAATAAATATAACCGTTTAAAAGTAGATGGCTGCTGTACAGTATAACACTTTGATTGTGTTGAGAGTCAACTATCAGACAGCAAAATGTGCTAATTTAATCCTTACTGTGACCATCGACTTAATCTCACAATGCACTTCTTTAACATATTTTACTTTTCATACTATGTAAATTGAAGTTAGAATATCCAGCTTTACATTCAGAACATTATGTAGACTTTGTATATAGCAAAAAGTATAACCCTAATTTAGACTAATTTAACCCAGATTTATAAATTCTACTCAGAGACAATGTTGAACACTTCTACCTGGTGTCCTTGGACTGGGAAACGTCACTTTTCATGTTGGCCAATGTGGGTCTCAGACTCCATAGAGTAGCACTGAACAATGTCAAATTAAACTTAAAGAAAAAAGAGACAGAGGCTGAGCTGTGGTCATACAGCATATGGTGGAAAAACACAATATAAAGGACTTTCACCCAAACCCACGTTTAAAAAAAGAATAGGAGGGAATTCTTCTTAGTGTTCATTTTTTAGCTAAACAGTGTTCCAGACATGTTAAAGGTAGAAACCACCAGACTGAGCTGTTTGGATTTGAAATAGATGAGATGCAGTTGTTATTATGCAATATACTCACTGCAAGAATAACAATCACAGGCCCTGTTGAAGCCCAGTTGAAATGTCTTTGCGTAGTGAGCCAGCACCTGCCACACAATAAACCAAATAAACAACATTTAACCTTAGACAAGCTGAGCAGGAGAATATGACTGAAAGTGAATGTATTACTGCTTGTTCTACTCACACCTGAGCATCAGTAGCACCATATCCATCAGAATACACCAGTGCAGACACACCCACAATCACAAATGGTACACTATAGCCAATCAGGTAGAGAAGAAGCCTGGGAAGCCCGTCTCTCTGTATGACCTGCACCTTGGAAAGTCTTCGAACGAGCAGGTAGAGCTGCATGGCCTCCAGCAGCATCCACACAAAACTTGCAACAACTAAGAAGTGGAGAACACCAGCCATGACCTTGCAGGCCAGCTGTGGAAAGACATAAAGGAAATCAATTGCCCCGTTGATGCACACCTGGGGAGAATTCTTAGTTCTATATCCATCTTAGTCTTACCTTGTCATTCACATATTTATCATCCCACAACAGCAGTAGTTGAGACAAAGCGAGGTTGATACAGAGGTGAAGACGGGCTGTGTTGTTGATCTTGGGGTTCCAGCTACACAGGAGGAAGGTGAGAATAGCCAAGGCAAAGAAGAATAGTCCAATAATCACACACACACGGTTAAGCCAGTCTATAAAAGGATTATCTGGTGGAGGCTGAAAGACAGAAAAGATGCACAAAGAGAAACACACACATAGATTCTGATCAACTTTGCCTTTATGTGGGCACCTAAAAGATATAGCTGAGCGGTGTACATTAGGGCAGACTCCCATAGCTAGAGTGTTAATTTAATGAAAACTAACAAAAAACATGTTATTTCCAGTGTGGTTGCATATGATTCCAATTCATTTAGGATTTAAAAAGTTCTCTATGGTATCCTCAGCAAGATATTTTCCCATGTAGATAAAAAACTAATATACCTCCCCAATCGACATGATGAGGGCAAATGTAGATAGATGAGAACAGCTGCACACTGTGTAGTTTTCATCTGAGTATGTAATCCAACATCCATCTGCTGACCACTGCATTGCAGTATCTTCCCAGTACACACAAATCACTGTTCCAGATCCATTTACTTCCTGAAAAACCAAGACAAAAACAATGATTTGATCAACCTCAATGTTAGTTTTTTTTTTCGATGGATAGTAGGGCATAAAATCATTAATTGATGCTGAACCTTATGCAGGATGGTAAAGTTGACAGGTTTGGTGAGAACAGCGTTGTTTAGGGGCAGTAATACTGCAGTCAGAATATCCGAGTACATCTCTGTATTACTTGATGTATTAAAGTATTGGTGACTGAGCAGACTCTCCATTCCATTCAGAGCCAGAAAAGCAACTGCTGCAGAACCTGATGTCCACACCACAAAGGAAAACAACAAAGTGAAACAACGCAAAATTTGTGATACTTTAGAAATACAACAACAACATTATGTTATCAACAGTCCTCACCGTTGTTGGCATCGGCAGTACCCTGCAAGTTGATTTCCATGATATTTCCTTTGGAGTAGAGGATGACAGTAAAATCTTCATCCCCTGGACCAATAGCCTCCAAGCTCAAATCTTAACCATGGAGAAAAATTAAAGCAATATTAACTGATGTTCAGTACAAATTCAAATAGTAGTCCATCTATATCAAAGGAGAACCTCTCTTACCCACTACTGAAGTCTGCAGTTTTATTGTGGTTTTGTGGTAAGGTAGTGAAAGCATCTCAGAAACCAAAAGGTCTACGATGCCCAGGATGACACTGCCAGTCTCACCATCTCCTTCACTACTCACATTGATGCCTGACACATCCTGCAGGAATAATAATGTGTAAACAGGCATACAAAAAGACAAAGATATTAAATCATGTGAAGCTCTAACTTGGTTGGATGTTAAGTACCATACATGCAGACAACAAGCTTGCCACCATCTGCAAAGACATCAAGGAGAATAGAGGTCAATGTTGTCAGTACACATCACATTAGTAAGCATTTTTAGACTAACACTCATTATTACTATTGGTTTCTTTATACTTGGTCATTTGAAGTTTAAATTAAAAGCTTAAATTAAATACAGTAAATAGAATTGAATTTTACCCTCATTTAGAAAAAAAAACACATTAAAACTCTACATACCGCTTCTGATAAAATGGAACCTGTGTTGTTCTGAAGTTCCTGAGCCAAACTGTCAAGAAAGGCTCTTTTCTTTGTTTTACCCTGCAATAGATTTGCGTGTTGAGTATTTCCTAACCATATTACACTGTATACCGCATTCCATTAAATACTGCTGCTTTATTTTTGTGGATTTAGGTGATTAGGATATGGCATTATTATAATTTTTGTGGTTAACAAAACTGGCAACCTTTAAAAGTAAAATGTCAGTGGATCTTACCTTTGCTGGTACCTTTCCATGTACAACATCTTCAAGGTCTGTCAGTGATTTAGAAAATGTTGCTCATTAACATCTTAACATTTTCATAGTTATTCAGCTCATAATTCATCTTAATAATGTTTAGACTTGACTTTGCTCACTTTGACAATATGTGATGCCCAGCTTCCACGTGACACCAGTTGAAGGGTAGAATCCATCAGAACATGAACAATAGAAGGTGCCTGGTACATTACTACATACCGCTTGTTCACCACATATACCAGGGTACTCGCTGCACTCATCTATATCTGTTGAGGAGAAAGCACACACACACACACACACACAGGTTTTTGGTTAATCTGATCCACATACTGTATGTTCAAATAAAAAAATAACAACTTAGTTCAGACAATCACCAAGAGCACACACCTGTGCATGGGTTAGCAACGCTGGCAATTACGCCTGAGATCTGCACCTGAAAACCAGGGAGGCATGGGCAGAAATAAGATCCCATAGAATTTTTGCAGTTGGAATTGGGTCCACAGATGTTAACATCTTGAATACACTCATTAAGATCTGTAAATATAAAACAAATTTTAATATACATCATACACAGAAGAAGTCATACACACTTGGTGGAAACATCACTGCAGTATATTTGATCCCATTTGTTGTGCTACATATCATTCCTTTAGCAGTACACTTTTCAAACCAAGCTCTTAATAAAGAACTAACAAGATTCTTACTACAGATATTGGACTTGCTGGGTGCTTGGTCTGTCTCATATGGTATGTAGCCTGGTTCACATGCACAGCTGTAATTTCCAGGCGTGTTGGTGCAGACAGAGTTTGGGCCACAAATAGTTGAGCTGAGACATTCATCGATATCTGAGGAAGGGAGAGTTACTGTAAGTGACAATGTTCTTGTGTGGTGGTTCATCTTGTCTAGGCTTTAAGGAAATTAAAGTTAAAAGATAATGTTTCCATTTAAGGAACCCGTTTCTAAATAAGGTTCCAGGAATAAAGTTTCAGGTTTTTGGTCCATTTCTGTACAAATTACATAAAAATTGACCCTTATATTTTTGAAACATCCGCAGACAATTTGTTATTTGCTTCAATCTTCTAGGGGCTTTAGCCTCACTGTTGAACAGAAAAAATGTGCTGGAGTATGTTTTTAGACATTTAAGGTTTCTGGACTTGGAAAAACAACTTTAGATTCTACACTGTCAAATTCTCTCCTCGTGCAATATTCACCATTGTCCAAATTCTACTAAATGCATTGCAACAATAACAGCTTATTATATTTGCAAAGGAAAATCATTATCATATACAGCAACATGCAGTATGCCAATAGTTTTAACTATAGAAACAGTGTCTGCATATTGTCTCTCTCATACTATAAAAATAAACATGTAAAAGGAATCCATGCACTGAGACATTTCAGATTTTAGGTTTGATGCATAGGTGTCTGCACATACCAGTACAGATACTGAACATGTTGAATCCGTAGCCTGGTTGACATGCACAGCTGTAAGTTCCAGGCATGTTGGTGCAGACAGAGTTTGGGCCACAAATAGTTGTGTTGAGACATTCATTGATATCTGAGGAAGGGAGAGTTACAGAAAGTGACATTGTTCTTATGTAGTCCCATATAACCACGAAAAGGGCCTTCACTGGTAGGTACTTATGTCAAACTCAGCTCCCCTACCTGTTTCCACAGGAGAGGAGCTTTATAACTAAAGTTTCTTCCTCCCATTCTACATTTGGAAACTCTAGGAACCACTAGTAGACCAGCAGTCTGAGAACAAAGTGCTCTGCTGGGATAATAAGGTTCTATGAGGTCTTTAAGATAAGATGGGGTCTGATCACTATGGCATAAAACCCATACCAGGATTTTTTAAAACAAAACTTTTATGTTCCTTTGTCTTCTCATACTCAAAAAAACATGTAAGAGCAATACATGCATGCTGACATTTCTAACTATATTATTTGTATTTATTATTTATACTGAGATGTCTGCACATACCAGTACAGTTATTGGACTGGGATGGTGTGTAACCTGATTCACATGCACAGCTGTAAGTTCCAGGCATGTTGGTGCAGACAGAGTTTGGGCCACAAATAGTTGAGCTGAGACATTCATTGATATCTGAGGAAGGGAGAGTTACTGTAAATGACAATGTTCTGGTATGGTGGTTTATCTTGTCTAGGCTTTAACGGAATTAGAGTTAAAAGATAATGTTTTCATTTGAGGAACCAGTTTCTAAAATATGTTTTTGCTTGCAGTTTTGAATGAAAATGACAAGGATGTAGCAATGTCTGACCACAAAGTTCAGGTTTTTTGTCCATTTCTGTAAAAATTACATGAAAGTTCACCCTTATATTTTTGATACATCAGCAGACAATTAGTTTTTTGCTTAATCGTCCAGGGGCTTTAGCCTCACATAACAATGTTAAGGTTTCAGGACTGGAAAAAGACACAGATTCTACACTGTCAAATTCTCTCATGCTTTACTGTAAGCCAATGTATTTATCTGAAATATGCACAGGTGTCTGCACATACCAGTACAGATACTGAACATGTTGAATCCGTAGCCTGGTTGACATGCACAGCTGTAAGTTCCAGGCATGTTGGTGCAGACAGAGTTTGGGCCACAAATGTTTGAGCTGAGACATTCATTGATATCTGAGGGAAGGGAGAGTTACAGTAAGTGACATTGTTCTTATGTAGTCCCATATAACCATGACCCGGGCCTTCACTGGTAGGTACTTATGTCAAACTCAGCTCCCCTACCTGTTTCTAACCAGTGTCCAATAGAGTTCCATGAACCTAACGCTGGTTCAGGTGTTTAATCGTAACTTTGGAGTGGTAATGCCAGTGCCGCCGACTAGTGCTAAGCGTTGCTGTGACAGCTGTGAAAAGAGCAACTCTTGCTGGTTTGGGTGTTTGTGTGGAGGTTGGTGTATTTTGGAAGAGGTTAATGGTAGTGCAGCTGGCTTGTGTTAGTGCTGCAGAAGTTGATATTCTTGCAGGAACCCTCTTAGGCTAGCGCTAGCAGCTAAACTGAGAGAGTGGGAAGGACGTTGTATGTGTAAGAGCCTAAAACAGATGACCAGTTATAATACCCTTATTTGGGTGCATGGGGTCACAAAAACTAAAAAAATATTTTGGCAGGGTTTCCAAAAGGCAACACAAAATTTGGATGAGCTGGAACAACTTAAAGGGGAAGAATGGTCTAAGATTCCTCAAGATCAGAGACATGTGCCAACTTAGTTAGATTTTAGCCTTGCCATTTTTTTTCGTCAGTGAAATATCAAACTCAGTGGAAATTTTGTTTTTGGAATCCATTAAACATACATAAACACTTTTGGTTATAATAAGACAAGGGATTTGTAGCTCAGATGGCACATTGTCAGTGCCACAAGATATCAATACTTTATGGCTACCAGATGGCTGATTGTCTTCTTTATTAAACATAAATTTTGCATATGTAGGGTATATCAACTATGTCATTATTATATAGGTTTACTGTAGTATAGTGTTCTGTAAAATAATACAGACCTTGGCAAACAGGTGTTGTATTGGCAACAAGGAGGTATCCTAGATTGCAACTACACGCATAACTTCCGAGGCTGTTGTAGCAGGTCCCATTTCCACAGTCAATTGTAAGACATTCATTAATATCTATAGAGGACATTTGACAACTCATGTCAAACAGTGAACAAATAAAAGTATAAATGTGATGTAATTGCAACAAACAGAGAAAGTTAGTACCTTGGCATGGGTTGGACGATGAAGGTGGTGAAGATGAATTTGTGACACTGAATCCTCCCTGACAGGTACAGATGTATGATCCAATGGCGTTGTTGCAGTTGGAATAAGGACCACAAATTCCTAGCGTCCTCTGGCACTCATTTATGTCTGACAAGATATATTACCGATGGCATTTTGAATAAGAAGCTATACAGCAAAAACCCTATAGTTTAGTATCACATGTAGTAGTAGCAGTACTTCGAAGTGATAATGCTGGATACATTGCAAGCTTTAAAGCCAGACATGGGCCTATAATCTTCTCCACTGTAACTGGGGGGTGTCCTAATGCTACAGATCTACAGTACTACTAATTCTGTATGTGTTTTCATCCTAAACAAATCAGAACATAAATACTTATAAATTCAGCTGGCATGGCATAATGTCAATCAGTTATGACAAGCAGCAGTCTGATATACAATAAAAGAAATTACCAACACAGCCATATGAATCTGGAGTGGGAATGTAACTTGAAGGGATTTCCATCCCAGGAACACAAATACAGCCTCCCGCATAATCACACATAGCCAAGGGTCCACAGGATTCTGGTTTACAATTATAATGATCTAAGCAGAAAAAAAGAAAATGTTCAGAATCAAACACAACTGTAAAGCAAATTCAAAATTCAGTGAGGGTGACTCCAACAGTTCTCATCAATGTCACATAATAACACTTCCACTTAGCATCTCAATTCAAATGTTAATGATCCCCACTGGTGTCACTGCCTGTTGGATCTCCCTGTAGCACAATAATTTAGGTTAATTCAGCTTAAGTTAAAAGATAAGAGAGTAATCTTCTGGAACAAAATGCAAGCACAATGCCAGCATTTTGTTCAGTTTTTTTTTTTTTTTTACATTTAATGCAGCGGTTAGCGGGAGATGTACAACCTCTGTGTGTAAGTGTTTTTGCAAAAACCCATATCTGAACTTCAGCTTTCAATTTTTTATGAGAACTGAATGGTCAGGATTTAAGCAATACAATTATAATTAAGTATTACAAGACTGTCTAGTGTATATGATAGTTTTCTCCTAAATAATTAAAAAATAAATAAATAAAAATAGCCAAATTAAATGTTTTTGTTTTTTGGCAGCTAAAAACAGAATCACACACAGAAAAAAATATGATTATTATCCACATTGCTCACCTGTGACCACAGATTGATTATATCATATAGTCGTACATTCTGTCTAAGGTGGTTTTTCATTATTAAAAGTTTGAACATTTTGGGGCCAACAACGTGGGATGCATTATTTATGAGTTTAGAACATTGCTTTTCTTTTTCATTTATATATTTTTTTAACAATGTAATCAAAAATCTAATTAAAAACATCATTGCACAACTCATGCTTTGTAGTTTAATAAAAGAAAACATCATCGAATAGACTTGTACTTACAAGTCACGTATCCAGACAAGGCATATGGATGACTTAGTGGTTGATAGATGTAAAATCCTCCTGGACAGAGGGTTACACTGACTTGAAAGGTTAGGGTATCACAAAAATAATAATAAGCATATGCAGTCCCTGTTGTTGGAGTCACAGAGTCATTAGTTGGATACACAAATGGAATGTAAATAGTGTGCCGTGTGCCCCCAAGGTAAGGTGATAAACAGCCTGTAATAACTCTGTCTCCTCCAATCCCTGTGAAGCGCCACCAGCTGTTTAGCAGATTTCCATCATCTTCAGGAAAGAAAGAAGTTACAAAAGCTCTGTTGCGCCATGGCTCAGTTATGTTGGTGTATCCATCACAAGAACCTGAATGAGGGCAAAGTATTATATGTAATATATATATATATATATATAAATATATAATTCTGACCTTATGGTTGTTTCAGTCATAAAGGAAAGTACTCGTAATTCATACCCGGAGGAAAAGCAGTAGTTACAGGGATTATGAGTAAACCTAAAGGAAACAGATCATGGAAAATTATCCAAAATGAGCATCAATACAATACTGCAATATTGCATTGTAAACATTAATAAATCATTATATTGTTTCCATTCTACATTCTCTCTGAATTACAGCAGTTTGTGTTTCTGCCCATGTCTAAAAGATATTTACCCACTTTTATGAGATTTTTTTATTATATTTTTATTACATAGGCTTTAGTATTTTCTTACTAGTTTAGATCCATTTCTACATTATAATCAGATATAAAGGTTTCTTGTTATAAGAAGACCAGAAAATATTAATACAAATATCTAAATTAAATGGATGGACATATCCAAAGTAAATCCTTAATTTCTAAGCTGCCAAATTGTCTTCGTAAAATTAATATTAAAGCACAAGTTGTAATATTTACAGTTTTATTGAACTGACTACATTAACGCATTTCTTTAAAACTCGTCAATTATGTTTCTTCTTACACAAAAACAAATTACCAAAATGAAAGTGAACTTTTAAATCACCCTTAAAAACAAACTGAATTAACCATCTACTATTAAACTATCTAATAAACTATCATTGTACCAATTCATGAATTATATGATAAACAAACCCAGGAGAAGTGATAAGGCACCGTAGCTCATGGTGACGGGTCCAGTGTCAAATCTGATGATCACTCCAGACTATCCGATGTCTATTACAAAATTTGGCCAACACCCTAAAACTGTTGTAAAAGGTTTGGTGTGCCTGCAAAAAAAACAAGATACAATGCAAATCCTTTTCAGGGGAAGATGCAGTCTCTCCTCTGTTACAGATGTGTGCCAGGACTGTGATATAATCTAATGATTAAGCCACATTTACCGCACACATCTGACAAGATATATTACATTCACTGTTATATGTACAACTAAGTAAATATACTGTATATGGCAATACTGCATCCTGTAAAGGATAGTACTGTACCATCTCCACTTATGCTTCATATTTTGCCAGAGAAATTAAAAAGCTAGAATATCAACAAGCAGTCTCTACTTAAAAGTTAGATATCCGATGAAGAGAAATAAATTACTTTATGGTTGGTGTATGGATATGTATAGTACATACAGTCCTGCCACAATAAATTTTATACTAAAGCCATAACGCCACAATAAATAACCATGTGGAGTCCCTGTTCTTGGGGTCACAGATGAAGGTGGAAATTTAGATATAAGGAGTGTATCGTGCAAAATCCTTTTGCACAACATCTGTAATAACTCTGTTTCTTCAAATCTAATAAATGAGCAGTCCCCTTTATAGAGAAGCTCAATTAGTGTTACATACTGATTCTTTACAAGTAGGTTGTGACCATGGATATATGGTTTTAACACAGTGTAAGAATTTTATGGTATAGGTGGGTTGATTTAGAGTCTCATGCTATAGCTAGCTTCATTACCAAAATTTGCCTATTGTAGCGTTTATTTCCATGGTGAAATAATGTCTCCAAAATGTATACAAATAATGAGTTGATACTATTATACCTATAAAAAACATCTCTTTAAAAACAACACGATTTTGACTAGAAACAGTAATGATATTTCTTTCACAGCAATGAAACTTTGTATAATTTTTTGGGACTGGTTTAATAACTTACATTTTGTTTATCATTCATCTATTACATTATGACAAAAATACCCAGGAGAAGGGATAAGGCACAATATTTCACAATGACATGTCCAATTTCAAATCAACAGTTCTCTCCTAACTATCCAAGGTCTAGGTTCAAACATTTGCACAGCACCCAAAAACTGTTTTAAAAGGTTTGGTGTGCATGCAAAAAACAATGCAAATCCACTCCAAGCAAAGAGAAAGCCACCGTGCATCTCTATTACATCTATATACAGATGTGCAGCAGGACAGTAGTTGTACCAAGTCTTAACACCTTGCAAGTAACACCTAACACCTTGCACCTAAGAAACATTGCATAAAACTGCATAACCACATCCTCTATGGTTGATACACATGGCACTGTCCTGAAAAGATTCAAATGTTCAGAGCACAAATTCATTAGTGGGATATCTTAATGGACAACAGTATACTGCCATAAGATACGCAGCCTTTTACAACTATCTCTAGTAAAATATCAATGAAATACAAACTTAATTTCCAAAATGATTAGCTGTAGATTTAAAATAAGTTTCAGGGACACATCCAAAGTAATAAATGCTTAAATAAATATATGAAAATATAAATGTTTCATATAAGTGTTTCATGTCATCTGAACCAGCCACTTATCTCTGCTTTGGGTAACTATAGCCTAACCTAAGGCATTTCAGGAAAAACAAGATGAACGTAATGTAGTTCATGTCATCCCCATCTGTTTTCTAGTCCCCTGAACAAATTCATGGTTAATTTCAGAGGAAAAATAAAGACATTAAATTAATAAACATGTCATTAATCTTCATGGATTGAACATGGAAACATGTCGCGGTCACTGTTACAACACACTGCACTCAAACGTCTGCCTCTTGTGGGGAAGTCCTGTGTGTTGCTGACACATTCAACCACACAGTTCTTCTCCCTGCATGGCCGTCTGGCACAATACGCCGTGTCATTGATTTAGGCATCTAAAATTGATGTGCCTATGTAATTATAACCATCGTCTGACATCCAATGCAAAAGGGTACCTTTAGCATTGGTATGACACACATGACTATTTCATGCTCTGAAAAACAAAACACCCTGGACATTCACACTCACATTTTTACCTATGGGCAGTTTAAAGTTGCCAATTAACCTACATGTCTGAATTGTGGGAGGAAATCCACGCATGCAAGGTGTTAACTTGCACAGTCTGCAGAGAAAGGCCCCAACCAGGCAGCAGGTTTTGGACCAGGAACCTTCTTGCTGTGTAGAAACTGCACCACAGCACAACCGCAGTTAATCATGTTACTCATGTCAGTGCTTCTTGCTCGGGTTGTGGTTCTTTATCCACTGATTTGAGTACTGTTCATACAATACTGGCAGCAAGTTTTGCTCTCATTTTGAGATTTGCATACGTGTTTAAATTGGAAATAATGGCAGTGGATGCAGTAACTACAGTATATTAACACCACACCATTCATATATAACTAAATCTGTAGTCCCATACAGTTAATATAGACTGTGCCTTTTGCATGGGACAGAATTTTTTCATTTATTACCATGATCTGCAAGCGAAATTACATTTCAGGCCACAATGTAAACTCTGTTAACAGAATTTAACAGCTTAAGTACATAATAATCCACTTATCATCTATTGGACAAAATGGAGCACACTTCAGTAAACAACTGGGAAAATTCTGTTGCAACAGTTTATAGTGGACTCAAAACAATAAAAACAGATAAAACACACAACATATAAAAATGAGTTCATAAAAATACTGTGTGTGTGTGTGTCATGCAAGAATTGTCTTAACAAGCTTCAGTGACAAACCTGGAGCTAGAAAGAGAGACTGTAGCTATTTGAAAAATGACCACAAAAAAAGTAGCTATTAGCCCTGTGACAGATATGAAGTAAATACAGACACAAAAATATACATCGAATGCCTTTAATCCACAGTAACAACAACAATGACGAGAACATATCTAATGAGTAATAATAGAATGAGTGAGGCTGTGTTTCTCTCTGTCTTTTTTCATACTCATTTCATCCTCATTGGCCTTTCCGTTCTTCAGCCTTGTCCAAGTCTTCAGACACTGACGGTACATCTTTCTGAAAAGACAGAACAAAAAAGAATGCTGAACAATTATCGATATGACTACTGGAGCTGCATTCTGTGTTTTCTTATTAAAACCTACCACAGATCCACCTTCTCTAGGCTTGTTGAAAGAACACGTCAGCCATTTTATGTATTCCTCTCTAACCTAGGAAATACAATGGTGTACAGTTTACTTTAAGTTATGCTTAATACTACCACAAAGAAAACCAGTTATTTATCTTATTGTCATCGTTAGCTGTAACGCTCTTTGAATTGAAGATGTAAAAGAGTGAGATGTCTATGAGTGAACGAAAGAGTCTACCTCCTTGTTAAGTAGACAGTGGACGACGTAGAGGAAGGTGCCTTGCTGGGAATTAAGAACTATGAAGACAACCTGAAAGAAAAGATTGGACTGATACAAGCCCAGAATCCAGGTACAGCCCAGTATTACAAATTGGGCTAGAATCTTGAACAGAATCAATCTGAAAACAAAACAAAAAATATATTTAAAATATAAGAATATCAATTAAAATAAATTACTTTTACCTTTCTATCAACTACTGATATTTAATAGTGTTTTGTGTGTGTAATTGAATTGTATTATTCTTTTTTCTCTTGCACTGCTGCTTATCGTACAGCATTTATTCAAACAAATAAATTCTAGTGATTGCACTTTGTAGTCTGGTAGGTAAAACTGAAAATATTGACCTTGTATCTTTAGACTGAGAGATATCACTCTTCATGCTGGCCAAGGTGGGTCTCAAACTCCATAAAGTAGCACCAAACAAGGCGCAGTTAAGCTAACAGAGGAAACACATTTCGAATTAGTCTGAATGTCCATTTATCCCTCAGTGCAGTTGCTGATATTATTACACACTAACAGACTCACTCCAAGTATAGTAATCACTGGCCCTGTTAAAGCCCATTTGAAGTTGCGGTTCTGTGACAGCCAGCACCTGAAATTCAATTGTAAATTACACACTATTATCCAGTCTAATAGAACTAATGAGACATTCAGGAAGGCAGAATGTGTTAATCACAGTATCACTGTTCATGCTACTCACACCTGAGCATCAGTAGCACCATATCCATCAGAATACACCAGTGCAGACACACCAACAATCACAAATGGAACACCATAGCCAACCAGATAGAGAAGAGGCCTGGGGAGGCCATCTCTCTGTATGACCTGCACCTTGGAGAGCCTTCGAACCAACAGGTGAAGTTGTAGTGCCTCCAGCAGCATCCACACAAACCCTGCAACGACTATGAAGTGGAGAAGCCCAGCCATGACCTTGCAGGCCAGCTGTGGAAACCAATAAGGAGTTACTTCAGTTGGGTCATGTTCAATGCACGGGTGTGGGCCCATGAAGTATTTTAGAAAACAAAAATCTCATACTGTACCGGTTCGTTCACATATTTGTCATCCCACAGCAGCAGCAGTTGAGACAAGGCAACGTTGATACAGAGGTGAAGACGAGCTGTGTTGTTGATCTTGGGGTTCCAGCTACACAGGAGGAAGGTGAAAATAGCCAGCCCGAAGAAGAACAGTCCAACACTCACACACATTTGGTTCAGCCAGTTTAAGAAACTATCCTGTGGCTGAGGCTGAAAATACACAACACACAGACCAACGCACACTTTGATCAACCTGATATCGGGCCTCTGTTTGCAAGTGCATTTACTGTACATACAAATCTACAGTATATACCTCAGCGATCTGCAGGATGAGGGCAAACGTGGAGAGGTGAGAGCAGCTGCACACTGTGTAGTTCGGATCCGTGTATGAAGCCCAACAGCCTGTTACTGACCAACGCATGTTGCTTTGTCCACCTGTGTTACTTCCATCTGTTCCTGTGCTGCCGTCCCAGTACACACAGGTCACCAAACCAGATTCAGGTACAGCCTGATGGAATAACATAAATAATAATTATTAGATATGTTGAAAAATACTCAGAGAAGTGTGTGTGGTCTGAATGCGTGGCACCTTCTTATGCTGGATGGTAAAGTTGACTGGCTCTGTGAGATTAGTATTGTTCACTGATGGTAAATATGCAGATATTACATCTGAGTACATCTCTGTGATGTTTTCTGATGGAAAGTATTGCTGACTGAGAAGACTCTCCATCCCAGTTAATGTCAGGAAGGCAACTGATGCAGAGCCTGGGAATGTTCACATGGTGAAGGTGATTAAGATCACTTTAATACACCTCTTTACATTAATGTCATATCCACATATTACACATCAGTTGTTTTAGATTTGAAACTAATTATTTTCTTACCATTGTTGTTTTTGGCCAAACTTTCCAAATTAATCTGCATGGAGTTTTCATTAGCTGTGAGATTAGACTTGTAGTCATTGTTTCCTCCAGGTTTGATAGTTCTGAGACTTAAATCTAATACAGAAAATTATGTTTAAACAGCTTGATTTGATATTCACTCAGTACATGTGCTATAAATGTCTAAAACAAACTAACAGGAACAAATCTTACCCACTGTTGAACATGACACAGTTGTCTTGGTTTGGTTCTGACCTGGCTGTAGCATCACAGAGACTAAACGGTCTGCAAGGCCAAGGATCAAACTGCCTGTCAACCCATCTCCTTCACTACTCAAGTCGGATGGTTGGGCATATGGTCCAACACCCGACGCTACCTTTAAGAGTTAAAAGATTTGTGGAAAACAACTGACTTGACTGATGATGCAAACATATATAAGGATGAAAACTTCCACCAAACACAACAGGTATACTGAAACAGGCTATTTGTGGAATAAGTACCAGAGATGCTGACAAGCTGTTTACCACAGTCTGTAGAGAAAACACAAAAATAAGATGGGAAATGAAAACGTAAATGCATATCTGGTGACCTACATTTAAAGTTGAAATAACTTCCAGTTTATCTAAAGCTAGTTCTGTACACTTTTTTTAATGTTGTAATTACAGCAGTTAGTTAAGAAATACTCACCGCTCCTGGTAAGAGGATGTCTGAATTGTTTATTAGTTGTCCTTGCATGTTGCCAAGAAAAACGCTCTGTCTTGTCTGTCCCTAAACAAACAAGCGTCATCATGAATGTTTTAAGCTGGAATGTAGTTTGCAGTGTTCAGTATTAAAAAGGCACATGTTCACATCAACAATTACTGTATGTGTACAAAGAACAGTATTAACACGCATATCAAATCTGAGCATCATTAAAACTTCTTTATCCTTGACAATGCCACTCTGCAAGCAATACTTACTTCTGGGGGGGTTATATCATTTAGAATAGTCTGAAGATCTGTTGAGTCAGTGTGGAAAGAAAAAGATAAATTTAGAATGTACAAATCAAAATACGACATTGTATGGTGTATAGTGTGACCAAATGCACTCGAAGCATACTTTTACAATATGAAATACCCAACGTCCACAGAATTCCAGTTGAAGGGTAGAATCCCTCAGGACAAGAACAAAAGAAGGTCCCTGGTACGTTAGTGCATATTGTATTTTTACCACATATTCCCGGTGTCTCTGTGCACTCATCTATATCTGTGGAGAGAAAAGACATATAAACATATTAACATAACAAATTATTTTATAGAATAATAACAGAATATTAAGTTGTATAAGAGAGTGGCGCACACTCACCTACACATGGATTGTTAATGCTAGCTATCGCGTCTGCATTGTCCAGCCGGTAACCATGTAAGCAGGTACAGTTGTAAAATCCAATTAAATTTGTACAGTTGGAATTAGGACCACAGATGGAATCATATTGGACACACTCATTAATATCTGCAAAATACATGAGACACTAATGAAAAATTAACCACACAGTTTTGTTTATAACTCTTGTTTGACAGTTGAGCTGCATTTTTCCATCACCTTATAGATACTAAAAAACATCTTTCATCTAAAAAAAAAAACTGTGCAAATACCAATACAGATGTTGATCGGACTGGGATCCTCATTTGCCTGAGTTGGTTCAAAACCAGAATGACACGCACAGGTATAAGATCCAGGAGTGTTGGTGCAAACAGAGTAAGGGCCACAGATGGTGGTGTTAAGACATTCATCAATGTCTAATGAAAGAAAAGAAGTTAGTCAGTCAGAAAACATTCAAAAAACTTTTTCTCTTTTTATGTCACCATAAACAAACCTTGGCAAGCAGGAGTTGCACTGGGTAAAAAGTAGTAGCCTTTATAGCAGTCACATACAAAACTTCCTATGTTGTTGAGACAGGTCCCCTGATCACAGATATCTTGAAGGCACTCATTGATATCTACAACCAAAAAACAAGAAAGAGTTTCAAACTCTACATTAGGTCAAATACAATAAAAGAAAGATACGTTAATTTGAGATAGAACGTAGTACCTGTACATAAGTTAGACTGTCCAGCTGGTGATGCTGGATTAGATGCAGCAAATCCGATCATGCAGGTACAGAGGAATGAGCCAACAGTGTTGACACAATTGGCATAAACGCCACAAATTCCTGCAGTCTGACACTCATCTATGTCTGCCAAGAGGTGTTATACAGTGTTGAAGTTAACAAATATGGGGTATGCTCGCAAAAGCAAAGGACATCTGCACTTAGTATTAATCATATTGTAATTTACAACAGTTAAGGTGAAGTAAAATGCGCTTACCAGTACAACCATATGAATCTGGTGTGGGTAGTTGATCTTGGGGCATTTTATACCCAGTAGAACAATCACAGCCTCCGGCGGGTGTACACTCAGCAAGAGGTCCGCAGGAGTCTGAACTGCACGCATAATGATCTACACAAAGATAACACACACACACATGCAGAGAAGCAAACACACAACTGATATTCATGGCGTTGAGAGAAAAGTCCTCAAATCCACTAAGCAGCATAACACCTAATGGGACATATCAATATAAAGCAAATTGTGACAATGAGTAATCGTTCCTTACAGGTCACATAAGCCATATTAGTATATGGGTGAGTTGATGCATTGTATATGTAGAATCCTCCAGGACAGAGGATCACACTCATTGAAATACTATAAACGCCACAGGATTTAACGTCACCATATGCCAATCCTGTAACTGTTTGATTTTCAGTGGTTGGATATGAAAATGGAACACGAATGGGGTATTGTGCACCACCGATAGGTCCTTGATAGCAGATCGAAACAACTCTATCTCCACCAATTCCTGTGACGCGCCACCACTTTCCAACAAGGTCGGCATCATTCTTCGGGTAGCCGGGGAAGGATGAAGAACTAAATAATATGTTGCGCCACGGTTCAGTTATCGTTATATATCCATCACACGAACCTGCACGGAAAAGCGACATTTACTGAATGTCAGTAATTATGAACACACGAAATATTTCAGCCACAGCCAGAATCTGTGTATTATGTTTGCAATTTAATATTGTCCATACCAGGAGGAAAATCACAATGTCCACACAGGAAGAGAGAACCTATAAAGACAAAGAAACCGTTGATGTTTCTGTCGGTTCACTAAAAAAGAAACCTAAATCTCATGCATACATCATATGTAGATAACAACATAACTTCATTGTCTTCTTTGCACCTTTCATACACACTTATTTCTGCCTATTACAGAAATTAGATCAATGTTGAACTGGTGTTTATGCTGATGACAAGAAATAGAAATCAATATTCCTAAAAACTATGAAGCTGTCCACTCTCTCTCTAAGTGATCTCTGGTTTCATTCCATGTAATAATTCATATTCACACATTATTAACTATATGAAACATTATTTAACTCACCAAGGAGCAGTAAAAACGCACAGCAGTTCATCATGACCGGTCCCACTCTGTGAAATATCAATCATCACTGTTTGAGCTACCTATATGTACATATTTCAAATTTGCACAACATCCGAAAACTGTTTTTACAACATTTGGCACCAATGCAAACCCCAATGCAAATTCACTTATTTGGGATAGAAAAACTTGTAAGTGTAACACAGTTCATGTCTGGGTATGTGGAGGGGAGTGAGCAGAGAACCTCATGCAGTTTTAATGACATGCACATACGTAGTTTCAACTATATCTAAATTTAAGAATGAAAGAAATTCATAAACTGATTAAAAAACATTCAGGGTATAGAGCGATTGATTAAACAAGGGTAGATATTTATATTATATAATATTTTTTTTATTTTTAAGGAATTTGTTATCATATCATGAACAATATCATGAAATGATAAAGACTTAGCTTTTTAAGTCTGTAGTTTCCATTGTCGTGTTAAAGTATTTTATTAGCTTTTTGTTTTGCTTTAAACTAAATGATCATTGCTTGGATATTCTCCTTCAATATTTTTGATTTAAGATCATACAGAAATCTTCATACTGCACATCTGTTACATAGAATCACTAACAATCATTTATACTGAGCATGGAAACAAAGAGTAGATTGCCTCGTGACAGAGTGCATGTCAATTTGTCATGTAAAACTGTAGTGGATGTGGCAGGACATCTAGACTAGTATGTAAATAACTTACAAATCCCTGGACATACACAGGAAGAGAAGAGAGTGGCGTTTTAAATCATCAGCTTTGATGTGCCTTTTTTAAATGATATAGTCTATATTATATTAATGAGTGTTGTGCTATAAATATCTTGTCGTTGTCCTGTTTATTTTATTTTTAACATCAGCGTAAACACTCATGTGAGAGCATTGACGATACCCCGAGAACAAACTGAATTAAAGAGAATTTCTAAAATTGTATTTATTGAAAATCTATAGTGGTTATTATCATGTGAGGGTCTTGTTCACTTCTGCTGGTGGAGAGCAAAAGCGCCATGTCTTATATTTAATTTTTTTTACAGAAATGATTGTGGACTTGTGTCTGTCTTGACACTGGTATGAGTGAATATAAATGTTTGTGTATTCACTGCCACCGCTGGTCACAGTAATTACTACACAGCTGTCATAGGGTTGTAGGCTATATCCATATAGCCTATTTATTGTTAGAAGTTATGCTTACCACAAACAACAGTCACATCAGTACAAATGAATAAAGTAGCCTTATAATTTACTCTCTTCTCAGTTATATATAGCAGTCCAGTGTCACTAACTGTGCACCATAGGCTGTTTATTTACTCAATAACTCTATACAGTGCATGTTAGAAAGTATACTTATTGTGACTGAAATGTTATGTTTATACACCATGTGGAAGCAGATTTTTTTTTTATCAGGGCTAAAATTAGCCTAGTAGAGTAGAACAGCAATGCTTGTGGACTAACTTGCTAACATAATTAATTCATGACATTTGTTTTACTTAATTTCTATTTACTTTTTGTTTTTTGTATTTTGTGAACCAGTTCACAGGAAGTGTATTTGTGTGTGTTGACGCTATTTTGACTAATATAGTTTAAGAGGTGCCCACTAAATGGCAGAAATTTAAATTAAAACTCCAATTAAATTAAAACTTTAAAGCATAAACTTTTAATTACTTTAATGACTAACAGCAGTTTGAAAGATGATGATGGTCAAACTTCCTGCGTCCATTTAAAATTATGGGATCATTGCCCTCTTGTGATCACGTTTGGTATCTACAACACTATTCTTCTGTCATTCAGTGGAGACAGTTCCATAAAATATTCAAAAGAAAGGTTTTTCGTAATTACATATTTTGGTGGTATAAAACCCTCTATCATTCCTGTATAAAATACTGTTATTCCAAATATCAAGTCGTTTAAATACTAGTGTTAAGGCAAACATAATAATATAGTAATAACACTTCCTGTACGTACTTTCAAAATAAAGTCCCCTGACTTCCGACATTTTAAACGAATATGAAAGAATCTATAGATATATATATATATGTAACTGTGAGAAGACGAGCATGGTAATTGTTCAGTGCTCACAATTCAGATATTTTCAGTAGGCAGGGTAAAGCTGGCTTGAAAGCGTGAAAATGTGGACCAACCCGTGGCTAAATGAAGAAAGGAATATGGCGCAGACTACTAGGAACCAATGTTTGCAATCTCTGTTTCCTGTCGACTATATAAACTAACGGGAAAAGCTCAGTGGGAGTACGCGCACCGGTAAATCGGTGAGGGCATTTGTTTTGTTTAATGTCTACTTACTTACACAAATACTGTCGATTTATGTATGTCTGTATAACTTACATTTGCGTTTCCCTTCATTTGAGAAAAAACATTACGTTATTTCGAAGTTGGCACAAACGTCAGCCGTTTATCAATTGCAGCTAAAAGGTTTAGCTGGAAGTGCAGCTAGCCGCTGTTTATTTTAGCACTAGTTAAGCTAGTTAACGGCGGCTGCACGAAATCTTCAACACAAAATACGTTACCGTGATCTGGAAGATTTTGTCGAGTTTTATGTTTAGTCTACTATTAGTTTAACTGTAATTGATCGTTAATAAAATACTAGTACACCAACTTAGTGCTAAATGTAATTAAGGTTAATTTGAGTTTGTAGTAATAATGTTGGTTGTTAGTGAGTTCCAGAAGTAACCTACTCAGCTTTAGCTAGCTGCATCAACGCCCTATGACTTAAATACCTGTATGACCTACTGATGAATTAACACTAGAGCCACTTTGTTTAAAATGTAGATTTAACCCGATTTAGCCTTATATTAATTCAGTATTTCTTTTGTTTGATAGCGTACTGGGCTATCCTGAAGCAGTTGTTGATGTGGTGGAGAATTGCAGAGGCTTACAACCAACCATGACGTCTTTGGTAAGTTTTGAATATACTCTGAACGATCAAATTTTACTCCCGTGAATGAAAACTGACGTGTGCACTGCTGTAAATCCGCGGCAAAGTATGGTAGCTGTGTATGTGCATAGTTTTTACATATTACGTGTCTAGATGATCTTGAAATTTGATACATAAGTATATAGGAGGCCAGGGCCTCCATCGTCCTGCATATCCATGAATTGCATCACAGATGAAGAAAAACAAAGTGCTGAGACAAATCCCTCATCTGGATCTGTTTATTTTATAGGGGAGCAGCAATTCTTCAGTAACAGAATACACCGTGCGAGTCCCCAAGTGAGTAACATGTGCTGACATGCAAATATCCTTTAAGGAAATGGTAACTAAACAAAGCTTTTATTTGTGCTTTACAGCCATTAGCACTACCATTCTAATATTGTGTATGGTGATATATTTATCATGTAGGTTAGTTTACAGGAAATGTGTTATGATCTGGCAACTATTCCCATCACTCTTAATTTTTGCACTTCTGTTTTTGTCTCACACAGAAACACCACCAAGAGGTACAACATCATGGCTTTCAATTCAGGGGACAGAGTCAACTGTTCAACATGGACACAGGTGGGCTTCATGTTAGTGGGTCTTGACATGACTAGTAGTTCGAGCTGCACATTCCACTGGATAGATTTCATAGTCAATGGTGCAACAGGAATGACAAACAGTCCAATTATGGGTGTGATTACCAAAACAGAAATATTAGAATGAAGAAAACCTCAAGCCTCTGATGAATATGTTAAGTTAGCAGCTGCATCATTATTTTTCCACACCTCCTTCCCTCTCCACTCTCAGGCTCGTATGGAACGAGACATGAGTGCCCGGCGGATATATGGGGAGGAAGAGTCACAGGAAGGCGCAGCTGGCAGTGAGTTTGGCAAAAAGCAGCGTGAAGAAGCACGGCGGAAGAAATATGGTATTGTGACGCGTGAGTTCAAAGTGGAGGACCAGCCCTGGATTCTCAAGGTCAATGGGAAGGCTGGCAAGAGGTTTGTTTACAATACCTGTTTGTATGCATTTGTGGAAATAAATAATTATTTTTAGGGGAAAAAAATTAGACTGTGTATGCAGGTCTGATGGAGGTCTCTACTGTTTTCACTACAGCCATTCTCTCCTGTGTGTCCATGTTTGTGCCAGGTTCAAAGGTCAAAAGAAAGGGGGTGTTACAGAAAATGCGTCCTACTACATTTTTACACAGTGTCCTGATGGAGCATTTGAGGCCTTCCCTGTCCACAGTTGGTACAACTTCACGCCTCAGGCCAAACACAGAACTCTCACTGCAGAGGAGGCTGAGGAGGAGTGGGGCAGGTGAGAAAGGGCAGGGTCAAGCATGAATAGGATGGATAAAAACGTGCAAGTACTTAGTTAACCATATTGATGTGAATGGATCAAAAAGTAAATGTCTGACATTCATTTTTGCAGGAGGAACAAGGTGGTGAATCACTTTAGCATCATGCTTCAGAGACGCCTCCGGGAGCAGGAGCGTGGTGAGGATGAGGAAGATGAAGCGGAGAAATCTGGGAAGAAGAAAAAGAAGGGAGGTGGGAGAGGGGGCGACCTGCGCATTCACGACCTGGAAGACGACCTGGAGATGAGCAGCGATGACAGCGACAGCAGTATGGGTGAAGGTAAGGAGAATGAAGTGTGGGTATGGACTGAAGACAGCTTTAATTGGATTTTAGTACAGTAACCTAAGTTCCTTTATGCTACTATATCTGTGATTTATCTTTTTTTCACTTCTTGGGTACCCCTCTTTTCATTGGACAGATGGAGAAAGCAAAACAAAGCCGAAGAAAGACACAAGTAAAGGAAAAGCAAAGAAGAAGAAGCGAAAGGGCAATGACAACGAAGCCTTGGAAGACAGCGATGATGGTGATTACGAGGGTCTAGAAGTGGACTACATGTCAGATGAAAGCAGGTCAGATTCACCGCCTGTGGCATTTGAAGACTTCTTCTTTATTGATGCTATTATTTGTTTTTCATCCTTTGTTAATATTTAATTTGTCTTTTCAAATTTAGCTCAGATGAAGAGCCAGAAAAGGGAAAGCCCAGCAAAGGAGAGGAACTTCCTAGAGGTAGTTGAAGTTTACTGGTCTTTTAATAAATAGTATAGAAGATAAGGCATAAATGTGTGTGCTTTTATAGATATATAAGGTATATCATTTAACTGAATGCATGGCTATAACATTTGTATTAGTGTCTATACTGTAATATTGGTTTTATGTGCACATCCCAATATTACTGCTATCTAACTGCCATGAATGTTCTTTTTATTATGAGCACTATACCTTTAAAAAGTCAGTTATTCTTAATTATTAGCTTTACTTCTTTAAGTAAAGTTACGTCACTTGTTTTCTTTTCACGTGTTTGTTCTTTATAGGAATTGATGAGGCATCTGAAAGTGAGGAGGAGAGTGAGGAGGAGAAACAGAATGAAGAAGAAGCAAAAGAGGAGGAAGAAGAAGAGGAAGGAAAGAAAACTCCAGTCCAAACAGAAAAGAAGAAGAAAAAAGGTAAAAACATTTAAGGAAATACATCCTTGTAAGATGTCATGATAAATATGAGCAGTGTTACATGAATCTTGGTGCTTGATTTGAGTTGTATGGATTTGTGTGTCACAGACAGCAGCGGAGAATCAGACAGCTCAGACGACAGTGACATCGAGGGAGAGACTGCCTCTGCTCTGTTCATGGTGTGTATGTGTGCGTGGTGGAATAAATGGATAGTTGTGTGTTTTAAAGGCTATTTTTGCTTGAAGTGTGCCTTTTTTAAGAAACATCATGATTTGTTATATGATGCCTTTATGCCAGCTCTAATAAAATGATGTCCAATCGCCACATACAAGCAGATCCATTAATTGGCAGCTAATTTAGTTAGATAGTTAGTTGTGTGAATGGTTCTGTGTTTACATGTGAGTAGTGTTTCTGCTTTTATTCTAACCTAACTCCTGGTCTCTCCCCCTCTCTCAGAAGAAGCGCACTCCTCCTAAACGTGCAGGTGGCCGTGGCTCTGCAGGCAGCTCTAGGACAGGCAGTCGTCCTGGGACACCATCCATAGACTCTGCCACCACTTCCAGTACACTCCGTGCTGCTGCCAGCAAGCTGGAGCAAGGTGTGTGCCCACGCATCAATACAAACATGCGTACCTGTGCAAGATTGTAACTAGACATAACAGATGTTTCAACATCCAAATAAATAAATCTCCCTTTCCCACAGGTAAGAGGCAGACTCAGGGCCCTAGCACCGACTCTCCAGCTGCTAAAAGGCTGAAGATGGAGGCCAGCAGTCAGAGCCCTGTTCCTTCAGGGAAGAGCACGCCTCAACCTCCATCAGGAAAATCCACCCCCAGCTCCAGGTACCTTTATGCCTTTATGCCTCTGAGGAATATTGGGTTATTTTTATCTTGAGACTACGGTGACACTGCAAAACAAAACTGACATTAAATTACAAAGAGATAGAAATGTTGAACATGGTTAAACCTGTTCTTTTGTATTCATCTACCCTACAGTGATGTGCAGTTAACAGAGGAAGCAGTACGCCGCTACCTGATCCGCAAACCAATGACCACCAAGGACTTGTTGAAGAAGTTCCAGACCAAGCGTACAGGCTTGAGCAGTGAGCAGACTGTCAACGTGTTGGCACAGATCCTCAAGCGTCTTAATCCAGAACGCAAGAATGTTAACGACAAAATGCACTTCTACCTCACAGAATAACTGAGGGAAGTCGTGGTGAAGGCTGAAAATGAACCTCTTTGTTTTCAGAGTTCCCCAGTGGAGAGTATCGGTGTGTTTTTTTTAAACACATGCCACGTGGCTTGTGCTGTCAAGGATCAGAAGTTGAAGCTGTCCCAAAAGGTGGCATGACAAGTATTTTGCTAAACATCTTGAATTTATTTTTCATTGTCTAAAACCTCATTAAATAACAGACTCTAATGTTAAGTGGAAAAATGGCTGTCTTTGTATGATTATCTTCACACGTAAACAGTTTAACTTACAATTTAATGAATGGCAAAAGGTCTTTAAATTGTTTTCCCTAGGTAGTATGTTTTCTAATAAAATTTTTAATCTGCTGATGTTTAAGGTTTCTTTTCTTGTACATCATCACTCAGTTTTTTAGTATTTTCAATGGGTATTTTGTTCTCATAAGGACATACTTAAGCAGGCTTTTTAGGTTTTGGTAATTGCACAAATGCTAGTATGTGGATATGTGCTATTCTAAAAATACATAAAGAACATTTTATTTTTATATGGAAAACTGTGAGAAACTGAAAAATTATCAATATAAAGTTAAGCAACCTTTTTTAAATTGAAAGAAAAAATACATCATGTGCTGTACATACTTCATAAAATTAAAACTTTTGTTTGTGCTTGAGATGACAGGTGCTTAACTTAACAGGTGCTTGAATTGAGTTTTGTATAAATTGATTGACAAACATTTGTTTTTGCTTTGTTTTGCAAACTATCCTTTATTTGCATAGGCTGAAAAAGAGTTCGATGGTAGGCATCTTGTTTCGGTGTATCATCTGTATTTCTCAGGCTTTTTCTAGATCAGCTTTGGGTCTTGATCTGTAACTGTATCTGTAATCAGCAGGCTCCAAATCCGATGAAATATTAATATAACAGAAATTGGTTTACAGAAAAAAAAAAAAAAGATCTATCTGAAGAGGCCTCAGAACAATACATATTCTCTTTTAATGAGTCACTGAATAAACCACTATTGCTGAGTGAAAATAATTATTTAACACCGGAACTCAAAAATAATATTAAACAGTGTTGGTTCACGTCATGCCCGAGCAATGTTGTGGTTGGTCACAAACCAGTCACACGTCATCTTTATAGCTAGAGAGACAGACAAAAAAAAAAGTTACCTTCAGCAGGCTGAGGCTCATGCAAATATTTATTCAAACCTCTCGTGTATTTTAAGAAGCATAGTCTTAGTTTGCAACGAGGCTTTATGTCATTGTAACAACAAATCAATCATCACATGAAGTGTGCTGTATGTTACGTTAAGTGTCATAAATGATATCCGTCTTTGGGTTCGTTCTATCATGCACACAGAACTGTTAAATGTGTATCTTAATCTGCAGCGATGTTGAGACTCTTAGATTTACAGTATAATGAACTCTGACCTTGTTGGAGCGGCGTAAAGGTGAAGTCAGGGAGGTAGCGTCTTAGTTTGGCGTTGCTGGCTGTTTTCTTTATCTGGCCATCAGACAGCGAGGTGTCAGGAAGGATTATGTGTATGAAGGGTATAGCATGCTTAGGGTGTGTTAAAAGGATACATGTATTTTGCCTTTGAAGTCCAGAGCCTCTGCAATCATGTCCACGGCCTCTTTGATTGAGACCTCATCCTCCTCCCCCACTGGTATGAAATCAGCAGTAAAAAAAAAAAAAAGAATGAATGACCTTTGCACAATGGCAGTGATTCATACTTGTATGTTTAAAATCACAAACTAAGTTCGAACATTTCCATTGGTGTGTCGTGCAGGAAGATGCCCAGGACTGTGCATGCAGGTAACAGTCTTTAAGGTGAGCACAGCTCTGTACTCACCAGAGAGGATAATGGGTTCAGTCTCTTGATATTCTCTCAGGACCCAAATGATTAGGTGGCCCAAGTCCTTAGAATAAACACAGACAATTGTACAACATCTTAGTTGACATGCAGTAGTGTATTTGTATTGCACTATGAAATAACACAAACTTATACAGTACACGTACACATATTTATTCAAATTTAAGTTATGATATACATACTTTATGCTGTCACACACAGCAGGCACACAGATACTGTACCAGAGAATAGGTGAACTGTCTTCTAGCAGCTCCAGAGCCACAAACATTCACAGGAGTTCCTTCTTCTGTGAGAGACACAGGAGAAAATAGACTTTATTACCCAGTTATTCTATGTGTTGGTATGTGTTATTCATTTCTTGCATTCTGTTTGTCAGATAAGATGGATTAGTAGGCCTGAGTTACTGTACGTTTGGCCTTGTATGTCTTGTTAATGAGTGCTGACAACACATGGCCGTTTACTATGTTGAAATTGTCATGGGGGCCAAACACATTGGTCGGGATGACTGCTGTGTAACGATGTCCATACTGCTGAAAGTACGCCCTGTCGACACACAGACACACATGCAGAGTAAGGATCAGACGTACTGTAACGTCTGACTACAGAGGCTCCGTTTCAGACTGAATGGCAGATAAACACACAGTTCACTTGAGGCAGTAATGTACAATAGTTCAGCTTGGAGTCAAAAAATAAAATCTACTAAATGAAATGTAGGAACTTGCCTGGCTGGTTTACTGAAGCTGAATGCATGTCATTTGCATAACAACACATGCCTTGTTACACTGCACAGCTCTTTACCTGTTCTGAACATCAATCATCCTTTTAGCATGTGAGTATCCAAAATTGGAGTCATGAGGTGGCCCGTTGTGTATCTGAGAGAGTGAGGGATCACAATAAAGACAAAATTTAAAGCAATGATCTTTGTCAAACAAATGACTGCTTAAGCGTACCATGGTCTCATCGATGGGGTATGTAGTTTTATCAGGGAAGATACAACTGGACAGGCAAGACACGACCTTGGTGACGCCCATCTCGTGGGCTGTTTGTAGTACATTGTCATTGATTTGGATGTTATCCCTCTGTAAAGTTGAGATATTTCAGGAGGTTTAATATACAATTTCCTGCAACAATTTATAATTTTCTGTGCAAACTGTGTGTGTATGCATCTCACCAAAAAGCACAGGTTGTCTCTCATGTGGACATAGAGTCCTCCAACTCTTGCAGCTAGGTGGATGACATGAGTGGGTCGATATTTCTCGAATGCAGCCCTGGTCTGCCCAACATCTCTGTTCATATTTTAGAACACTGTTTCAGCATCACACTTATTTATTAAGCTGGATAAAGACTAGAAAACATATAGGTTCAAAAGGGACCAAAGAAAAGTGACAAAAGATTATCTGACAGCTAAAACTAAATATATTAAACAGAGTTTTGGTGAATAAGAGCCTATCTTTTTTATCATGTTTTCCCCTTTAACAGTTGAATGCATCAGTTGTGAAATTAGCTGGATGTTTTCTCCAGCAGACAGAAGGCACACAATAAAGACAGGAAACATCACCATCTCCTTACCATGAAGAGATGCAATTACAAGAGATGAAAGTCAACTCTCTAACTCTGGCGTTGACAATGTTTTGCAATACTTTAGTCTTGCTGTCTGATTACAGGGTCAGTCTGGCTTAAAAGGGAACTTACAAAAGATCAGCATCCTTAGAGGAGAGAAAGATCCATTCTTCTCCCTCGTGTTTGCCACCTTCCTGCAGCACCACATGCTCAATGGCTTTACCAACCAACCCAGATCCACCAGTCACCAGGACACACATTGGCCCTGTTTTGATCTGTGATCCCATGTTCTGTGGCGTTAACTAAGCGAAGATAAAACATAAGAGAATGTGTCGCAACCCTTTGTGTTCCTCAGCGCATTTCTATAAATCTGATCAAATGGATACACCATAGCAAAAACAGGTGAACCTTGCAATAACGTTACAACCCTGGATGTTACATTTAAGTTCCCTTATCATGTTATAATAATCATTTTAATCCCTTCATACATCTTACCTGTGTGTCAAAGGAAGTGTAGACATCAGGTACTTCAATCTCTCTTGAACAGATAATGAACAGGGTTTGTGAGGTATGTGAGGTAACCTGTGAATCCTCCTACAAAACGTGTCTGCCTTTTGTTTCATCAAGGTGATGGGCTGCTACCCTCTGCTGGTTTTAATGGTTTTTGTACATGTTGGAAGTGCTGCATATTTAAATAATAGGAGCTTACAAAAAAAAGTGTCTCCAACCTTTAATAAAAAAACAATCACTTACTGATTTTTTAATAGCAATTATCACTTTGAATCATTAAAAAAAAAACAACCTGAACCTTTTTGAGTATGTTGTGAACATGAAAGAAAATAATTTATTATATATTTATTTATATTATTTATATATAAAAAAAATCCACCACAATTAACATTTCAATGCCCCCACTAGGCAACTTCGTATGTTACACCACAAGGTTCACTTATTTAAAGTGCACTGGATATAATCCACCAACTGAGGAACTATTATCATCAAAGTGATGATAACCCATAAAAAAAAACACAATTTAGCATCAACATATTCTTACTGATTTTTAATGTTAAACCAATATATTTACAAATACATATTTTATACACTGTCGAGTCGACGTTGGTGTTACACTGGAAGGTTCCGACAGATGACAGAGATACGACGCTGCCGAGGCACTTTCTGTCCATTGAACACAGACTCCTCGTCTTTCAGGATCTCATGAGTAAAGTTATATCTGGCTTCGTCTCTGTACAGATGATGAAACGCATTACATTGAATCACATCACTGTGTAGTAATCGTGAACTCAAATGGTTCATATTCAAAGGGAAATCTAAATGTATTATTTAAGCAAAATGCAACTTATATCCAACCTCAATATGTAGAGGGAGCGTCGGGGCAGCAGGAGGTCCAGCCATTCGTTGCTGCAATCCACTTTCACCAAGCGCATGATACAGTTGGACAGAAGGTTCAGTCCAGCGATAGTGCTGCCACAAAACTGAAAAATATGACATATAATTGGACATATAAAGACAGTGAGAGCACAGCTGGTTCAACAGCACATCCCACACTAAATATTTTGCAAAAGTTAACCACCACTTGTGATGGTCTACTTCCTTTGTCTGGAAATGATGCATATGAGCTGTCTTTTCAGAAAAACAATAGAAACCTACCTTAATGCTGTCAACGTGAGGCTTGATGTAGCCAGCCTTGTCAAGATCTATGACGTGCACAGGCCCCAGCAGTGGACTGCCTGCAGGGAATGCTGCAGAACGGACACGATTCAAGATCTCCTCGCACGCTGGCTCCCACCTCAAACGCTCAGTCTCCCTGTATCCATGAATAGCCTAAAGGTGGGTAAGTGTACAAAGCACAGAATAAAGTCAGCATCAGTCTCATATGCAGGGCATTCATACTGTATCAAGTTCTTAATTATTCAGAAATTCATTCACACACTGTCATTGTACTCTATGTTAATTTGTCACCTAACCCTAACCATTCAAAGTTTCCAAAAACTGCTACTAAATGTTGTAGGATTTGGGCAGAACTTTCCCTTTATGTCGTCCTGTCAGGCTTAGGAGAAGCTGCATTACAGAGATCCTCCTTAACCATTCAGAATTTGAAAATAAATTAACTGTGAAAAGCGTGACCACGACTCACGTCGTCCCAGTGGTCAAATTCGTATCGTTTCTTCTTCAGGCCTGGCTCCAGTTCTCGCAGAAGAGCTCCCTCCTCCTCCTCTGTGATGAAGGCCGCCCTCACCTCCACCTGCGTGCCGACACTCTGCACCAGCTCCCGGCTTGAACCCAAGACCAGAGGCTCGCGTCGCTGAGGCGCCAGGCCGCCGCTGTCGCAGCAGCTCAGACGAAGTTGGCGACTGGTGCAAACAGCTGGTTTCTGGACTCGTTTTAATATCGACAGCAGCAGTTTCATCCTCCTGCCTGAAGTATCAGAGCTTAACGTAGCTGCACAGTCCTACATACCGTAAGTAGCGTTTTAGTTTGAAAAGTCACACAGCTATGGGGGACGCCATGTTGAAAACGCAATGCATCGTGGGAGGCGTAGTCCCCCACGATTTCTCTTTTCTTTCTCTTTCTTTGTTGTACATTTACTCCTCTACCTCGCCCTCACCCAGAGGTTTTAAGTAACTAAATACATTTACTTGCACTGTACTTTCATACAATTTAAATCTGAATACTTGTACATTAACAAAATTTTTATGTTTAATATTAAATATTGTTCTTTTACATTACCACATATATGACAATTTTAGTTAATTATGATGATTTTGTACCACACCAGATCTCTATAGATCTTTGTCCATCTTTTCCACTCATTAGCAGAAATGGGGTTTTTTTCAGATTAAGAAATCTGTTTACAATTTATTTAAAACACAAAAACATAAGAACATTAGAAAAGAAACCCTCTCATAATTGCTCTCACAGTTTGGAGATATGAACACACAGGGAGGAGAGCACTACACAGATCGTGAATGCAGATTGTAGTTCGTCACAATCACCACTGGTGGGCGCTGAACACTCACAATTGCAAACACACTGCACCCATCTTATCATTTTCTCATAATACAGCCATGGTCAACATCTGCTAAGAACTTTAAAAATCAAACATTCACAGAGAAAGTATGTTGTTGTTGTTGTTATTATTATTGTTACTGCATGACAACCTCATTCATAATCAGAATGATAACACTGAAGTACATCATTGTGGAAGCTGACCATGGCATTTGTCGACTCTTTTGGCATTTGGAAGAACTGTTTGGAATGTAAATATGTATTTTAAGGAAATTTTAAAAATACATAATAAACAAAGAATATAAAAAATATAGGAATGAAATGACTAACAATACAGTATTCTTTATTTCTATTTTTCTTTAAAGACACAGATAGAGAAATCTGGTGGATGCAGAACCTATTTATATTATTGGGGAACCTGTTTATATATTATTTGAAGGATAGAAAAAGAAATGGTTTAGAAAAAAGAGAGTGGAGACAGTTCTTGGAGCAGACAATGTGGTGACTTCATCCTCACCAGAGATTCTCCTAGAAAAAATGTTGGCCTACTTAGCACTAAGGACAGGTTACCACCCTCCGTCTCCTGCTCCCTCTTTTGCTTTATTTCAAGGCAAATACACAGATAGAGAAAAGAGTTTTTGCTTGTCCAGGATCAGCTATTACCCACTTATGATGAGGTTAATAATTCTGGATATTTAAACATTTATTGTGCTTATTTCATCAGCCTAACATGTTTTAAATGTGGTTATATTTTTGTGTGTTGTACTCTGGCCTATTTACAGATACAGTCAAAATGTTGCTTTTGATACTTCTAAGTATAGAACATTTAACATATACATCATCTACTCTACACCCTCTGTGTATATACAAGGATTATTAGTTCTCCTTCTGTGAGCCTGCTGTTGGTCTCGGTCACTGAGCATCCACAATGAAACTAACGCACCCCCCCCCCCCAAACTCGGTGAACACGCATAAATACACAGACACACACATGACTGATATGATGCCCATTTTATTGTTGGATGCCATGCTGCTGCCCCTAGCATTACAATCATCCAGCCATGATGAGTGTATCATCATCCAATCCCAGTTGGAGCACTCTACGACTCACTGAATTATCATTGGTCAGCTTGTCCTCGAGGCATCATTATGTCTACTGTTGATCCGTGCAATTAAACTGGAAATCACCAGAAAAATACTTGGCAGTAGTCAGTTTGGATGGTACATGTGCCATTACTGCGCAAATAAAGCTCCAGAGAGTGAGAATGTGAATGTGATATTAGGATTTTTATGCATCATGCAAAATAAATAAAGGACAGAGTTTATTATTGTAGCACCTTGGCATGAGAAGTACCATTGGAGTAGGACGACTTTAACATAAAGGATTCTGTAAGTAAAACAAATTTAGTTAAGCTCACATTATGTGGTGGGCCTTAGGACATACACAGATGGGAGAGAGGAGCGAGAAGGGGGAAAGAAATCCGCACCTTTCATGGTGTCAGTGTGAGTCTGCACACCGTTCTCTGATGTCTGTCCTGTCAACCAGCCCATCTTGTGGGGTTCCACAGCAATCAAAACTCTAAGGAGAACCTAAAGACATCAGTGCACAAGCTCCCTTTTTTCCCTCACTCACTCTCCTACTTTCACCACAGTTGCTTGTCAGGTCTTTTCCCTTGATTGTTGATTTCAGGCACTTGTGTTAGTTTCGGACGCTTTTGTGTGTGTGTGTGTGTGTGGACCAGTCTTGCAGATGTTCATATCTAAGTCTGTATTGGGTCTGTGGAGAACCAGGTTCAACAGGGGCGCAGTGCTCCACATGCAACCAGCCACTGAATTATTCAGTCTTATGAATCATTGAGTCACGACACTCCTTTTTAGGCCCTCGCCTCGGAGCTCCAGCCTCACAGCTATTCACTCTTTGAACATCTGACAGAGAAAGAAAAACAACAGAGAACAATCTCAACATCTTTAAACTCAACAAACCTGCAGTAAACAGTATGTTTTCACTGCATTTAGACCAAATGATCATATCCATAGCATGTTGGGATCAATCATTTGACCAGCATCATTTTTGAGTAGTCCTCAATGTTTAATTACCCTCCATTCAGCAGTGCTGTATCATTGTCATTATTTTGGAAGATGTGGTTGTCGTTGCTGCAGCATCCCCAAAGATTTCAGCATTCAAACAGCATGCAAAGCACTATCTGAAGGTAATACAACACTATAAAAGATGCTAATAGTCTTGAAGCAATTCAGAAAAGTCATCATCACTTTGGGGTAGATATAGGAACTTGTTTCTGGACAATATAAACAGTTTTCATGTCTCAGATGAATCAAAGAGGTTTAGTTTCAGTCGCTGTCAAATGCAGTACAATTTACACAGCTGGGGGGATACATGCATATTATAATTATTTATTTTGTAAGCCAAACTCCAAGTTCTCATTGTTTTAGATGTACCTCCATCTCTGTGTGTCTGTAAGGTAAGAGTGTGTTATGCATGGCTGGGCTTGACTTGGAATAGTAACGGGTTTGGACAGAACAAAGGCAATAGATAATTTCATAGATCATCAAACCCAAGTGTAAACATACATATTCATGAATACATATGTAAACATTATATACGACTTATACAACAGGAAGACAATTTTCAATTTAAAAGCAAGAAGCAATAGAAACTAGTCATCATGAATAGCTTTTATTTTGAAAAAAAAATTTTAGAGATGAGAAAGTGTGGGAAACTTCAACAGCCATAAACTAGCAAAAGGCTGGTCAGTGAAATGTTAGAACAGATGCAGGGTCATAACACCTACAGTAAATGAAGAATACATCAATGCTCCAACTTATAAAATGTACAACTGGTTGTGTTATATTGGTGTTTGGAAGTCTGCTACATGGCAACCAAAAACACACACAAAGTGACCACAAAGAAACAGACACAAACAGTTGGAAAATGACAGATTTATTTGTAGTCGCTATGAGTCTCCTTAGTTTCAGTTTCCTATATACAGTAGGAGGAGTGACTTTCAGGTGTATGTGGTTGATTCATGGAGACACAGGATGCAAAGCTACTCAAACTATAGCATCTGTTACCTGGCAACCAGCTAACAGTGAGAGTATTGTCTCTTCTAGTGCAAAGAAGCTAATTTCTGCTCAGGTGCTGTCCATGGTCCTGAAGTTGCTACTCTATTCATTTTCATTCATCATCTATCTATCTATCGCTATTAAATATTAAATTTATGTTCTTGGATGCCCTTGTGGTGGGGTCAGTCTCTTACGTCCGGAAGCGTCGCTTAAATGGACACAAAGCAAAATGATCCCTTTCCGACATATCGGATGAACGTTTAAGGTCGTGCACATATCGATTGGTGTTCGCACTTGAAAGGTTTTTCTCCCTATTCAACCTCTTGCAGAGGTGTATGAATTCTCCCGGTCACCCTTAAACCTGCACATATGTATCATCATTTCCCATTCACAGAGGTGGTTATTTCTGTAGACAGTCAATCAATCATAGGTCACGTAATAGAGAAAGAGAATGTTGTCTGTGATGTTGTGAGCCATACTGCCTTCTTCCCTCCTCTCCGGCGCTTAACACAACGTGGCACCAGCCATTGTGAGTGACTTATGATACTCACTCAATATGAGACTGCCCCTTTTGCACCTCTCTCCACTCTATATAATCAGAAAATCCAATAAAATGTCCGACATAATCAAAGATGTAAATTCAGTCTGAAAACTCGCACCGAATCAATAAACTGTACTGAGATGTTATCACCACAGTAAATCGTATTATCCCTCATTATCCATCTACGTTGCTTCTGCTGTGTTGTGTCACTGGAAATCTTTGCTGTGCTATACGCCTTTAGCGCAAACCATACGGTCGCACCTTAAACGCTCAATAGTGTTTGGATGGAGCAGTGAGAGAAGCCTTGAGGAGAGGAGAGGAGAGGAGAGGAGAGCCAGAGAAGAAGATCCTCGACTCGCTCTCGGTGAGGGAGGGAGGAAAGAGCTTCGTCCATTAATTTCCAAATGTCTGTTGCTAAGAATAGCATTCCCCCTCCACCTTCCCTAACAAACACACGCAGACTGGCGCGCTCACACTACTCTCACGCCCGTGTGCGCGCAGTCATTGTCAGCTTGTGTTGCAGCTGTAGCTTTGCGCGAGCTAAATGAAACCAGCCCGTTCATCCTCCCACACCTCCGCCACTCACACAGCCTACACACACATCTGGGTAATAACCAGCATATTTACGAGGTCGTTTAATGAAATACACATTTACAGAGGTGCAGGGAAAATGAGAAACACAGTCACACCGTTGTTGATGTCACCCCATCCTCTGCTATAGCAGGTTATTTTAGTCTTCATTTGAAATTGATTCGGAGTTTGGAGGGTTCGAGAGTTCCAGTTCAAATGGGAAGGTTATAGCTAGAAGAGCCTTAAAATGAAAATACGGTACACGGTGCCTTCATCCGTGACATACGTCTGGAAGTTGGACGATCTGCGTGCGTCATGTGCTGCGGCTGCAGAACAGATCGGGCTCTCATTATAGTTCACACAAGCTGAAAGGCGACGATTTTACGCGCGGTGCGATTTATTCAGTTTATGCGTAGACTCTGGCCCGAATCCCACTGAAACAGCCGCTGTCCTCACTTTCATTTTTGTGTCCATCCATTCACCGATACATCTGTCCGTCTGTCCCACTCCTCCTCCCCTTGGGGCCGCTGGACGGAGAGAGGAGAAACCGTGAGGAGCGCGCTACCCTACTCCAATGAGAGAGAGAGAAAGAACGCCCTGCCAGGACATTTGGGCTTATCAGTGCGGACGAAGGTAGAGTTTTTGGGGCGGGGATGGTGACGGGCTTTCTCGGCACTGCTGCACCTCCAGCAGCGAAACCAAGATCATGAGAGGGTGTAAGACGGCGGAGAAGCGGCCGTCATATCCTTGCCTTTGACGACGCCGTCCGTCCGTGTCCCTTAGATTCTGGATGGCCGTACAGGTGACGGTCAGAAGATAATGGTTGCAACAAGGGAGGATGCTACTGAATTAATTTGAGAAAATATTTCTACAATGAAAGACACCGACATTTCAAAGGAAAACGGTATTTTCTTTCTCCTTTCTACTCGAGATCGTGCATTCTGAAATAAGACTGATTAATAACAAATGTAACAATTTTCCTGGTTAGAGCGCACTGGTAAAACAACTGTAAGGTGGCCGGAGCCACATTATAGCCACACACTGAATCAAATATTGCGGATGTTTCATAAATTAAATAAATAATAGTGGCTTTTCCCTTTTAAATGTCTTTTTAAGTCTCCGGAAACGTGACTGTTTCCAAAATGCCAAGTTAAACGTCACTGACGGCTGAAGGTACAGGCTGTTAATTATTGTCAGACTCGTTTTCGACAATCTGATTTATTGAGGCCCGCGTGACATCAAAGGCGTTTATACTGTCATTACATGCTGTCATGAGAGTAAAGAAATAAATCGTCCAGAAAGCTGGAAGAGGCTGAGGTGCGCTCTGATACAGGCATGAACCATGGAGTACATGAAACACTCATGTTAAAGTCTTCACAGTCTCTTCATGATTCCATGTTGGGGGCGAATCTTGCTCTGTACGGATATAAGAACGGACTAAGACTGTGATACCCCACAACACTACCCTACAGTGCAACCAGTCAGCCAACCGACCACACGTTTAATTTCTTCACACCCACAATTGAGACGCACAGAAAAGGAGACAGTACCTGGGTGTCCTCGTCTGCTAAAACTGCATAACACCGGGTGCAGGTGTTCAGTCTAACATCACAAAACGACCCGTTGTGCATATGAGACGTTCTGATCCAGATGGGATGTAATGTTGTGTGGCTGCACAGCTGAGCATTGGTCTCCTTCTCCGCTGCTTCGTGAAGATTGGCTTTCGGTGTCCACAGAATGGCGCGGTTCGGAGACGAAGTACCGGCCAGGTACGGCGGAGGGCCCGGCGGAGGGGGCCTGGGTGGCCGTGGTGGTAGCAGGCAAGGAGGACCTCATGGACACGGTCACGGACATGGCCACGGGCATGGCCACGGCCATGGCCACGGTCCACCTGGAGGGCCCGGGGCCCAGAGAATGTACAAACAGTCTATGGCGCAGAGAGCCCGGACTATGGCCCTCTATAACCCCATTCCTGTGCGCCAGAACTGTTTCACTGTCAACCGCTCGCTGTTCATTTTCAGCGAGGATAACTTCGTGAGAAAATACGCCAAAAAGATCACCGAATGGCCATATCCTTTACCAGGCAGTGTACAGTGAGTAAAAACAGCTACTGTAAGCCTATCCCAAAAATAAGGTAGGCCTAATGTGCAGGCAGATGCTTCACATTTTCTTTCTCATTCTATGAGCTGTATACTGTTAATTAAGCACCAATGGCAAAGTCATAACAAGGAGATGCATCAATTTAAGTTATTGTAAGTTAGTCTACAGGAGGTGAGAGGAAATGCTGGACATATAATTTATAGTTAATTAAGAGGAGGGGGCATGAACCAGCGGCCCCTTTTACGAGCCTGTTGATCACCATCAATCACATTTGTTGAGTAATTTCATGTCACAGTCGCGTGGGACTCGTTTGATATACGTTTCCTGTATACGAGTGTGTGTGTGTTTATAGCCTATGTTTGTACGTGTGTGTGTGTGTGTGGTGGTTTGGGGGGATATCTAGGGGGCGCTGCTGGTTGCTGATGTCAGCATGTGCAGCATAGATCCAGCGCCTGGCGCGGGTATAGAGAAATAGGAGATAGAGGGGGAGGGGAGGAAAGGTGGGGGACACGAAGAGAGAGATGAAATAAGCAGCTACCATTTGGTTATGTATGCATACGTGTGTGCATACCTCTGTGTGTGTGTGTGTGTGTGTGTGTGTGTGTGTGTGTGTGTGCTTTATGTGATGAATATACAAGCTCCCATATCAGCATGATGCAGGTGTCTTTCTAGATATGGTGTGTGTGAGTGAGGGAAAGAAAGAGAGAGAGAGGGAGCAAGCAGGTGTGTATAGTAGCCCATTAACTTATGCACTGGCACAGGATTTTATTTTTTCCTCATTTAGAGGCTCCTCTTCGTAATCACTCAAGATGCAGGTGTCAGTGAATGAATATGCCATCATTTCAGCCTCACACCGTGTGTATGTGTGCATTTGTGTGTGCATGTACTGCAGCCAGCGTGCATGTGATGCTATTACATTTTCCAGCATTCCACTGCATTTTCATTTTTCAGAAACTGGCACGTGTTTTGGGGAGAAATAAGAAATGATTTCAGTTGTTTCGTTTCCAGGATGTGTGTGCATATCTGTGTGAATGCATGCAAATGTGGAAGCAAGTTTCTCTGCAAGTGTTAATGACAAGAGGGGAAATTGGAGTAATGATTGTATTGATCCATGCTGATGCTTGAGCTGTGACATAACTACACACACTAATTGGGCTGCTCTACTGAAATGCAGGAGCTACTTATAGTGCCTCTAAATCATGTCTATTCACCATCTAAATGATAGACATGTGCGTAAGTGAGAGAGAGCCAAAGTGTACAGGAAATCTGATGTTGTATATTCACAGATTATTGGCATTTAACAACAACAAAGCGATAACCCCAATAAATTTACATTTCCATGTCATTTTTTATTATTTATTTTTTAGAATGTATTTATTTAGAATAGTCATACTTACAGTCATACTCTTACTTGAATGTGAATAATTTGGGAACTGGGGTGTCACTTTGAGGTGAGTAGTGTGTTTCCATTTTAATAAAAACACTCAATGCTTGTATTTACACACAGATAAAAGACAAGGTTATAAATCCATTGCAGAACAAACTTCAGCCTCAATAACAATGATACTGGTCAGTAAAAACTGGTCAATGACTGAGTGTTTACTGGCATTTGAATAGGTACTGATCTTTTGTTGTTTCATTACTTTCTTTTTCTTTTTTTAAGTATCTTTGGTAGCTCATAAATGACCATAGCCTGGTGGAGTTGGTGTGATGAAACCAGGAAAGTATAGAGCTGAATTATCATAAACCAAAAAGGTTTAAACCAAAATATTAGGAAATAAAGGAAGTGATGAGACTAGATGTAAACATAAAGACAAGCAGTACAGTTGTATTGTACATAAATAAATGTATTTTGAGATTTTTTTAAAGATTTTAAGCTCAAAAACAAACATTATTGTATCTTTTGAAAGTCTTCCCAGTCAAGGTCTCATTGAGAATTAGGTATGAACGTATTCATGTTAATTATTTAGTTAAATCTGCATGATCCATGTTTAATAAAACTTGATTCAGCTGATAAGTCCTTATTGTGCAGTAGTAGTTACAAAGTCTGTATCAAAGTCATAAGGTAATTTCAGGTGACTCAAACCTCACTGCATCATTATGGACTATATTAAGATCTCCATTAGCTCATCAGCTAATGTGCTTTCACACGACTGCTCCAAATCAAGACAAACTAAAATAAAATAAGCAAAACCTAAAACCTCTAGTGTGTGGGAAATTATCCAGATCTAGAGAAAAGATAGGATGTTCTCACTGACAGTGAGCAGCAATGCTGATAGGAACAAATTTGGTTGAATAATTTTGAAATGGGATCTGAAATGTTAGTGATGAGGTTAATTAAACTATAGAGAGATTATAGTTAATTTGTTAGAATCTGCAGCACAAAAAGCGTAGCCATTTCTGATTTGGTGGATTCTTCCTTTGTATGTTTCACTGAACTGGGACTGAAAGTGCTTTTGAATTCACCAGATGTACAGTATCTACAGAGTCTCAGGCAGTGAATTCACTATTCAGCAGAAATATGACCTGCAGCTTTATTTAGTTGTGAAATGACAATGGACCCATGAGAGTACCACATAAATAACTATTCTTTCATATCCACATTTAGATACAGTGGACAGATTTTTGGTTGTTTAATTTTGATTATACAACCACAATGAACAGAGATCAGGGTTGATAAACAGGTATGCGTTTCACAGTACAAGCATAATAAAGCCATAAGAAAAAAAGTTAATTTTAAGAGCTGATGTTTTTGAATACTGACTTTTTCAGGTAAATTACGGTAATTTTGCCTGTGTGCCAATTCAAGTGAGCGTGTGCGTGTTACCTGCCCCTCCTCTGCTCTTGCTAGGAAGTTGTAAGTAGTAGCTACCTGGAAACGCATCATGTGGCAATTCATGTGGAAATGTAATTTGTCCAACGACACATCAGAGTTGTAAAAAAAGGTGCCACCGTTTTACACACTATGCCACGTGCACCAGAAAAGGCGACGTATTCTGTCTAAAAAATCATCGGCATCTCCAATCACCTAGTCAGTAAGTAAAACTAATGTTAGCATCTGATGCTATTAGAGCTTAAAGAAGATTATGTGGTTTCTACTGTTGAAAAATGCTAAACGTCAGACAAATGACACAGTTTAATGAGTAGTTTGATCAACAGTTTAAGTTAAGAAAAGTGTAGATAATACATAAATATCGCAAATTTAGCTAGCCCCAATGAGCTAGCTAAATGTTGCCTTGTCCCCAGTAAGCTAGCTAATATTTTATTGTTCATGGTTTAACAGGATATATCATTTTCTGGAGCATTTCGGTTTCAGTATATAAAGCAAAAACAATCAGAATTGTCAGAATTTAGTCACTTACAAGCAAGGAAAGATTATGTGAGAAAATAGGCCCCATGGTTACATACAATTAGAAAACACACACCCTTCTGCAACCCAATACCGAAAGAAAGACAAATCAGTTGATTTAGCAATTAGGCAGTTTGTGGTGGTTTTGTGTCTCTTTGTGCTTGTTTTTGGATCTTTGTGTCTTTTATGGCGTGGCTTTATGCTTATGTGGTCATTTTTTTTTACCCATTTTTGCAATGGAGCTGAGTCTCTTTGTGGTTATTTCATGTCATTTAACTGAGCTGTTTTTTAGTGTATAAAATAAGTTGTACTGTTATTGTCCCTATAATATGCTCAGACGTATCATGTTAAATAGCCACAGAAGGAAAGCTGAAACTAAAATGGATCATCCTACACTGTAGAACCTTATAAATGAAATCTGTATCAGTTTTCTCATGTTTTCAGTTTTCTTTCAGTGCTAATATTGTATTTATTAGTATGTGAGTACTGTAGGCTCTGGGTTTTGTGAGTATGTAGTTCCTTTGTGTGTGAGCAGTAGTGCTTTAGTGCCTTAGTTCCTAGTATATGACCCAAAATCAATTAAAGATCCGATGACCATTCAAGACAGAGTGTAAGGTCTGTGCTCAGCTGTTTTCACTAAGCAGTCAGTGTCTCTCCTATGTCTTTATCTTCTCTTAGATTTTGGCATAAATTTCATAAAATGTATTGTGTATCTTTGGTCTCCAGCTCATAGATTTGACTACAAATGTTACATTTAGTTGTGTTTTTGCAAAGAGAGGACGGTAACCCTACACTACCCCACTAATTTGAGTGATACCAATACATAAATCTAAGTAAAACAGGCTTCCTACAGTGGTTCCTGCAAAATGAATGTGGCTAGAAGTTGTCAAAGGGTAGAGTAGCAAGTTTTACCTACATATTTTGGGTATCCGTTAAAGCCATCAAAGAAAATAGTCTGGTCTCTCACTTCTTGGCAACCATGCAAGTTGGGCTCAGAGACCGAAGTAGCCAGGCCTTGGTGTGTTTGTGTAGATGTAGAGAGTCAGTGATCTACATTCACTGCAGAATCTAAATTATGTATTGGCCTTTCTCCAGTTTGCAACTGTGAGATGATAACTACGTCTTGACATCAGCTTAGTTTGGAGTTGTGTTTGAATGTATGTGATTATTCACTTGTTTACAAGTCTCACAGTCTGTGGGTCAGTTACCTTTATGTAGCCTGTTTTTGTCTGTCCCTTTATTAACACACAACTGTTCACATTAGTCCAGCTGAACAATTACGGGGACGTCTTAAAAAGAGCACTTTTCACTAGTGATGCACATCCAGTTAACAAAGAGAATTGATTGCTATGAAAGTTTAGTGTTCATAATTATGCATGTTTGGCCTTTTACTTTTAGTGCTTTGTTGCCACAGCTTTAATTCAAAAATGTTTTGTTGAAAGTTATTTTTAGCCATCCAGATACTTGGGTAAAGGGTTACAGTAAGGGTGATTACTTGTGGTGTGTGTGTTTGTGTACGGGATAAAATCATCTTTGCTAAAGCAGAAGCGGTGAGAGAGAAGGGTTAGAAAGCTATTACTCTTAGTGTTATATGCAGTTGGAATAGAGAGACAGAACAAAGAGATGGCTTATGGGGCGACAGAAACCGAAACAGAGAAAGGAGGTAAGAAGTCGGTACGACACAGACATTATAGAGAGGGAAAGACTAATGAGAAACAATGGAGAGAGACGGAGAGAGTCAAACTGCCTGTCTGCATATAAATCATTTAACGCTAAGTGGTGGAGAGGCAAACGCTCAGGTTGGCTAGCTTCACCGCAGCTCCAACACACACAGACTTGTTTTTGTAACTTGGAAAAACATGCCATTGACTTACATTTAAACCTACATAACAGCTGTGTTGATAACAGCTGAGCTCATTCATAAACCTATTTATAATAGAATTAATCTGACTTACCTTGACAACTATTTATTTTAGTCTCTTAATGGGAGGTAACTTTTCATAACTTGACAGCATTATTATGCTAACCCTTTATTCTTCTCTTCGCCTTTCTCTCCCTCTCTTTCTCACTCTCGTTCACTGATAGGAAGTGAAGTTTTGTCATCTCCTTTCACTTTTCACTACCTGTACTTTTTCCCCTTTCACTCAAATCAGATCCATCATTGTTTCTTTCTCCTCCCTGTCAGTACTGTTCCATTTGCTCTCCTCCACTGCATCTTGTCCTCACTTGAATTGACCGCTTCTCTCTTGTGTGATGCTAAATTAAAGCATTTGTTTGAAGCTTTATTTTGCAGTTGACTCTGACAGCTGCAAGTCTTGTTTAGTTTGCTCATAATTGTTTGCAGTAAGAATGCGTGTGTGTGTGTGTGTGTGTGTGTGTGTGTGTGTGTGTGTGTGTGTGTGTGTGTGTGTGTGTGTGTGTGTGT
>JAUYWH010000026.1:15441827-15464625 GCA_034779795.1 Ctenopoma multispine
TGTGTGTGTGTGTGTGTGTGTGTGTGTGTGTGTGTGTGTGTGTGTGTGTGTGTGTGTGTGTGTGTGTGTGTGTACGCCCTTTGGGCTCAATCTGCCTAGCTCAAACCTCTGACTGTCTGGTAATAAATGTGTGAATTGATCCATATCGTAAGTCCCTACAGGCAGACTAGGCACAGGGGTTTCCATAAGTATGCACACAGGCTACAACTACACACTCACAGATTCAGAAACCAAATTGAGCTTATACCATAGCCAACTCTTTTTAGATAGTTGTTTTTTTACCTGGACAAAGTCCAGAATACCAATTTTCTGTTTAAACAGCAAACAGTTGGTCATATTCATCATTGACATTGTTTTGCTCTTACCGTGTGTGTGTGTGTGTGTGTGTGTGTGTGTGTGTGTTTTACTGTAATATATCTGTCTGACCTTCCATAGTGTTCTTACATTAGAGGTGGAGGAACACTGAGGTCAGTTGAGGTAGTGAGGAATCTACATTATCTGTCTATCTCTGTTTCTGTTTGTCTCTGTCTCTTTCTGCTTTCCTGTTGACAAGTTGAATTGAATTCACCATTCCGGCTATTGGCTTTACCAGATGTTAAAAGCACTCTTCATGCAGTATTTGTTATTGAATACATGTATCTGAAATGAAATCAAAACAGTAAATTATGTTTGTGCTGTATTTATTAAGTATGCCTTATGTGACTTTTGGCCACTGGGAAGAAGAAAATTTTTAAAATAACTATACAGCGACAGAACACTGATGTTCCACTGGACCAATATGTTATCTAATGTATTAATGTAAATGTATAATGAATGTAAGTGCAGTTAAGTGCTGTGGAGCATCTGGTTACCATGAGCAGCTGGATATCAAGCTATACTGTTCTGAGATTGTAAACTGATCCTCTAAAATCTACCAAATACACTGTGTTAGCTTTTTTTTTGATAGACAACAGATGGGTGCCCTTATAACATATATGGCAGTTGAACAATGGAAGAAAAATCAATATCGAAACATGCTGCTGCGCAACTGCTAGGACATAAATCACAGTAGAAATATTGGTGCCAATAGCTCCTAGCAAAATGTACAAAACCTTGCCAGACTTTGTGTGTGCAGATGTTTTACACTGCATTAAGTTCTTTTAGTGCTGTCTTACTGCATTGTTACATCAATTTTGACAAGACATTTGTGTCTTGACAAGACACCGCGTCAGATGTGATCAGAAGTTAAAATGGGAAGTTAAATCTTTCACTCAGGGGCAAGCAAAGCTTAAAATAGTCAAGATTAATGTTTGTAAGTCAAACATTTAGTCCTTTTGTTATTATGTTGTTAAGTCAACACATACAGTATGGAAACATTATAATGACAAGATCAGATTTTTGTTGCTCATGAATGGTCAAAAATATTTAAAACCTGCTCTACTCTAGGGCTGTCACCATACCAGAAATTTGGTAGTCTGTACGAATACCACTGAAAATTTGCAATACTTGATACTGATTTTAATACTAATGAAATTTATGTATTTCACCATGAACTAATTTATTCCATTCCAGCAAGAAGGGCGTAATTTCATTGTTGTCATTTTCAACAAAATAATAATAGTCCTCAATTATCAGTTATAGTTCAAAGATAACAATGGAGCCTACAAACACACATGCACACACAACGCAATGGTAACGTTTGTTACATAACATTAGCTATCACCTCATTAGCATAAACAAAATTAGCCTTTATGAATGTGGTGTGTGGAGCATTACTTCAAGAGATGCATCTGCTTCACAGTTCACAAACACTAATGGTAACATTTCAAGATATGAACATTTTAACAACAAGATGTCAACAGAACATTTTTGAGAACCGAACTGCTTTTGAGATGCACATGTTTGAGGTATTCCGCTTCTTTGTTCCAAAAGATCTGATGTAGATTTTGGTAAAATATTCATAACTTGTCCTCAAATGCTAAATATCTCTAAACATGGCTTTTGAGGTGTTTTTCCCTGCAAGTCATTGTGGTTCGTTTTTGTTAACATCCCTATCAGCGGTGGAGAAATCACATTCTGTGACAGCTATTGTGGTGCTTTTATTTCCTTTGGTACCACAGAAAACAAGTACCATCACTTTTCTAGGATTTTGGTATCGACTTGTTACCAATGTATCGGTTCTCATGATATCCCAACTCTACTGCTAAACTATTCTTTTACCTACTTCCTCACCTGTTAACCATAGGTGTAGCGATTGTCTAGTCATCCATGCTTACTGTATGTACATTGAACTAAATATCATAATTTCGTCTTTTTATTTTTATTTGTATCTCTCTCTTTTCCCTCTACATTTTCACATTCATTTTTCTCTTAGCTGTGCATTCTGCGTCTGTTGAATAATTCAGTTTCAGTTGAAGGCTAGTCTGAACGTGTATGTGTGTTTGTGTTAGGTGTGTGTCTTTGAGTGCGTGTGTGTGTGTGTGTGTGTGCATGGGGTGCAGTGACGTGGGGCAAAGCTATTTTTGGGACTTGAATATGTGGAGAGAGAGAAACATAGAGAGGGAGTTTGTGTTAGATAGATTTTTCTTTTTTTCTCCATGCTCGTGTTCTTTAGTCACGTGCCCCGGCTGTTACTAGACAAACACTGCTGGAAACCTGCTCTCTACCTGCAGGGTATGCTGGCGCACACTCACACAAATGTGTACCCATACCCCTCACATATACACACATTAGTTGTGAGAGCAGGCAAGTGCACATACAGTGCTGTGGAAAAACTACTTGCCTTTTTCCTGATTTTTCACTTTTTTACATTTTTGTCACACTAAAATGATTCAGATCATCAAACAAATTTTAATATTACAGGAAGATAACCAAAGTAAATACAAAATGCAGTTTTTAAATGATGATTTCATTCATCAAGAGAAAAAAGCTGCGCAAGCGTGCCTGACCCTATGTGTGAAAAAGTAATTGTCTCCTAAACCTAATAACTGGTTGTCCAATTCTTGGTGGCAACATCTCCAATCAAGCATTTGGAATAACTGACAATGAGTCTTTTACATCACCGGGGACGAATTTTGTAGCTTTGCCATGGATTTCTCCCATGGATGCCAGTTTTGCCCAGTCTCTTTCTTATTGTTGAATCAAGAACACTGACCTTCACTGAGGCAAGTGAGGCCTGCTTTGTTTTTGACATTGTTCTGGATGCTTTTATAACCTCCTGGATGAGTTGTTGTTGTGCTCTTGGAGTAATGTTGGTAGGCCAGCCACTCCTTCATTTGTGAACAATGGCTTTCACCATATCAATTGTTTTTTTCTCATCTGTTCTTATTTTTTTAGATTGCAGTCTGAAGTGGTGTTTGTGCAGCTAAGAAATTAAATCATCATTTAAAAACAGCATTTTATATTTACTCTGCTTATCTTTGTGTAATATTAAAATTTGTTTAATAATCAAAATCATTTGTGACAAATGCAAAAAAAAGAAAAATCAGAAAGGGGCAGATACCTTTTCATAGCACTGTAGTAAAATCAGCAGGAGCTGTCAGGTACAAACACATATTCCTACAAACACCTGCATCACTTTCCTCAACCTACAGCAAAAATGTCACTGACTATCTGTACAGAACATACACACACAACCTCGTCAGCATCTTGTACGAAGTGACAGCTCTGCTTTATGTGGGTGATGAGGGTGAGGCAGTGGCAGGGGCAAGATAGAGACACAACATATGCTGTATGAAATAAGCAGCAAAGATGAGTGGGTGACTGTACTGCCCATACACACTGACTGATGCTAAGTCAGTCTGAGAGAGGCCAAGCGGGCTAAACTGGCCTTCGGGTGCTACAATTTGTTTGGCAGTGCAGCCAGACATGTTGCCAAAGTGGGATAAATGTGAAATGGTAATGCTGTATTTTTGTAGCTTTAAGGACATGCATTCTGTTTGGGTTTTTCGTCAGATTGTATGCTTTGTTTTTTTTGGTCGATGTTGTAACCATGCTTTTTGACCACTGGTCACAGTGGTCACAAGTTCATTTCTGAAAAATTGTCATTAGTTCATCTTTTGCTTGTCAGTGGAAGCCATTTGCTTGTTGTGCACATTCTTAAAGAGCTGGTATGATGAAGGAAAAAAGGGTTTCAGATTAAGGTGATGGCAGGGGGTGGGTTTGGGTCAGGAGCAGTGGTCTCAAACTCATTTCTGTCTGCTGTTTTTAAGTCATTTAAAATGTTCAATCTCCTACCTGGAGAGTGAGTGATGTTGAAACTGCTCAGTGTGGTGTCACACCAAGGGGTGAAATCAGTCCACCTGTGTCCAGCTATGCATAGTGCATACAGACGCTATGGAAAACACAACTTCTGTAGACATGAGTTTGCAAGTGAGGAGAAAAGCAAGATGTTAGACATCTGTCTTGCTTTTACCAGAGAATGTGGACAAACTAATCTTCCTCGTACACAACAGGAATAGTGTAGAGGGTAAACTTAAGGCTCAGTGAGCTTTCAATGTTAAATTAGTTTGTGTTTTAAAATGCATGCTGCTCCAGAGCCCAAAATCGTATTCGGGACAGTCCTAGTTAACAGATCTCTGCATAACAACTGTGTTACTTCATTTACATCTCCAGCGGCTGCAGTTGTGTAGGCAGGCACAACATAAGGGAATATGTATTATTCATGAGGTTATGTTGCCTTTGGCTGGGGTTTAACAAGCAGGCCACACCCTCAGTCCGTCTGAGTAAGGGCTCATAAATATATAGAAATGTTTATCTTAATAACTTTTGAATTTGCCTGCGTGATAACAGGGAGGGATTTTAGCTCTTGGTAAAGATCGATTTAAAGAAATGCAAGTGAATGTAATGTCATAGATGTGATTAAAATACACTCATTATTACAAAAAATGTGTGGAAAAAGACTCTCATACCAGCTCTGTAACTGCCTGACCAAAGAAGTTTAATGTTGGAAGTCACAAGAGAAGTGAATTAATACATATCCTCGTTCTGGACGGAGATGGTGTACATGTGAAGGTGTACATTTGCTAGTTATACAGAGACTCCATTTGAGTATTCTGGAGCTGTTACTCTTGCCTTAAAATATTATATTTTAGTAATATAAAGATGTATCAGTATTTTTAAATGAATGTGTTCTGACAATGCTAGGAATGCTGGGAAACATCTGAAATTAGATAAACTTGTAACTGTGGCTTGTAATTTTCTATTCTAAATGTATAATCTAGGGCTTAAATGAAGTGCTTAAACCATGTCTCTTATCTTTAATGGCTGCTGATTATCAAAATTATTAGATAGGTTTCAAACACAGTGCTTAATCCCATTCCTTTTATCAAATCAGTGTTGCTGAGGGAAAAGTGACAGGAAAATGAAGTAATCATTTGAGCTGTTCGGCTGCTGCTCTGCTGCATAATGTAACAGGAAAGAGAAGGAGAGGAAGGGAAGAGAAAGGAGCGCCTTTTTGTTTTCTTCTGTAAAACATCCAGAATCAGTGTGTGCAGCACAAGTAGAGGACATTTGAAAGTTATATTTGACGGACTGAGGAAACAAATTGTTAACATTTGAGACATTACTGCTATTCCATATGAACAATGCATGATTTTGGCTCCATTTGTTTTCATAATTGTCAGATGTCTGTCAATCAAGTTAACTTAAAATATTGAAGATGATATTAAAAAGATTTTTTTAAATCCACATTTAAATGTGTTATTCAGTGAACTAGAATAATGGAGTTTATTGGAAATAAATCAATAGTGGGTTTCTGAGTGAGAAAGGCCCTGGCTATTGTGCTTGGTTTTATTAATATGAAGCCTGGCACCTTCCCAAAGGGTAGCAGCTGTACTGGACTCCATTGGCATACAAGTGTAGTGTAGTGACATGAAGTCTAGTGTTGGTGCACATGTGTACTTACTGTACATATATGCAGCATGTGCCTGAATTGTAATATTGCATGTATGCAGTGGAGAGAGGGGCTGTTGTCGTTGAAATGTGATAATTGCCTGACTGTCCTCAACGTTGCTAGAAGTAAAAAGCTATCATTAGGCTATAAAAAATCTACACCATGGTTGCATGGCTTCATGCATTGCATGTTCTACAAAAGCCTGCTACCCGCCGTGACCTTCTCTAGAGGTGTTCCTGGCTGTGACAATTGTTAGTCTCACATCCTGAATAAAAAAATATAGATAGCAGAGTTGGTGATGTATATTGTTTGCAACCTTTAAATGAATCACGAGTGGGGTATTTACTGGTTAATTTTACATCATAGAACAAAATGTGAAAATCTCTTGACCTGGTGTTAACATCAGGCCGTAGTAAAAACCCATTGACTTCAGTATGAGGGAACTGGAAGTGCTAAAAGGCTAACTTTTCTTCTTCTTTTCAGGATCATTTTAATGAATGATGGTGTCTGTGTGAAAGCATGTGAGAGCTGCAGTGATTTTTATGTAGTGCTGTGTGTCACTGGTGCACACATAACAGTATGATGTATGGTCTCCAACCCACTCTTCTCCTTTATTCCCCCCTACCTTTATACAGTATATGTGTGTGTGTTCTGCCGCTAACCTACTTTCAACCGAGCATACACACCACCCAGGAGAAAAAAATACCGCAATATTCTCACACCCTTCTGTCATTGTTTATCCCTCATTCAGCACTCCTCTGCTCTTCGTCTCTGCCCTTCTCTCTCTTTCTCTCACTCTCTGACTTTTCTTTCCCTCCCTCTGCTATGTCCTCGCCCTTCCTCTCTCTTTTATTCCTCATCACCCACTATTTTCAATCATGTTTTTGCCCACGGGACAGGTTCTTTCTTTCTTCTTCTATTTCCCTTTCTCCTACTCTCATTTCACTTTTATTTAGTCTTCCATACAGTACATTTCCCTCGTATGCAACCTTTTTTTTCTGCCATTGCCATACTCGGTCTCTAGCCTGTTCATTTGCTGACATGGCATCTTTCTTTCGCTCTCTCATTCGATATTGAATGGAGATGGCATGATAGAGATAGGGATGATTGATGCACAGGCTCAGTGAGAGAAAGGTGGACTCATGAGAAATGGGAAGGAGAATCTCAATAAAAAATAGGAGAGATGGGGAGAAATGATGAGGAATAATGATGTGGTGGAAAAATGAGAGACCTAGAAGAATGTAAGAGGGTATGGAGATATAAAGAAGACAGAGAGAGAAAGTGAAACCTTAACGCGGTGGTAAGAAAAAATATGTTGGTGAGAAACAGGTTGGTATTTAATTTAGGAGGTAGGAGAGACAATATGGTGCAGTGACGGACAAGGCTAAGAAAAGGCTAGTAGAAGTTTGTGTTTGCATGTGTGTGCGTCATTTGGCTCCAGTGGTGCACTTTTAAGGGTTCACTACCCTTTTGTTGGCGAGACATAACAGTCTACGACCTACTGCTGTCCCCATTACAGTGTGTATATACACAAACGCACCTGGACAGATGATAAAAAGCAAGCCTATGCAGAACCATGAGTAGAGGGATAAACACAAGGTGTGTGTGTGTGTGTGTGTGTGTGTGTGTGTGTGTGTGTGTGTGTGTGTGTGTGTGTGAGAAAGAGAGAGAGGCTGAGGACAGATAAAACGGATAGATGAAGGGCAGGATACAAGACAGCAACATATCCTCATCTCTCTGTCTCTCTCTCTTTCTAGCTCTCTTTCTCACCCCTGATTCTTCCTTTGCTTTTAACTTTGTCATGTTTCTATAAATAGCCATTGAGAAAGAGAAGGAAGGAAGAGGAGATTCATTTTTGAAAGGTTTATGGCACAGTGTGAGTCATTTATTCATATGCTCAATTTGTGTATATACTGCATAGAAATGAAGTATGTGTGTCTACATAGGGGGATCTTTATTTTTTGACTCTGAATATTACACACACACACAAATGCACATACGCAGACTGTAATGAGTTAGCAAATCATGCAGCACCGTGAAACAAAATGCAAATCCAAATATACAAAATGATAGTCCTATACACAGCTTAGTCAATTCTCATTAGGATGTGTTTTTAATGCACAGTGCACACATTTGTCTTTTTGTCCCTGTCTCTCTCTCCTTCTCACTCCCCCTCTCCTTGTTCCTCTGATCCTCCTTGATTCTCTCTCTCTTGTTCGTTCCTTTCTCTTTTTCAGTTTTCAGTCAGCTACACCTTTCCCTCTGACAGGTAAACACGTAAACATATTCCCCACTAACCCTTGCAGGTGGCCTTTTCCTTTCAAGCATGGGTCCTTTTCAGTATCTTAGCATGTTCCCAGGACTATGCTCTTCTAGACGAAGATCTCAGATGTTGTTGGAATCTGCTGGAACCAGTTTCCCTGTTTGGGGGGGTGACAGCCCAGAATGTACCATTACCACTTGCTTTCGCCTTCCACATCTTTTCTAGCTCTTCTCTCAGCTCTTGGTATTACTTGAGCTTCTCATGTTCCTTCATCCTGTTGTTGCCATCGCTTGGGATTGCTACATCTATCAACTTGAACTTCTGCTTGTCAGTCTGGATTGGGGGTGAAACCGTCCATGCATTGTGAGAAGCTTCCTTTTTTGGGCAGTTTATTATCCTGTTCTTTAATTAGCTTTAATCTTTGCAGGTACTTGATGGTTGCTGCTTTTCTTGTGGCCATCATGGTTATCATTTGCCTGTGGGTACTTCTAGCTGTTCTGTCTGCTATGTTGTCTTCTGGTAGAGCAATGCTCTCATTTCTGACTACCTTTCCTTGCTTTAACCTCTGACTACACCTATCCAGTCTGAATCATGTTGATCCTGGTGTTGTGAATTAGTAAATCGATGTTTCATTAACTCTTGGCATACAGCTTGATGTTGTCCGTATAGAGTAGGTGGCTGATGGTTGCTCCATTCCATAGTCTGTATCTATAGCCAGTCTTGTTGATTATCTGGCTGAGGGGGTTCAGGCCTATGCATAACAACAGTGGGCACAGAGCATCTCCTTGGTAAATCCCACACTTGATGGCGACCTGTGCAATTGGCTTGGAGAGTCCCAAGCATTCCAGGATCCATGTGTGAGGCATCGAGTCATAGGCTTTCTTGTAATTAATCAAGGGGGTGCACAGGTTTGTATGTCTGGTCTTGCAGTCTCAAGTGACTGCTGTGTCTACCAGTAGCTGGTGTTCATCTATTCATCAGTTCTATTCATCTTAGCGGCTATGATGCCTAAGGGTCCTGGGGGTCCTTCATGAGCAGGACTGGCTGGCCTTCAGTCAACCATTCTGGGTGTGTCTTATCTTTTAGCAGCTTGTTTATTTGTGCTTCCAGTCATTCATGGAGTGTGTGTGTGTGTGTGTGTGTGTGTGTGTGTGTGTGTGTGTGTGTGTATATATATATGTGTATATATATATATATATATATATATATATATATACACACACACACACCTAACCATCAAAAACTGTACATGCACGTGATCACTTGCACAGAACACACACTGCTTTTTTCATTTTTCCCTTCATCATGACTAGGAAAAGCAAAAATATACACCAAGGTCAACACTCATACAGACACACACGGAGACAGGCATGTACATGCAACACACATGCGCACATATGCTTTATGTTTCCATAAATAGCTTTCTCTTTACTTCAGTCTCCTTATTCACATTTCCCCTCCTCCACAGTACCATGGGAATGGCTGCTCCCAAAGGAAGCAGGCAAGTAGGAAAAAGGTGAGGAAGAGGGGAAAGAATAGCATCGAATAGAACAGGAAAAGAGTGCTATTGATTTTTTTTCCTTAATCTCATCTTTCTATTGTCAATGTCTTTTTCTCTCTCTCTCTGTTCTTCCCTCCTCACTTGATCCATCAGTCATCTCCTTCACAAATTTACACTTAGAATTTTTATTTATATCTCCACTAATGCTCTCTCCTCTTTCAAATGTATCTATTTTGCTTTGACCTGTGCGTGTGTGTGCGTGTGTGTAAGTGCGTGCGTGTGTGTGCATGTGTGTGTGTGCATGTGTGTGTGTGCATGTGTGTGTGTGCATGTGTGTGTGTGCATGTGTGTGTGCGTGCGTGCGTAACAGGCATTGTAACGGACACAATTAGATGTACAATGGAATACTTCCTGTTTGTTTTGTCTCTCTCTTTAAACCTTGTGTACACAGAGCCAAATGATGATGTCACAATAAATCTCATTCAGTGTTCAGGCATGTTATCACACACTAACACTTTAATATTGCCTGTGTGTCTGTTTGTTTGTTTCTGTGTGTGTGTGTTTTTTTTTGGTTTTGTTTTATTTGTTTGTCTGTGTGGGTGGTGTGGTGGTGTGTTATCAGAACATACACTTAGAGGAACATATTTAACTGACTCATAATGATGTGTGTGTGTGGGGGGGTGTGTGTGGGTGTGAGTGTGTGTAACCATGCAGCATTGGCAGTGAGAGGCCAGACATCAGTACATTCGAGCTATAGGCCTAGTGTATGTTTGAGTCGGTATATATTGTAAATCTGACATGAAAGAGGGGATTTCATCTTAGTTGTGAGATAATTTTGTTACTTAGTTTTCAATGAGATGAACATGACCATTAGGCCCATAGTAATACCTGAAGGTTACCAAGGAAATGGTTTTAAAATGCTTATAGATCTTACTTGCATCCTTTTACAGACAGACCAGTGCGTTGACTTAATATTATATAGTAATGTTCTCTTTTAGCAATTGCTTTCTGTGTCCTCTCCATATATACTATGGCACATGATGAGCAGGATTTATGTTTTCATTATTGTATGTAGCTTTTGAGTAAATATTCTGATTAGATTGTTGTTGTACTTTTCTGAATAACTTTGGATATTAATAAGGTAATTTTATTTTTTACTTACTGAAGGGCTTTGTAATTTTGGCAAAACTACTGCCAGGGAGCAGAACAAGTGTTTTTTTACAGGGTAATACAAACTATCAAAAGCTCAAACCTGCAGAAACGTTACACACACACACACACACACACACACACACACACACACACACACACACACACACACACACACACACACACACACAGTGTATGTATCTATAATTAGTATGATATTTTCCTGATTATAGATAGAAGCTCATTGAAATATGTAACATTGCTGACCATTATGACTTAATTATGGCCTCCAGGGGCCAGTAATATTAATAATAATAGTAATATAAAGTAATATTGCTTTTATGCAAATTTAGCAGATAATTCTGTGACAATGGGTACAATAGCATGCAAATATTTGTTAGTTAGATAATTAGCTTAAAGAGCCCATATTATGCAAAAACCCCCTTGGCTGAAAAGCACTGGCATTGTTTTTCCTCGCTACAGCAGACTAAAGTTTTGTGGTTGAAGCTCTAAGATGGACTGATTCTGATTCAGTCTGTGATAAATAAATGTATAAAACTGGGTGACATTCAAAATTTGAAACTCCAAGTGTTATGAAAACCAAGTGTTTTGTCTTGTTTGTTTACTGGGTTAGCTTGTTGACTGTAGCTACATTAGCTGGACAGAAATTGTTTAGATTTGTGTCTCAGGAAGTTTGTTCCTTGACTGACTTCCCTCACTCCGTTTGAGTGGATGATTCTAGCCACCATCATTGCCAACTGCATCGTCCTGGCTTTAGAACAACATTTGCCTGATGGGGACAAGACTCCGTTGTCTGAACGCCTGGTAAGTTAAACAGACGTGAAGCAAAGGTAAGCTTAATTAAATCCAGACGACAGTTCTGACTCTTCACTCATTTGACGTCAGTGGTGATGTATGCAAGCACACAAGTAAAACAAGGATTTCACCTTCGAAATAGTAATGATGAAAATGTTCTGTGCATTATGACACACAAGGATGCCTTAGGAATACATGGAAATATGTTGTTATATTTTAATGTAAACCTGTATGTCTAGATATAAATCAGAAAAAAAAATTATCTCTCTTCTCTAAGTATCTAAGCTGAAGTTATCTCTCACAATGCACACATTTAAAGAAATGCTTCTTCTGAACACAAATTTGTCTACCTATTGATAGCTGTCTCATAGTGTTTTTTTTTTTAATCCTTTTTAATTTTTATTCATTTTCCTTGTCTCTTCTTTCTTCCATTCTGTCCTTTGCCTGCTTGCTCTCTGTCTCTTTCATCTACTCAGGATGATACGGAGCCGTACTTTATAGGGATCTTCTGTTTTGAGTCTGGAATAAAGATTCTTGCCCTTGGTTTTGCCTTTCATAAGAACTCCTACCTGAGGAACGGATGGAACGTCATGGACTTTGTGGTGGTGCTCACCGGGTGAGTGGAAAACAAACACAAGCTGAGCTCACACTTATTACAAACACATGTGTTAGTATGTAAATGTATAAGCCCTCAAATACGGCTAAATACAAGGCAGAATCAGATATGGTTTTCCCTGAGCTCTGTATACAAACCTGCACCTCAAGAAGGAATTTGGCATTTATGTTGTGTAGTTGTGTGTTCATGCATGTGTGTGTGTTGTGAATGTTTTCCTCTGCTCTCTTGCCTTAATGAATGACCCCACTCTGGGCAAGGCAGCAGTCAGATCACAGAGCAGAACAGCAGGCAGCCAGTAGCCTGGGAAGTGAACAAATGTCACTGCAATATACACAGTGAAAGAAGAGGTGGGGGGCACAGAGGGAACAGGCATTGTAGAGAAGGTAAGGTAAAAAATACAGGTGTTGGTACCTAGTAAAGGACAGCGAGACAACTGGAACCAATAGTCAGAGACAACAGAGTGCTTGAAATGAAGTGAGGGCTAACAGTACATGAACTCCTCCATTTTTAATTGTATAATAGACTATAGAAAAGGACCAGCGTAAATAGATAACATGGTGGAGGGACAAGAGCGTAATGTTTGTGTTTACAAATCACTGTATTTTAACAGATGAAATGTCTCCTTTCTTACTTCACAAGTCAAATACTAAAACTGTGTTACTATAGGCTCATATGTGGAGTATTGTGTGGGAGTTTTGGCACAGATTATTATGTTGAGGTCATTTGCATGTTTATTTGCATGCATCTGGTGATTTGGAAAGCTTCATGGATTACATAAACTGTGTGCATCTTTTGCTGACAAAACACCAGCAAAACTAGTCATTGCCCCCCTCTGTCCACCTGTCTTTATTTCACACACTCAGATACTCATACACACTCACTGAGCAAGTGAGTACTCAGTCTGGCAGTATGTCCTTATGCTTTAATAAGAGCAATCATGAAGCCAAGCTCATCTCAGCGTGGCACAACAGAGTGACTGTAAGAGAGAAGAGGAGTGAGAAAACGAGTGTCAGCAAGACAGCAGGAAGTAGTGAGGAAGAGAGGTAGAGCAGGAGAAGGAGAGGCTGCATGTAAAACTTCCATTAAGTGCCTCACATAATCCCTGTCTGTGTTTTTAATAGGAAATATTAACAGCTTGAGTTTTACTTGTTGAATGAACAAATCTATGCATTGCTGCATAGGCATAAACTCTTAAGCTACTTTTACACAGCTATTTGCCCTATGGTTAAAACAGTGCAGGAGGTTATTCTGATGGCGTGATGTTTCACATACCAGAGAAACAAAGTTCAGTTAAAGGGATTTATTTATTTAAAGTTTACAACAGTAGTTCTAATATTCACAGACACTGCTGCGTAGCTCTGGAAAGTTATCCCAGTGCAATCTGTTTAGTCTTTGTCATGATCTTCAGGTAAACTTTAAAAATATGGCATTACAAATTAGAAGTAATCCACCAGTAGTGTGCAGTTTCATGTGTTAGTCATGTTTTTTTTTCTGCAGAGTCATTCTAAACATGGTCTTAAGAGTCTTTTTAGGCTTCCTTCCCAGTATTTCTAAAGGCATTCCCTGCTCTCTTTCTCTGTTCCCCTATCTCTCTGTTGCACTGACCAGTCTGTTGGTAGATTCTTGAGCAGTGAGCAGCAGTGAGTAAAGGTGTAGTGCAGGTAGTAGTGAGTTCTGCCAGTATTGATTGCTAAAAGGCAGGCATACACCTAAAATAAAGCTGATAGTGTTATCATTACATGACTGGCAAGAACATTAAAATAAGTTTTAAAAAAATATCTGAGGGAATAAATTAGGATAAAACATGTCTGTGTGGCTCTAGAATCTGAGACGTTACGACACCATAAAGCGTCAGTGGAAATAACAATCTGTGTGAATTGATTAAATCACACAATTAAACACTTTTTTTTTCAGGTTCATAAAGTAACTATAGAAAAGTTGCATGCAGAGTTATAATGTGATGGAGAGAGAACATACTAAGCAACAGCCAAAGGACGAATTGAGAATGTAGCAAAAATATCATCTAACAGTTCCATATCTCCTCATAACTCCTGATACGTTATGTACACCAACTGAAGTCAGTACATTTTATACTCATACACATACTACACACACACGTTTATTGTGTTTTCTGTGGATGATGGTTGCATTTTCAGCAGTGGATTTCTCTGAAGATAAAAGGCTACTTGGCCTTTTTACCTACCTCTGGCCAAAACCTTTGATAACACAGTGACCAGTGTGTGCGCACATGCACCCGCACATTTCCACTTCAAACATTCCTTTCCATTTCCTCCTCACCCCTGGTGTGCGGCTCTCTCTTTAAGAGCAAACAAAGGCAAACACACAAATGGCACTTAACATGTCTGAATAGATTAGCTATTCACTTTGCTGCCTTGTTGGATGTCTGTTGATTTGTGTGCACCCGTGTTTCTTTCAGTTAACCAACTGAATGTGTACGTGTATTTGTTGTAGTAGATTGCACAAGTGATTTGGCACTGGGAATAAGTTAGATGTATTTTTATGCCCACTATTGATCATTAGTCCAATTACACTTAGTTTACAGCCATTCTTGCCTTGCATAGTCCCTCTACTTCGACCCTTGTCCAGGTTCTTTCGGTGATATACAATTGGTACAGTAAAGTGAAGGAAGAAAGCATTTTAGTTGATTTCAAACATTCTTACTGAAGTCATACTGAAATGACCTTGAAATCAACTAAACTTTTAATAAAATTTTAATCTATGTTGAAAAGAATAAGTGTTGTTTGCCTGAAAATGTGTATAATATGATTATATTATGAGATTAAAATGAGATTATTCAGGATTATATAGAGATGCTGAATCTGAAATAGATGAATCATGGTAACAGGGGAAAGCAGGGAGACAAAGAAAGTTGCAAGTTTAGAGAAGAAATGAAGCAGGATGGTCAGTGATGTGGACAAAGGCAATTAGCCACATTTAGCTGAAGTCAGCGGGAAACCAGATGGAGAGAGGGGGCAAAAAGATTGTTTGTATAATGTGTTGGATTCCCATGAGAATGGGTCAGTGGGTAGATTGTGTAATAACAAAATTGCGTCATGCAATTCTGCTTAATCATTGGAATATAAAATGAAGTTTGTATGTTGTTTATTTAATTTAAGTGTATAAAGCGTACTGTCGACATCATGTCTGTCGGTGACAAGGAATAAATTGTGTTCTGTCGCTTATTCCAGATGACCCACTTTCCACTGTGCATATGTGAATAGAATTATTCTCACTCAATATATTTGCTTGCCAACCCGCCTGTTTGCAGTGGAGATCGGTGTTTATGGGTTTGTCTTTTGTGTGTCTGCTTTTGTATGCACGTGGGTACATTGTCTATGGAAGTTGTGATACACTTACATTAAAGAGAGGAGAAGGAAAAGAAAAAAGACAATCAATTAGGTTCCTCACTTGGCCCTGTTACCAAGGTGATACAGAGATTCTATCAATGAGCCAAGGTCCCTGTTGCCATGGAAACACTTATGAATGAGAAAGGACCCTGTAACCGTGGAGACGATGTGAATGAGGAACTGCCTCATTGGCTTGACAATGTTTGTGACGGTGGATGCTGTTTTTTTTATGATCATGATCATTATTGTTGTCGTTATCACTGTAGTTGTAGTCATGTTATAGAAATAGATCGCATAAAGTCCATACATTTTCTCAAATGGCTGTGATATTGCAATAATATCATGTATTTCAAGTATGCACGCATTCTCATTTTTCACGTAAACGTGTGTGTTTTGGTTTGGTCCTTCGTGTCTGCACACAGTGAGATACTAGCCATATGCAGATTATTCCTTTCAGAAGATGCTATGCTCACACTCGGTACATTTGAATCCACACGTCCGCACATTTTGAACATTAAATTCAGTCGGCTGGCTAACAGCAGTCTTATCAGTCCGTCAGTCTGAAGTTGCTGCTTGTTCTTTGTTTTTGTGTCTACCTTTCCTCTCTTTATACTCTGTCGAGAGTCTCTCGAGTAATGAAATCCAAGGTTTATTTTCCAGCATGAGCAGACTAAACTCTACTCTAAACTCTTAAGAATGTATGTAAAAAAATAAAAATGTTGCCAACAGATAATTGCTGGAAAATAAACTAAATATCTAATAAATATCAAATTGTTTTGAGAAGGATATTTAACATGTGAAATTTACTTCTTACTTACCTCCTGGTGGACAGACTTAAAGATGTAGTTGGCATTTCTACACTGTAATACCATGTTAATTATTCACTGCTATATACAGACTATATTGGCAGTCACCTAATTGATACATTGGATGAATGATTTTTAGGTCCGGTTTTAATTAATATATTTCCCAATGCGCCATCTGATTAATTTCTATTCCTTTGCAAATGACAGAATATTGGATTCAGTGAATTGCTCAAGGGCCATAATGTTTTAGCCACACTTGCAGCTAAAGTACAGTGTTGCCTTGTGACTAAACCAGGAGCCTCTCAGTTACAAGTCAGCCTATGATGAGGTATTTGATATCGCACAATGTCATTACAAGGACCCTAGCTTACACTTGTGCTGGAGCACCTATCACTGGGGGCTTCCTGGTAATGCAGTACTGCATTCAAAACCACAATTGAGGAGACGTTCATCCATAAAACCTGGGTCAGCGTTATTGTACTTCCCCTCATTGCAAATTTTGTAGGTCTACAAGCAAGGCAGGCTGACTTCAAACCTGTGATTAAGGCTCTGGTGTGTCACTGGGCCTCTTAGTGGAACAGCGCAAAGTGGAATTGTGTCAGATAGACAGAACAAGAGAGAGAGAGAGACGGTGAAAAGAAAGCGAGAAGTGGGAAAGGATGATGATTCACAGTGTGCGTCACACAAGAGGACTGACTGGATTTCTGGCAGCACATGGGAACATCTTAACCCTCTCAAGTACACACAAACAGCTTACAACTCTTTACTCAAATAGTGAGCAGGCGCTTTAACTCACGCCACCTCACATTCACTCTGCAGTCTGACCATGGCTTAAAGAGAAACAATTTAAACGTAGCAAGAATAAAAATAGGCAGGAAAAGGCAAGTCAGCATCTCTGATTCTCCCCATCTGTCACTGATCCCTCTCTCTGTTTCTTTCTGTCGCTCTGTCTCTCTGTGAGTCTTAACTTCCTCTCTATTATGCCTCTTCGTCCTCCCATCTTCTCACTCCTCCCCTTTCACTCTATCTTTCTCCTTTTTCATTTCCTAGTCTCCCTGTCATCTGGACACAAAACACTTTACCTTCAGCCCATCCTTCTTATTCTGATACACTTCTCTGTCCTTTTGCACTTGTCAGTTCTATCGATCAGCTCAGCTCTTACAGGATTTACATACAGTGCTCACCCAGTTGCTTGTAATGACTTGGCATGGGTTTGTGTGCGTGTGAGAAGGAAAGGGGGAGAAACGGGGAGAGGCTGACAGACAGGGACAAGCTTGACTAGCTTAAATATTGATTGCCTTTGCACATCTGTGCATTTGTCTCTTTCCTTTTAGGATCTTATCCACTGTGGGTTCAGATTTCGACTTGCGGACCCTCAGAGCTGTGCGAGTATTAAGGCCCCTCAAACTGGTGTCCGGCATTCCCAGTAAGTCAAAACTCTTTTGCTTTGACACTAAAAAATGCAGACTTCTTGATAACCTCCATTATCTCGAACAGATTCTTTATTTCTTAGCAGTACACATAAATGGATGGCAAAGTGGGTGACAAAATAAAATCTTTTGAGAAGATCAGAATAGCACAGAGAAGAATTTTGTGTCAAGGTTTTATGCAGCTTTTGTGTTGTTCTGCATAATGCACACAAAGTGTTTCAACAAAAGTGGTTCCTCTATGCACTCTATGCTTCTTTTTTAAATGTTATAGTGGCAGTAGTGCTCCAGCACCACTGCAGTGTTATTAATAGCTTTGACTCCACAACAGGGCTGAACCGGCAAATCAAGGCTTACACATCATAAGCTAAGCTTTCTGTGAAAGCCGAGCTAGAGCTGCATTACAATATGTGATATACATTTGTGACCACTGTCTGCGAAGCAACATTTAACATTTGTTATTTTAGACAGAACCTCACATGTTTTATTTTGACCATTACTTCAAAACGTTTTAACATTGAACATGTAGAATTTTATAGTACTATACTATATTGTATGATGAGAGGTCCCGTCCCTTCATCACAATGTAATATAAGACTTCAGGTAAGTAATTAAGTCCTATAGTATATATGGCCCTAATAATGTATACACTGTGTCCTCCAGGTTTACAGGTAGTGCTCAAATCCATCATGAAGGCCATGATTCCTCTGCTGCAAATTGGCCTGTTGCTTTTCTTTGCCATCCTTATGTTCGCCATCATCGGACTAGAATTCTACATGGGCAAATTCCACACAACCTGCTTCGACAATCACACAGGTAGCATGAGTATATGTGTGTTTGTCAGTAGAGAAGTCAGAACAGTTTGCACCTGTGTAAAGTGTCTGTATGTAGTGTCTGTGTCAGTATGGTTTAGCAATGTTTGTAGTACTCGCACAACACGTTTTGTAATGCGTTTCTTAAGATATCTGATTTATTGCTAATATTTGTAATAATATTTCCTGTGGAGTTTTGCGAACGAGTGCCACTTGCTATTCATTACCAATTAAAACACGTTTTGAAACACCTCCTGACGTCCGTTCATGTTCAGGTGAGATCCGAGAAGAGTTTCCATGTGGGACAGAGCTTCCGTCGCGGCTGTGTCCAGAGGGCACCACGTGTAGACAGTACTGGCTGGGACCAAACTATGGCATCACCCAGTTTGACAACATCCTGTTCGCTATTCTCACCGTCTTCCAGTGTATCACCATGGAGGGCTGGACTGACCTGCTCTACTATGTATGTATTGATGAACAGTGTTTAGAACACACTCCCACACTCAGTGACTATGTTATTATCCACTTTAGCTTTAGAAAAAAGGGCATGTTTGTGTATGTAATAAAGCAGCAATGAAAGGCACTGCAGGAACCAATGAAGGAACATTTATGTTTATGGAATATGAGCAATGGGCTACTGAGCAATAAGTAAATTGCAGGTCTCGCTAAAGAGAATGGTCCAGTTAGTTGAAGATGGTAACCTAGAATGCTAAAACCATAAGACCTTGAGACATAGATGAGCTGCACCAGCAGACTAAACACCTTAGTCAGTTCATTTAATTCAAATTGGAAATGATTAGATTCAGAGTTTCTTGCTATCTTTGCTTAGGGACAGTTTGACATAAATATTTAAATTATCGTCACATTTGGTGGCCATTTTGTGTTGATAAAACTGCCTGACAGTATCTGTGGTGGGGAAAAAAAGGTAAAAATCAGCGTAGTCAAATGCAGCTGCACATAGATTTAACTTATCCGACATTAGTCGGAATAGTACTTTAAATTTAACATCTTAAGCTGCACAATAAACTTTTTTTTCCTTTTATAACATACTAAAATTAAAGTGTTATGGTGTTCAGTGATTTTTACCTGTGCGCACTGTGCCTCCACATAAAATGGGTACCAGGTCTTGAGCAGTGTCATCACTCATGGGCAGGACTGAATGGTTCCTTGCTGTCAGTGGCAACAGTTGCTATGGAGACCAGATGTAGATGATGGTCTCTGAGTGTTACTGTAGTCATCTGTTTTCCCTTCTCCTTTCCTTCTAGTCTGTCTCATTCTTCCCATTTATCTTTTCTTAATTCCTTCTTTTTTCTTCATTACTTGTTTTTTTTTTTCTTTCTTTTCCATCTTTATCATCTTCATTCCTTTAACTCTCAGTCCCTCTCACTTGCTGTCTGTCTCCATGTGTCCCTCTTTCCCGGTGCTGCTCTATATTTAAAAGGGCCTGTTCAAGTTATTCTTGCAGCTGCTGGGGAGGGGAGCGATGAAAGTTTAATGGTAGAAAAAAGGGTCTGCGGTACATTGGGTACACAGCGGCAATTCCAGCTTACATGCAGGAAGAAGGAGAGATGGAGGAAGGAGGAGGCAGGGCAGGATATGTGAAGGAGAGTACAAACTGGGGAAAAGAAGAGATTGTGTAGAAGTGAGAAAGAGCAAAATGACAGTGACAGTGAGGAACAATAGAAATGTGGTGCAGGGAAGGTGAGAAGGAAGAAATAAAAGTAGGAAAAAACCTACATGAACATTTAAATAAATTAATATAGGATATATAGAAATGCAGGAGACATCAGTCATCAAGAAGGATGCAAAAGGAGGGAGAAAACAATAAGCATCGAATAAACAAAAAAGGAAGGCGAGTGTGGATGGGATGATAGTAGAGATAGAAAGGAGGAGAGCATTTGTTATACATTATTTACTCTGCACACAGCAGCTAAATAGAGTGGCAGATTTGCATTTACTTATTGAGATGACTTAAAGCAATATCATGTCAGCCCTGCTGTTTATTATTTCAACAGAACTGGACAAGTTTGAGAGCCCTGGCCACATTATCTGGACTTTAAAGGCAAATGTTCTCACATGATGTCAATGCTAGTTTCTTCTTTAATTCTATGTATTGCATAGAGCTGCTGAGACGGGGCATTTGAGAGACCTAAACATATATCAGTGTCTGGATTAAAATAAATTAATCTTAATTACAAACAAGCCTTTTAAATTGCATATTTCAGTTGTGTTAAAGATTGCCTGAGATTTTGGATTGTGGTGAATTTACCAGTGATCACTTTAATAAACTGTTTGATAAGTGATTTTTCTGTTATCCTAGATGCTATTATATCAAGCTTAGACATGCAGAACAAAACATTAATTGTCTGTGTTTGTGTCTGTGTGTGTGTTTCCAGAGCAATGATGCCTCAGGGAGTGCATGGAACTGGATGTATTTCATCCCTCTCATCATCATTGGATCCTTCTTCATGCTCAACCTGGTGCTGGGTGTGTTGTCAGGGTAAGTGTGAGTGTGTTTGACAAAGAAACTGTAAAAGTAGTTTATTCATATATTTCTTCAAACTATATACATTAAGAAATTGATAGATTTTAGAGATGAGTGTGACTAATAATGCAATGTGTCCACTAAACATGTGTTGTATGTGTGTGTGTGTCTGCAGGGAGTTTGCCAAAGAGAGAGAGCGTGTGGAGAACAGGAGAGAGTTCCTGAAGCTCAGGAGACAGCAGCAGATTGAAAGGGAACTTAATGGTTACCTGGAGTGGATTTGCAAAGCCGGTATGTGTGGTTGATTCTTCACACACACAAAAACACATAGAACAAGGTAAATGTGTTGCAAAAACACACCTATTGTATTGTAGTTCAGTCGGTTCTCAAAATTAATAATAAATCTTTTAGATACTTGTATGTAGATGTATTTATTATGAAATGTCTCCATGTTAGTTTTGATACATTAAAATAGAAAAATGAAAAAAAAATGAAATAAAGCCTAGTCAGCTTGTTTTACTGGTGCTTCAGCTTAAATGTATATTAACAAAGCGAACTTTCGTTCTTTTACTGTTCTCGCAGCTCTGATGGCCTAGGGGTGTAATATTACTGTGCACACTGTGAAATGGCTACATATTTACCTGAAGGTTGTATTTGTAGTAAATCAATATTTGATCGTTTCTTGTCCGCCAGGCAACATAAATGATCTCATGTATTGTTTGTTAATTTGTAAGAATACAACTGAGATTCATAGAGAAGTCATTTAATCTCAAGCACACTGACCACTTTACAATCATAAATGTGAATCATAAAAAGAGACAAACTTTAAATGGTATCTGCCTTATACATGTGTCTTCTTATTTTCCTATATTTATGCTGCCTTTTATATTGTACATGTTTGATTCTCTAGCAAGGATTGAATTTTTTTGGATTTGGATGGAGAAGACGCATGATTTGCAAGTAGTTCTCTCGTGTTTTTCACTCTGATGCATCTAAGAAGGGCAGGAAAGTAGAGAGGATAAGAAGAACGGAAGGTTGGATGCCGGAAACAGTGGATAAAGGGGATAGAAAGGATAGACCTTTGATCTTCTTGAAAAGACAATCTACATAAAAACAGGGGAACTAAAAAAAATATTTGAAAAGAATGGGAGGGATGAGAAACTGAGAAAAAGGTCCAGGATGAGAAAAGGTCCAGGCAAATATTTGTTTCCAGTTTTAATTAATATAATGAAACATAATATGACAGTTAATGAAAGTGTATAAGTAAACAAACATGAACTCTGTGTGATATACTGTTTTAACATTTGGTTTATGTGTGTTTTGTAGAAGAGGTCATCTTGGCAGATGATGAAAATGAAAGTGATTATGATGGTATGATTTTGCTGTTCTTATTGTAGTGTTAGTGCTAAACTAGAATGTCATCTAGTTTATGTATTTGGTTTTAACCATCAGTGACAGATTAAACACATGCTAATTTTTCTTAATTCCAGGCTCCCGCAGGAGAGCCACAAAGAATCATAAAAGCAAAGCTGAGCTTCTAAACCCAGAGGAAGGAGATGGAGATCTGGTAGTAGGTAGGATACATATTTTTTTTTACTCACTCACTTACTCACTCACTCACTCACTCACTCACTCACTCACTCACTCACTCACTCACTCACTCACTCACTCACTCACTCACTC
>JAUYWH010000026.1:15464725-15487417 GCA_034779795.1 Ctenopoma multispine
TCACTCACTCACTCACTCACTCACTCACTCACTCACTCACTCACTCACTCACTCACTCACTCACTCACTCACTCACAGGCTAACCAGAGGTATATAGATGTTATCTTATCTTGCATATCAGCATTACCTGACCCCCCCCCATCTCCTCACTTTCCTATCCCCAATTGCACTGCAATTCTCTCCTTGTGTTACTTTTTTATTTCCTGTCCTCAACCCCTCTGTCCTGCCCTTGTTACCTCCTCCTTACTTCACAAAAGAAAATGTAATCAGATAATATGCTTTGAAAAATATATTATTACTAAGTATTAAGTATCACAACGCACTGTACTTAAAAATACAAACACAGAACGTGAAATATCCCAGTTTAGGTTGAGATCTTGATGTAAATGTTTTTTGGTTACTTGTTAACTTTACTTTAAAGCTAATAATATACTATGTACCTTGCTAATCCCTTCAGGTTCACCGTTTGCCCGTGCCAGCTTAAAGAGCTCCAAGCTCGAGGGATCAACTTTCAAGCGGCGGGAGCGGCGGCTGCGCTTTCTTATTCGACGCATTGTTAAATCCCAGGGCTTCTACTGGACTGTCCTCTGTTTAGTGGGCCTCAATACGATGTGTGTGGCTGTAGTGCACTACAACCAGCCAGAACCACTTTCAGATTTTCTATGTGAGTAGGAAGAAGGAGGGTAGATGCATACCTAGTACAAGCAGGCACAGATTACCTCCTCAAAGGCATAAATACTCATCAGAGATTACTAGAAGGGAGTGGGTAGCTAATTCAGAAGTAAATATGAGTAAATCAACAAAGGTACTGCCATCTATATCTATGATCTATACAGTATTAATAGCTAATGGGTGTGACATGAGCATATGTGTGCAGTGGTAAACAGCATAGGCACATTACACAACTATATACAGTATTCTTTCTCACAGTTAACTTGCAAAGGTATGACTTAAATGTTTTTAATTATTTCTAGAGTAAACCACTTGTGATTCAGACTGTGTGAATGTTACCAAAGAAAGATAGTTCACTAGTTTATTCTTGACCCAAATAGTGTAACTCAGGTTACTAATGAACACGGTGAGATTTTGAGCTTGGAAAATGAGTGAAATATACTTTACTGTTTTGCAAACAGTACTTAAAATAACATTTTGTAAATGAAATGCATTACCATTCCATTCACACATGGGTGGATGAATGTAGGTGGGTGGATAATTTGCAGATACAGGTTGAAGGAGTTCTCTGTTTTCCTGCTTTTCTTCCTCATCGTCCTCTCTTATTGTCTTTTCATGTAGATTTTGCTGAATTCATCTTTCTGGGAATATTCTTGTCTGAGATGTTTATAAAGATGTATGGCCTGGGCAAACAGGCCTACCTGAACTCCTCCTTCAACTGCTTTGACTGCATTGTGAGTTCCATCGCACTACAAGCCCTACATAAAGAAACACTCACTGCACCCATACTGTACATGTACAACTGTGCACGCACATTCAGTCCATACACATACAAACATGCCATGCTGCACACTGGAAACAGAAATGCTGATGATATGCTGATGGGTGGACATCTTTGCTGGTCATGATGAATAACCATATGCTTGCATTTGATTGTGTTTGTATTAGGTGATATGTGGTAGTATATTTGAAGTGCTGTGGTCCATCATTCAGCCGGGCACATCATTTGGTATCAGCGTGCTACGAGCTCTCAGGTTATTGAGGATCTTCAAAGTTACCAAGTGAGTAAATTGCAAAATAGTTGTTTTTATGATATATATTGTATAATATTAACTAAAACACAATAACTAAACATGCATTGTTTGTCAGGTACTGGGCATCTTTACGTAACCTCGTCGTCTCTCTGCTCAACTCCATGAAGTCCATCATCAGCTTGCTCTTCCTGCTCTTCCTCTTCATAGTTGTCTTTGCCCTGCTGGGCATGCAGCTCTTCGGAGGACAGTCAGTACTGCGTTTTTTTAGTTTCTTCTTATCTCTTTTCCACTAAGTTGCTGTGTCACGTTTTCAGTAGTTTTACAAAGAAAAACATTGTTGTACATGTAGGATACTTCGTGACCTGATTGCTCTTTGTCTTCCTCTCCTTACTTCTGCTTCTCTATGTTTACTCTCACACTTCTCTTTTCCCTCTCTCTCTTCCATTAATTTTTCTCCCTTCTAGGTTTAATTTTGAAAATGGTACTCCTCCGACCAACTTCGATACCTTCCCTGCAGCAATAATGACAGTGTTCCAGGTGAGCAGAGAAGATGATGTACTGTAAAGGGGAGGGGGGAGAGGGAGGGAGTGAGAGGAGGGAGACAGAAGGGTAGGGGAAAGACGAGGGCTGGATTAGGACTAAAAGATTAAAGGACTAAAGAGGATTTGCGCATGAAGAAAAGATATAAAATGTAAAATGCTACTTCTGAATTCTTTAATGTCATTAAGGCAAAAGCATAATTGTACTAGAGCTTGTCTGCATGTTTAAGGTGTGTGAGAAAGAAGCTGAGTGTGAGTTTTCATCTTAGCATTTTAAATTATTACATATTACATATTGGGTGCAAGAGAACAGTAGGCACTCTTTATCAAACCATCAACAACTCGTGAGTGGTGAGTGGCTCTGACATTGCCTTTCTGTGCGCGTGCGCACGTGTGTGTACGTGTGTGTGTGTCAGATCCTGACTGGTGAGGACTGGAACATGGTGATGTATGATGGCATCAAGTCTCAGGGTGGAGTCAACAAGGGCATGGCCTTCTCTATCTTCTTCATTGTGCTCACTCTTTTTGGCAACTGTATCCTTTGAAAGTGAGAATGCAAAGACTCACTGTATGCACACAAAACATTAAGAGATTTCCTGTTATGTTTTAAAGTTTTTAGTTACTCACAAGATATTTCATACACAGCCATGCACATGTATACAGTATATTTGCATACACTGATACTGACACAGTTTATTGTAATCCACTTAAAGCTCATTCTGTAATCCTCACATTTTTGTAATTTATTGCACTAACTATCAGCAGAAATGTCATCTGTCATAGGGATGTTGATTTAACAGGAACACTATGTTAGTTTTGACCTTAGCTCTTATGAGATCCAGCAGCTCTTCCTGCCAAGGATTAGAATATATAAAGTGTTTTAGCCAATTTTTTTTGTCAGTTGCTATAATGTATGTGCATATTATGTATGTTTGTTCCACATTTCTTTAACTCTGTGTTCAGACACTCTGCTGAATGTATTCTTGGCTATCGCTGTGGACAATTTGGCCAACGCACAGGAACTCACCAAGGTACACTACAGTCCAGTTTCCTTAACATTAAAGTTTTTAGTATTTGAGTTCTCACCTTATTCTTCTGTTGCTTTCGTGTTCTTCCTAATCTCTGTCTCTGCAGGATGAACAAGAGGAAGAGGAGGCTGCCAGTCAGAAGCTTGCACTGCAGAAAGCCAAGGAGGTGGCTGAAGTCAGCCCCCTGTCTGCTGCCAACCTCTCCATTGCAGCGTGAGTTTCTGTCTCTATTACCGTTGCACTCTTGTTTTTATATCCATTTTAGAAATGTTTCACACCAGGCAGGGATTGTTATTGTAGACAATTTTCACTCATCTTTAAAGGCCCTCTGTCACCTGTATGGTTACTCACCATATTACACAAAGCACACTCCACGATGTTGCTTAAGCTTGGAACCACACTGCTATTTGTAAATCACTATCATCAGTCATGATACTGTTTCATTCTAAGAGAGACAGTGTTGTCACTGATGCAAAGTGCTGAGTAAATTACACTCATCCAGAATGCTTTTTTGTATACTGAACAGATTCACTCCAGACGAGATGTGGGAAGCTTGTAAGCTAAAAGTCTGCATGTCAAGGTTGTTTTTTTTTGACACCACATTTTCTCATTTCTACATTGGTGTTAAACTGCTTTTACTCTGCAGTTTTTTATATGCACATCCACTAACTATATACATTATTAATCTATACAATATTTCAGAAATATCTTCTTGATTGGATAGAAAAAAAGCATCATCCAATTTTTTATATTTGCATGTATACATGCACAGAGGATGTTATGTTTTGTATTCAACACAGAATTTAATGTTAAAATATAACATTCATTGGATATATTGTCTTTTCTTTTCTGGTCTCTTTTAGTCACAATTGTTGCCTACTAAAACACACGCACACATGCACGCATATGCGCACACACACAGTATTGAATTGATCTGGTCCAGCCCTCCCATGGTCAGCAGAATCAGAGTCTTTGATCTCTCTGTGTATATACAGAGGTCCTTCCTTTCACTCCTGGTAAAGTTCACACACACTCACTCATAGACACACTGTGGTCTGTCCATGAAAAAGCAGAACAGGAGAGCAGGAGCTACACACAGAGTACGTACACACAGTCCTGACCCCTACTGCTTTGACACATTGTCCACATACAGCACACAGATGCAATGAACAAGCGTGTTCAAAAGGTAAACTTTAAATTAGCTTTGCACAGACACATATCTACACTTGTTCATCATTTTATGAATTTTGTTACATTATGTACTTCACTGTGTTGTAAGAATTTGTGTCTGTGTATCGGCAAACGTTATTTTACCTGGGAGTTCTTTTAAATTTTAATATTTCTTTTTGAATATAATGTATATGTCTGTATGTGTGTTTGTGAGAAAGTCAGAGAGAGAAGGGAAGTATTTAGTTAAAAAAATATATATACATATGGTATATATTAAAACACAGCATCCCACAAAAAATATTTGCCCAGAAATCTGGCCACATCTATGACAGATGTCTCTACAAGTTGCATAGAACTAAAAGGGTAGATTTGGGTTTTGCTTTAGATTTTATTTAGCTGGTTTGCTTGAAATAACCTGTGTACTAGAGATGTAGGGCTGCAGTGTATCAGTGTAAATCCAAGTCCCTTACAGGAAGCTCTCATCCCAGTATAAAAAACGACTGACATTTAAATTCCCATGGAGATAGTCCTTGTTTTCTTAGCAGGGGTTTTAAAACTTCATCAGTGGTGCATGAATAATCTTTTAAGAAGATTCTATGGTAGATTCATGGATGCGCCTGCCATGAAAGCTACATAAAATCCATGGAAAACAGTTGTAAGGCTACTTAACCCCAACTAGTGCATTGTTGAACAGAAATGCAGGGATACACTAACAATTTAGTAAATAGTTTTTTAATCACTTTGTAGTTGAAACAATGTGATTTATTTTTTACAAGCAGTCAATGTGTTATAATTGTGCAAATTGAGTAAACCTTTGTGTCATTTATACTCAACAGCACAAGCTTATGAGTTGCTGTTTTGAGATGGAGGATCTCCTTTCACAGCTTAGTAGTTTATTTTGAATTGTAATGTAGTGCTATCTTTCAATTTAAAATACTGGACAGACAAATTGGAGCCTCAGAGATTAATATACAGTAGATGTAAGATGTAAGAAGCATATTGTAAAGATACAAATAATAATCTGGACAGAGTGGCAGTAGTCATGCGGGTCAAGTGACTGATGCAAGAAGGATGAAATAAAATTGCAAAAAATTGAGAGCAAAGAGAAATAAATGGGATTTATTTATATTCAGAGATGGAACAAACCGCATAGGTGGGTGTGAAAATTTGTGTTCATGTTTGTTGTTTGTGTGTGTGAAGGGTTGCATTCCAAAATGCTCAGTCTTTTTGGCTTGTCATTTTGTTGGTATTTGTTTTTGCCTTTCAGGGACATATTTTACTTTTATATTGTAGTATTCTGTATTTACGTCATATTTTATTTGAATAGTGAGCATTTGTCAGGGTAGACTTTTTTTCTTTTCTTTTTTACGGATAGCCCATTTTGGAATGAAACCCTCCCTCTGTTCTTTCGTGCCATCTCACTCACCAGCTGTTTCCCTCCTCAGCAACAAAGTACACAGTGAGTGTCACAACGCTACCGACCCCTTTCTGGACTGGTATTTATTTATTTGTTTATTCATTTCTGAATTCCTTCTGTTTTTTTAATTTATTACCATCTCTTGCTTTATTTTGTGTTAGAAAAAAAAAACCTCTTCCTCAATCCTTTGTTCCTGACTTTATTTCTGAATTCCATACATGGCTTTCTTTAGCTGTTACTTGTGTTGGCTTATTTTAAGAATACATTTTCTGTTGCCTGCACTGCACAGTGCGGCTGTTGCTTTACTGTGATTGACTGTCGGCCCTAAAAAGAAACACAGTTAAAGATGTTTACTCATAGATGTTTTAGAGGGTAAAAAAAGGAGGTGGTCACTGACAGTTTTGTTTTGTATTTTGTATTAAATTTAAAGACTTGCTGTCAGTCTAAACAATAATAAAAGCATGTGATCATTGTGACTTTACCATCTATTCAGTTAAGCACAGTGGTAATAAAGGTGACATTTTGGCTTTTTGTTTTTCATAAAGCCTGTTCATTAAATAATACATTATTTAGTTTAGGTAAGTTCAGTACAGGCTATGTATGACCTGTGAAGAAGTCACAACTCTGACCTTCCCTCAGTCTTATCCTCCAGTTTGTATCCCAACTAGCTTTACCAAAGTAGGGTTCTCCTGCCCTGTGCTTTGGCAAGCTGTGTAGACACCCAGAACCTTGCTCTGTTGAGCTGTCTTGTTCTGTAGGTCCAGCCAAATGATCCTTTAAATGTCTGTGGCCCCGAGTGTGTCTTTTTGTCCTGGCTATTTTTTGTACTTATATTTTTGGTGTTTGGTTTTCACGTCATTCTCATGTCTTTGTGTGTATATTTGCACAGCAGCACGTCTTAATACAGGTCTTTAATACTGTCGAACCCCTCCCCTATCTCCACCCTGCTTCATTTTGCAGTAAGGAGCAGCAGAAGAACCATATCAAGGGGATCAACAAGTCAGTGTGGGAACAACGCACCAAGGAGTTGAGGAAGCAGACCCTGGCATCGAGCCGTGAGGCACTCTACAATGAGCTGGACCCTGATGACCGCTGGAAGGCAAGGACAGGCAGGGAAGAGCAGAACAATGTAAAGGACAAGGCAAAAAAAGGCCCCTAGACTTGTGCTATCAGTGTACACAAGTGATGGCAATGATGATAATGATACTAAATTTAGTTTACCATTTATTTGGAGTAGATGCTGGACAATACCAAACATACTGTAACTCTATTCTACAGTTACAGTGTTCATTTTTTTTCCACCTCTTCCCCCCCGTAGGTGAACTTTTCACGGCACATCCGTCCAGACATTAAGACTCACCTGGATCGACCCTTGGTGGTTGACCCCCATGAGAACCGCAACAACAACACAAACAAAACTACTGCCAATAATTCAGACTATTGCTTCAGTCAGCACCATCCTGCTGATGAGCTCCACAGGCAAACATGCCTCCATGAACACAGTAGCCAAGTAGCAGGGGGTGGTGGAGGAGGCCCAGGTCCAGTCAGGCCTCCCTTGGAACGTGGGGAGTCTACGGAGAGCAGGCGGAGCCGTAAAGGTGAGCACCACCACCACACCTCTCAAGTTCGATTGGATGCTACAGTGATTCCTGGGCCAGGCTCAGAAGAAAGGCCATCTCGGCGGCATCACCACACTCGGAGTGGCAGTCGAGGGGGAGGGCAGTCGGAACACAGGAAGCCCAGGTCACATCGAAAGAATGCAGAAGATGGTGAGGGAAGTGGTGGAGTAAAAACGGGGAGGAACAGGAGCACAGGGGTGGACAGAGGTGGAGAAGGAGGAGAGCAAGAAGGAGCTGGGGATGGAAGTGAAAGGAGGCCAAGAAGAAATCGTCATGGCAATCAAACGGATGGCGAGGGGAAGAGGATGTGCCAGCGCAGAAGGAAGTATGTCCAGTGCATATGACAAGTTACAATTGCAACAAGGGCACTTATGGTTTCTCACAAAAGTATTATTCTTCTAAGATCTCCTGATCTAAAAAATGTTCTATGTTATGTATTCCATCTTCTTTCTGTACTGATATTTTTTCTCATTACATCTCTCTGAGTATCACCTCCTCCTTTCCTCTTTTTTTTTTTTTATTTATCTTGGTCTTTTTCTTCTTCTTCACTCTATCTAGGGATTGCAGTGTTCCTAACCTCTCTACCACACGACCAATCCAAAAGAGCCTCTCTAGGCAAGACAGTCAGTACAGTGAGGACATGGACAACCTTATGAATACCAAGCTGGTCTCTGGCTCTACCCCTCCTATTGAGGGTCATCCTAATCCAGCTGCCAATCGCACTGTGGTCCCTGGTTTTGGATCTGCCCTCCATCTTGCTAACAGTGGCACTCATGGGAGTTTGGTTACTTTAGATAGTTATGGGAAAATTGGGCATCACCGTGCCAACAGTGTCATCAGGCTTCCCCACCCTGACTACACAGCTATAGACATGCCAATTTTTCCATCTACCAATGCCATACTACAGGGTAAGATTTGTTGTTTTTCACTATGTAATATTGTATTTCTCTTCTTTCTTTTTATTCTTCTTAAACTGATTGTATATAACAAACTTTCATTTTCACGTCATCCACCCCGTTTTCACTCCCACTTTATATTCTATATTGTTTAGTCAACAAGAACGCCAACACTGAGCCTTTGCCAGCGAAGGAGGATAAAGATGATGATGATGATGAAAAGGGAGGTGAAGGGGGACCTAGGCCCATGCCTCCCTTTACATCCATGTTCATCCTGACCACTACCAACCCGTAAGTGGGGTGGTTACAGATTTATGCATACACACTTATACAGTATTTTGATCTACATAGGCTGACACAGAAATACAAAGGAAGTTGAGGGATTCAAATTAGTTAGATTTTTGCTTTGTATTTGGAACTAAATTCTTGATGGGGCGGGAAAGATCAACCTCCTATAACATAAGTATGCAGCTACAACAGAAGCATACGGAGACACATTAACAGTAAAACAGCAAATATTTTGTACTTACAAAGCAGATCCAGTGGTATGCATAGCACAAACACAAGTAAACAACGTCGTTTGTCTGTCCTAGGTTTCGACGGGCATGTCACTACATCTGCACCCTGCGTTATTTTGAGATGTGTATCCTGCTGGTCATTGCCATGAGCAGTATTGCCTTGGCTGCTGAAGATCCTGTCTGGCCTGAATCCCCTCGCAACAATGTAAGAAATTTTACATGCATACATTCATGTACCATGTAACTTTTGTTAAATGAATGCATGTTATCACAGTACCTATTTTTGTGTTTTTTCTCTCAAGTGTAGTTATTGGATTGTCAGCAGATGATAACGTAGCTAAGTTTGCAATCCATACTCTTGCATTTCTTTTGCACAGAATGTTTTGTTCGTTCAATTCAATTCAATTCAGTTTTATTTATATAGCGTCAGTCATCTCGAGGCACTTTACACTGTAAGGTTTAAGACTTTACAGAATATAAGTAAGGTAGATTAGACTTCAGGTTGGAAGTGCTCCTTTTACTACTGGTACCTAACAGTATGATAAGGATTCTCTTACTAAACTAACTAACTAAACAATAATATTGTGTAAAAACAGTGTAAAATTATTGGTAATAATAATAAATTGTATTTGTTAAACATTAAAATAAATCAGTGCTACAAGAAGCTGCATATTTCATAAATTATAAAACCTTAATAAAAGCTTAAGTAAAAGCAAAACCAACATCAATTTAATGACTAATCGTAATGTCTTTCTTGTTGTGCAGGTTCTGCGCTATTTTGACTATGTCTTCACAGGAGTGTTCACTTTTGAGATGCTGATAAAGGTAAGGCAGTATATCCCTGTTTATTCAAGTGTTGATCTTAAATAAGCGTAAGACACTCTTTTATTTCACATTAAGGTCAGATTGCACCTTCATTCTCAGAGTCTCACATGTCATTATCAGTGCTCTCTTTTCCTGTTGTAGATGGTGGATCTGGGCTTGGTCTTGCACCAGGGCTCTTATTTCCGGGATTTGTGGAACATCCTTGACTTTATTGTGGTTAGTGGTGCTCTGGTGGCCTTCGCCTTCACGTAAGTCTCCCTCCTACCCCCCGTCCTCTCTTCCTTCTTTGCTTATCCTTCTCTGCTGCCTGTCTGTTGCCTCACTGGCACCTTGGAGTACAGCCTCTCCTGTTCTTCTGTATTACCCAGAGCTCATTTTTAGGCTTGTTCTGTCTTTCCTTTATCTTCTTCTCTCTAACCTCCAGTTCTTTCATTCTGTCTCACATATTATCTATCTCCCTGTTAGCATTCCTCTGTCTTCTTGTATCATCTTACCACCTTTAATTTTTTTCTACCTATGCTTATAAATGGCCAATCCTCTACAGTTAGCCATTCCTCTGCCTTTTCTCTCTCATTTGACTTTGTCTCACAGCCCACTCATTTTCAAGCCCCACTACCAACCCACTGTACTTAAAAATATCCCCACATTTGTTTACAATCCACCTCCTTTCCCCCCCTGTGAGAGGTGAGGACCACCCTTTGCACCTGTAACCCTTTAGTGCCCAGGACGTTCTAAAGTTAAAGGCCCCAAGCAAAGCCAGGCCAGGTCATGCTGAACTTGCTCCCAAAAATCTCCATGACAACACAGGTACTTTAAACTCTACATAATCTGCATGTAAGTTTTATATGAATAAATTGGTTCAATTGGAGCTTTAGGTTATGAATATGATGCTGGGTACAAAGCATGCATGTTTTGGGATTTACTGTAATTTAAAGTAAAAGTGAAGCAGACCCATGAGACTGTTGTCAGTGTTAAATGTGATATAGTTTAAAGACATATACAGTTATTATAATGGTAATGCTTTAAACTTGTTACCTCTGACAGAAGTTTTCAGACACGTTATCTGCAGAAATATTGTGTAAGATTGTACTTGATTCCATTGCATGACTTTAAAAATCCAAGCTGTATTTTCAGGAAACCGTCTATGGGCATTAACGGGCTATATTTCATTTTTGTGGTCTTGTGTGTGAGGTACATGTGAGTGTGAAAAGGTAAGGGGGAATTGTAATAGATCTGGTAGACAGCATCAAAAGATACTCAGATACACAGTTTATATTTTTTTTTTATCAGAAAAAGGGAATATAATTTACTAGTTACATTGATTGTGTCACATTTTCATTTCAAAAAGTGACCATTTGTAATTTTTCAGAGACATTTTCATCAGCGACATCTAGAGTTTTACTGTTTTAACGGAGTGATAACTCATTCATATTTTACAGTTGAAGAAAGTTAATGTTGAACATTTCAGTTCAGTCAGTTATCTCTGCTGTATGTGCAGTCTGTTTGGAACCTTTTCCTTCAACAGTCCATTCATACCAAGCCTTCCCTTGTGTTGGGTAAGTGAAGTTATTTGGCTGGGATTGTGGCTGTTCCAGCCAATACATTTAACAACCACAATAATATAGCAACATTCTGTTTATGCCATAAGGTACCAGTACATCTGTGCAGTCAAATAAAGTTCAGTACTTTAGGCCTGCACTAAAAGTCTCCATGGCTAACCATGGAAATGGCTATGTGACGTAAATAATTGAATGCATTCTTTATAATGCATTTGACCAAGATTTGTTGCCACCTTAAATCTTGATGCATTTGAGTCATAAGCTTATAACATATTTTCTATATCTATATCAAGAAAACTGTTTTCCATTGGCCCTGGTAATTCAGCCTTTAAACTACTAAACTGTAGTAAAGCCCTAGCATTGAGAACTTGTATTATAGCCAGAAATGTCCCTAGTTAAAAGTCTCCACCCTCTCTTCTTTGCTTTTTGTCCTTCCTTTCATCTTATTTGTCATTCATAGCAAAACTCAAAATTTGTTGTACTTGTTACTTCTCATTAGTCTGGCCTACACAGTCCATATAATAGTTGTTTCTCTGAATGAGGAAAATAATATTCTACAAACTCATTCACTCTCGATATAATCATGTTCATCTCCATACCAGATATTTAAATGAACAATGTTGATTTTCTTCTACTTTTTGGTTTCTTTTTGATCAGGAGTATTCATTATCTTGAATCAGTTCATTTAAGCTAACTTTATGAATTATTTTCATATACTATTGTGGTTGGAGCCACAGCCTTTTTTTTGTGAAAGAGCAGCATGAATGAAGTAATATGGCAGATGCTCCAGGGTTCTGGTGGTGGTGCCCCATCTATTATTAGACTGTCTTTCTTTATTTGTGTGTTTTCCACTAAAACTCTTCCCCCTAATTTCCGGTTGTTAATGTGGTACACGTAAACCTGTCTGTGTTTCTGTTTTTGTGTTTGTTGTGTGTTTTTGCCCCTAACTCTGTGTCCACTAAGACCTTTGTTACATGTTGTATGTGGTTCAAGTCTATAACTATCTGCATTTTTTCATTCTTCATTAATTGTTGCAATGTTAAGATTCATATAGTAAAGACCGACAAGTTGATGTACGAAATAATGACAAATTCACAAAACAATCAATTAAGCCAGTTTGACCAATACAATAAGATGTAACTGCAATAGGGGTTAACAACACTAATGGTTGATAGGGAGATTTTAACCAGTCGGAAGAGACTCATACATATCCAGATAGTGCCTTAATTCAATTGGTGAAAATCAAACATCACTCCAGAAAGGCTCAGCAGTCTCATTGGAGATGTTTATCGCTCCTTTAATCCAATTAGTCTGGTCTGAGGGCTGGTATCTTGGACCGCTTGTGCCGCTGTCACATTTCTGCAAAAAGGCAGAGCTTCATATCCAGACAGGCTTCTGAAGCAGAGTTTAGTTAGTCTAAATCTTGACATATTGCATTTTTTTCACCATGTTTCTTAAAGTAATTTTATATGAAAAATAATAAAAGTGGCATCTTGGCCTCCCACTTCTAGCTGTCCTCATCAATAAGCACTAGTGTACAACTGAGCTTTTAGCTCATCTAGTGCTTTAAATGGTTGTGAACCAAGTTGAAATTATGAACTTGATTTTATGCATTTTCCAGATTAAATGATAATAGTAGTAAAAGTCACTCCTAGATGCAACATCTGGCTTGTAAAACAGTGACTGATGAAGTCTCAGTACAGACACTTCTTGTTTTAGAGTGTTTATATGCGTGTGTATGTTCGGATTGGTAACAATAGTCTATGGGTGGGAGGGTTGATCTAACAAAAAGCAGGCCTTGTGTTCTCTTTTTTCTCTCTCTGTCTCACATATGGATGTTTTTCTTCGAATCCCTCCTTTCTCTGTGTCCCATTCTGTTTCTTTTTCGCACCCTGTTTCTTTGTCTTTTTCCCTTTGTCTTGCTGTCTCTCACCCCTTTCTCATCTCTCCGTCTGGACCACCAACAGCGGCGGCGGGTAAAGTTCTTTCTTTTTCCTCCTCATTTTCTCCTTCTGCACTCTCTGTGCTTGTTCTTCTGACCACACATCTCTCTTTCCTTTTCATCCATCCCTCATCACAGTTGTACTTGTCTGTTCTTCCCTGTTTTCCATTGTTCACCATGGAACAGCTCTTACTCAAACACAACTAAACCTCAAGTTAACCTACACATTTATTGAATCACAGATAACATGTGATATTTTCTGCAATTCACAGGTTTATAACAGAAAATATGATTAATAAAGCAAATGTTGACAGAACCTAAACCAAAAAGTCTTTATTATGAAACTTCTTAATCAGACAGACAAAATGTGACCAAAACAAATGCACACACACACAAAATAGTGCACCGAAACATATCAGTGCTGAAGTAAAAGAATGGTAGACTGCATGTGTTCATGCATTCATGCAACATATGGTTTAACAGCTGTAAGACACAAGCAGCTGTACACACAGCTGTCTTCTCCCCCAAGGCCCACTATGATTGACCTTCAACCTTAATCTCTTTATCTTGATCTTCATACTGAATATGTGAGGAATTAAGCAGAAATACAATGAACGAAAAATAGTTTTTCACAATGCTTAGAAATTAGCCACAACATTTTTTTATGTTGTCTGTTATCTGTAGATTAGCCCTGTACAATTGTATCATGAATTAACTCCTGTATTGAATCTCATTAGATATTTACCTCTGTAAAATGTCAGTTTGTTAGCTGGCAGGCTTGATTATAGTTTTTTATATTTGTTAGGAGGGCTCAGTGTGACTGAAGTAAAAGTTCTTCTGTCCTCGCACATGTATCTATATAGCCAGAGTGATCAAACAAGAGGTTTGGCTTAGCATTATCTTAGTCTTTGCCTAAACTCCTACAAGACACGATTCCATGCTGTTTGAACAATGCTTTGAAACCAACTAATCCTAGTTATAGTTTAGAATGTATAGACATTAACAGGTTGAGTCATCAAAAGAGAGAGTTTGGCTGTTTATGCTAATCTTTACCACTTAAAAGTGGTGACGCAAGTCACTATATTGTAACTTGCGTTTAAAGTGTTTAAACTATCTACAGTGGGAGGCACCTCTAAGTGCCTACGTTAACAGGAGGGCACTTTAAGGCTTCTGTGATGCAGCTGCTCACAGAAAATATGGGGTTGTTTGCATCTCCCTTAGACCACGACTAAACTCTCTCTACAAATGTCTCTGTGTAGAGTACAGCTCACCATCACTCAAGCTGCTGCTTAAAAGAAGAAATATTGCAGCATGGAAAGCAAGTTTCGATGCAGCATGAATATATTTCACCATTAGCTGGGCATGTGCAAGCCGAGGCTTTAGCCATCTTTGTACAAAATTGAAATACTATAATGAACATATATGAGTGTATCTGCCAGATAGCATTCAGACAGGAATGATATCAGTTGTTCCCATAGCATGTACAATAGTTGCAAAACACCAACTAATTCTAGCATGTAGCTACAATGCTAACCTCACATTTAGAATTAAGGCTAAAGTGTAATATAGCAATGCTGCATGTGTTGCTATGTATTAAACCCAGACGCAGTTACTCATTTTGAGTTAACTCGGACACAAACCTCATCAAGGAATGGTTGCTCACTGCCATGTTGGAATTAAGAGGACTAAACCTGTCATTTCCGTGAACTTGCTGACGCTTTTAATTTGTGTGTATGTTTGTGTGTGTATGGTATGTGCATATCTTTGTGTGTGTGTGTGTGTGTGTGTGTGTGTGTGTGTGTGTGTGTGTGTGTGTGTGTATATAGGGGGAGCAGTAAGGGAAAAGACATCAGCACTATTAAGTCTCTGAGGGTCCTCAGAGTGTTACGACCCCTGAAGACTATTAAACGTCTTCCCAAACTTAAGGTTGGTTAAGGTTATGTTCACACAGAAAATGTTAAGACCTTTTGAGTTACCTTTAATTTTCTAGAAGCTAGGAAAACTTCTGATCAAGTTTTATTCCTAAAAATAAACTTTTCAAATTACTATATCTGTATCTATCTAATAGACAGTGAGTAAAAATTTGGTTATAATGTACCATCTTTGAATTTTTCCCCTCAACTTTCCAGTAGAATTTTCATATAATCCAATTCAACGTGTTTCTTTCGTAAAACAATTACAATCTCTCTGCGTTTTTCTTGATCCTCAGGCTGTGTTTGACTGTGTGGTGAACTCTCTGAAGAATGTGCTCAACATCCTGATTGTCTACTTACTCTTCATGTTCATCTTTGCTGTGGTGGCTGTGCAGCTTTTCAAGGGACGCTTCTTTTACTGCACAGATGAATCCAAAGAGTTTGAGCGTGACTGTAGGTGAGGATATACCAACACTGTTTACCCAGGGCACTGAAAATGTTCTCATGTTACCTTCCTAATGTATCCTTGTATGTCTTATGCTACTGACCAGTATGTATAATACTTTTCTCAAATGTATTTTGCGTACTTCAAGTGTTGCTGCCATTTTTGAGCCTCATCCCTGCATTTTGTTAACATGTATTTCAGAGGCGAGTATCTGGTGTATGAACGTGATAACGAAGTGAAGGCGCAGAGGCGGGAGTGGAAGAAATACGATTTCCACTACGACAATGTGGCTTGGGCCCTTCTCACCCTCTTCACTGTGTCTACTGGAGAGGGGTGGCCGCAGTGAGTGTTCATGAACACGCATGGTCATGTGAAGCTCACATGCTTTCTGACACACTATAACTATTCTTTATCTTCATCTGCAGGGTACTGAAACATTCAGTGGATGCGACTTATGAGAATCAGGGCCCGAGCCCAGGATACCGGATGGAAATGTCCATCTTTTACGTGGTGTACTTCGTGGTCTTCCCCTTCTTCTTCGTCAACATCTTCGTGGCTCTCATCATCATCACCTTCCAGGAGCAAGGAGACAAGATGATGGAGGACTACAGTTTAGAAAAGAACGAGGTGAGAAAGGATTAAGCAATTGAAGGAGGATAGAGATAAGGCAAGGTATTGGTAGGGTGACTGGAAGGAAAGGGGAGGGAGGATTACAGCACTTCAGCAGAGAAGAAGTGTAGATAGAATGAGGGAAGCCTGAATAAGATCATATCACAAGGAGAATAAAAATGTTTTTGTTATTTTGCAGAGAGCCTGTATTGACTTTGCCATAAACGCCAGGCCTCTAACACGCCACATGCCCCAGAACAAGCTGAGCTTTCAATATCGAATGTGGGAATTTGTGGTGTCACCACCATTTGAGTATACTATCATGGCAATGATCGCGCTCAACACGGTTGTGCTGATGATGAAGGTAAATGTCTATGTTCTACAACCATAGAAACAACAATTCGCATATAAACAATCACATAAATAAAGTACTGACTGCCTGAAGTTAACACCTGTCACTGTACCTTTTTGTCTTTTGTTGTCTATCTTTCCCTCAGTTAAAACATGCACTCCTGTTAGGCTGGCCTATTCAGATATTGCTTGTTTACACTATTTTCTGTGATAAAAACACTTGAAGTAATATGTCTGACTCTCTGTTGTGTGAACTGAACTGTCTCTCTTTATATGTCATTGTACTTGCCCTCCTTCCCATCCCTGGCACTGTGTGTGTGTGTGACTGCACATATGTGTGTATGACAATCCATTCTTTTGTATTTGTACACTGGTTTGCTGGTATGAATGTGTGCTCTGCCCATGTGTGTTTGTTTTTAGTATGATGGAGCTTCTGGCACCTATGAAGCTGTGTTAGCCAACCTGAACATCGTGTTTACCTCCCTCTTCTCCTTGGAGTGTGTACTCAAGATCATCGCCTTTGGAGTACTTGTGAGTGTATATGTGTGTGTGTGTGTGTGTGTGTGTGTGTGTGTGTGTGTGTGTGTGTGTGTGTGCTGAAAATCTGTTTTTATTATACGTGTATTATTGCGTGGTGTCAATGTACTTGCTTAGATTGTTGTTACCACTCAGTGTACAGCAATAAGATAATGGAGCAGCATCTGGTAGGAGGGGAATTCGGCGAACGTTCACTTTAAAGTTGTAATATTCATCCTAACCTTATAGCCCAGGAAAGCTTCTCTGTGTTGGATTTTGCATTAATTGTAATAGAAAAAGTACTTAAAGTACACTGTGCAATTTTTGGTTTGATCAAACAAGCTCTGATAGACATGTACCCAAACTACACCCGTTTTCATTCATCTAAGTGTCGATCCGCACATGGACACATTTTGCACGTGTGCTACAGAATTTCATGGTAACTCTGGGCTGTAGGGACAGTGTGAAAATTGGTTCTTTAATTAGTTGTATTTGACTCAATAACATTAGAAAATAAAACCTTCTATTTAGCATACTATTTCTCCACCGTGTTACAAGTGAAATCGTAAATATGCATAGAAGAAACTAAGAGAAGTTAACAGTTAGATGTGCGGTCATCAGAGCTGCTAAGGAATGGCAGAAAGGGAAAGAAAGGAAAATATGGATAAAAGACACAGTTTAGGGAGGAATGTTTCAGAGGAGATACAAGACAGCGGGGGAACGGTAATACACTAATTAGAACAAGAGTGATTGACAGATAGGCGTAGACGAGAAACATAGATTACCAACAGGGTGGAGATTAAGCAGGAAAGGATTTCGGTCTGGGAATGAGCACTGAAACACGCCTCTCAGAATCATAGGTATAACTAATACGGGCCCTCATAGATGTTCGTATATGTGTGTTTCTCGATAAAGGTTTATTTTAAGCGCCGCCTTCCTTTCTTAGTCCATGTTACTCTACTTTTCTAATGCACTGTTTGACTGCAGGCAAAATGTAGGAGAGGAAGGAAGAGAGATTTCTTTTTTTTTAAACTACAGTTATGTGTGGATGTGTTTGTGCAGATGTATGGGTGGAGTTAGATAATTAGACATAATAGTTTAAATGAAACTTTTTGAAACTAAAAGTGAGTCCCTATGACTTTGAGATGGTTTGTTTTATAATATATGGAGTATGTGATGTTTGATTGCTGGTGTAGTCCTCTGATGCAGTACAATTTGTCCCCAGCCTGTCTGCTGGCATCCATTCAGTATGCTGTCACTGATGGTCCATTTGTCTCATCCAATTTCATTCCTTGTCCTGTTGGACTCTGACATGTCTTTTTTTCACTTTCTTGTTCTCTCCCTCTCTTTCTTTCATTCTCTCCTTCTCTCTTTCGTTCTCTCGCTCACTTAAATTACTTCAATCCTGCTATATTCTTTACCCTGTCATTTTAATGTTGTCTCTTTAATTTTTTTTGCGTTGCATTTTTCTATCAATATTTTATCTGTTCTTTTCCTTTCTTGCTTTATCTGTTTCCCTGCTGTATACGTGTTTGTTTACTTTTCTTTTTCACCTCCCTTATTTCGACTTCATCCTCTTCTGTCTACTCTGTCCCTTCTTCTCTCTTGTCCCGCTCACAGAATTATTTCAAAGATGCCTGGAATATATTTGACTGTGTGACAGTTCTGGGCAGCATCACTGACATCCTGGTTACAGAGCTTGGGGTAAGTAGCAGGATCTGAGGAATTTGTGATAATATTTGAGAGAGCTATACTCAGTAAACAGACAGACATGATGTGGTATTAGCAAAGTTTATGTTGTTTGAGCAAGTATGACTGTTAGGTGAGCTTTAGCAACTGTCTTTTGGTTTACACATCTGTCACATTGTCTAAAAAACACAGGGTAGACAAGACAGGGAGTTAGCAGTGAGCATGAGTTAGAGGCCACTCTTGAGTCTTGCATTGCTCAGTCATGCGTGAACATCTCTTGAAAGTCTTATATAAATGTCCCAGTTGGTGGGACAAGAGAGACCAGATTCCAGGTAACTTCACCCAATGACAGTAACCACCTTCTGCAAGGAACCCAATATCCATTTCAATCTCAGGTGGTCAATAGAGGCTTTGCAGTTGCATCTGACATCTATTAGTAACTGCAGCTGAAGTTAAAACAAGTAAAACATCTGTGTCTCAAAGATAAATGTTGTGGGCCTATTCTGCGAAATAGGTAAAGGGAAGTAATCAAATGAATTTGAAAGTTTGTCTAGAGTTGCTTTTTTGCAAATTGCTCTGAGCTGGTGATCATAAGTTTGGCAGGTAGTTTGGGTAGCAAGCACAGCAACATGATGATATGCATAATCTGACTTGGTAGGATAACTTTCTATATAATCTACTGTCATCGTAGACACAACTCCAGTTTATGCAGAGTTAATAGAGTAGTTTGAATTGTTCTTTCTCAGTTTCTCATACTGTCCTAAGAAGCAAGAGATACCGACGCAAGGCCTCTTAGGTCTTGTGCTACTGGCTAGCCAAATACTAGTAAATGTGTATATGTACCTGGTTGGTTTTTATATTGGTATACAGTAATGTTTGTTTATTCAGAATCCAAACATTTTCCAACACTTGCTTACTGTCTTGATCATTGGTATCCCTATTGTATAAAATGTACAAACTGAAAACTGTTACTGTACTATCTTGTCTCTGTAATGACTGTTAATTTCTTGTTTTTTTTTTATCTTTTTACATGCTTTCTTTAAATCGTCCACAAACTTAACGACGATCTACTGTAATCTACTTCGCCCCGCCCCCTTCTACCCCCAACACCTACTACACCTTCCTGTGATTCCATCCAATCAAAATGCACTATAAATCCTCTGTGTCCACCCATGACAACCGGCTTGGTCAATCTCTCTGGTTGTTCTTCTAACCAACCAATAATCCAAAAATTGGCTGCTATAAACCATATATCTGCAACATCCACATGTAGATGGTTTGTAATTTTTTGGAGATATTATTTTATTGCATCTGTTTGACTGCATGCCAGCCAATGTTATGGCTGTGAAATGAGCATGTTTTGCTTGATCCCCACCACCCAGAAGCCTCAACTCTGAGTGAGCTCTGAATTTGTAAAAATGTCACAATTTATGACAAAGTTTATTATTATTAACCTATCTGCTGTCACTGTATCAATATATGCTGTGTTTAAATACATACATATATATTTATAACTAAGTCATAATTCCTATCCATACTGTACATCCTTTACAGAAAACCAGTGCTTCATTTGTAAAGGATTGGACACTGTAGACTGGAATAGGTTGTTATCTATCCATTGAGATTAGTATTCATTCATTGCAAACACACACATACAAGCTCACACATATGACAGTGACTGGATGTAATGGCAGAGTGAGTCAAAAAATGTTAGAGATACAGAACAAGTGACGCATGTTTCGCCTTGCATGTCTTTACTAGGAGCCCCTAATTTTAACAAGACGCGTGCACATAGCAATGTAATAATCATGTATTGTAGATGAAACCTGCATGTGCCTGCAGCCAGTTCCTTTTGAGCCAAGTCTCAAATTGTTATATTTTGTTCTTTTTTGTGGTAAGTGGTTGAAGAACTATGTATTAAAATACAGTTATTGTATACATTTATACCAGTCCATTTTTTATTTCTATAGTAAAAACTATTGAAAAGCAATGTGAAATTCCACATAGATGTACTGCACTCAACTTAGTATACAGTAGTGCAGACTGATGAAACTGCATTACTTCTAAGAAATGCACTTGAGATTAGGACTGCAGTTTGTCCTTCAACCACCCTCTTGCTCTTATTTGACTTCACTACTGTATATCATAAGATTCCCAATCCTGTTGGATGGTACTTATGCTGCTGTTTGATTTGCTGCTTTGCTTGTACTAGTGCACATCTGCATGCTGTGGGTTTGCTTTATATAAAAAAAAATAGATATATTGCCTTGAGAGAATTAGTGCATTTGGTTGTCCTTCCAAGAAAACGTCCTGACCTCCCTGCACTTTAACTACACACCATTCCTACCACAATAGCTACTACATATCCCAATTGGATGAAACTAGTTATATTTTGGATGACTTCCTTTCCCCTGTGTTGTTTGGTTTGCGTCTTATTTTAATGGATATGAAAAGCTTGTTGGAGCCTTGCTGATTTGAGTTTGCTTTGACTTGTTTGGCTCCTGATCTTTCATTTATATTTAGTTTGAATCTCCCTCAGTTTGGGTTTGGGTTATTTGTACGTTAATGTTTTGTTTTGGTTGTCTGTGGTTATTATTTTGCACACTTTACACTACAGCTAACTTCTCTTTCCCTTTATTCCATCCTGACTCTCCTCTCTCTGTCATCTTCTATTTTCTGTCCCCCTTTGCTTCACTTTACTATCCACAACTGTGAATCCCAATCCTCTCTCCACCTCCCTCTTGCTCTGTCTCTCTTTCTCTCTGATTATTTTGTCACTGTGCTGTAGAATAATTTCATCAACCTAAGTTTCCTGAGGCTGTTCAGGGCAGCTCGTCTCATCAAGCTGCTGAGGCAGGGAGAAACCATTCGCATCTTGCTCTGGACCTTCGTTCAGTCCTTCAAGGTTTACTCACATATAATACAGCATATCACACACAAAGATATATGCTTTCACATGTCTGAACTTTACAAAAATATACACTGTTTCGCATGTATAGATAGACACTGCCTACAAGCAGTTTCAGGTACTTTTCACAGTGCATGTATATGCTTCAAACTTAACACCAAACGGTTAATGTTTCTCTCCACAGGCACTGCCTTATGTCTGCCTCCTCATTGCCATGCTATTCTTCATCTATGCCATCATCGGGATGCAGGTGGGTGAAAGCCTCGAGCTAAAATGTACTTCAGTGCTTGTGGGATGCATTAAATATATTTTATAGGATAATGATGATCAGAAGAAGAACAACAGAGAGAGGAAGAATGAGGTTGATGATAATGGTCATAAGGATTTTGTGCATGATGGAAGAAGGAACACTGGCAGTGGTAGTGTAGAACTTTTTGGCCCTGCTGTAGTCGCAGAAACAGCCTAAAAGGTGAACGATGAATACTATACGTTTGTTTTGGAGTGTTAATAGTATTGTTGCGTTTAATAGCTGTTTGGGAACATTGCCATCGAAGAAGACGGAGAGAGTGCCATAAGCCAGCACAACAACTTCAGGACCTTCGTACAGGCTCTCATGCTTCTCTTCAGGTGTGTGTGTGTGTGTCAGCCAGGTTGCCAGCTTAAACATTAGGGTTATTTATACTTTACACTCCTCAAATCCTTGGTTAAGACAAGGCGTCTTGTCTTATAGGAGTGCAACGGGAGAGGCGTGGCACGAGATCATGCTTGCATGTCTGGGGGGTAAGGCGTGTGACCCCCTGTCAGGGAATACAGAGCCAGAGTGTGGCAGCCAGTTTGCCTACCTCTACTTTGTCTCTTTCATCTTCTTCTGTTCATTCTTGGTGAGCACATACTACACAATCCAACATTCCTCTCCACACCTTGTCCCTATCTTGTTGACCTAGTGTTATTCAAACAGCATAAAACATATCAGTTATGGATGTATTTCAAATATGTATGGTTACATGACCCTTGGAGCTTGAAATACCATACAGAATAAATA
>JAUYWH010000026.1:15487517-15523187 GCA_034779795.1 Ctenopoma multispine
CACTGTCAGATTCTGCTTGAAAATAATGTGCTATAAGAAGAAAGCCTGGTTTATGTCAGCATAACTTCTTCTCGCAAGGTTTTCCAAATCCCAGGAGTCCAAGTTTGAATATTCTACTTTTCTTCTTATTCTAAAGAAAGAACTGACCAGATATGCCTTTCGCTAGTATCTCAGGTTGTTCCACATCTTACTTACAGCTTTGTAAAGAAACCAACGAGTTATTGTGTTTCTGGTGGTCTAAAAATGTAATTATTAAACTGATTATTTCTTGAAATCAGTTTGGATCACTGTGTGTTTGTGTTTATGTGTACACGTGTAGATGCTGAATTTGTTTGTAGCCGTCATCATGGACAACTTTGAGTATCTGACTAGAGATTCATCCATACTGGGACCTCACCACCTGGATGAGTATGTGAGGATATGGGCCGAGTATGATCCTGCTGCCTGGTGAGTGGTAACGTGCATGCCCTCAGGTGCACGTATTAACACGTACAAAGAAACACAAGTTTAGTTCTTATTTACTTTATTATTGACTGATCGATATCAGATAAACATATCACACTATTGTATATACTTGATTGTGCTGCCTGGTTTTTGTGCTGGTTTAAATAAGATTATTTACACATAGAACCAGTAACGTCTCAGCAATTTTGTGATTAGGTTTTCTAAAATATCAGTACAACATATTTTAAATGGCATAGACAGACAAGAACATGCAAGCATCCACATAATGTTCTAGCTGCAAGAGGGCAGTAACATGCCAGAGTATAACCTCATCAGACATCTGGTTATCTCTGTCACACTGTACAACCCCTTGTGCCCTTTTTCCTCTTCACTGTAAACTGTCTTGAGTTACCCCGTCCCTTTCTTATGGAATCTGCATACTATTAAAAACTTAATGTGGCAATGTCTACACTCAAAAAAACTCCCCTATCCATCTCTAGCATGTCTACTGCAGACATGCTAAGTTTCATGGTATCTGTATTCCAGTGCCTCTGTGTTGCCCTCATGCTGTTTTGTAGACTGCACATAATCTGCTTTAAACAGGGAAAATGGAAAAGAAAATGAATAGACTGAAAATGAGAGTGTAATTATCCAGTGTACAAGAAAGAGATAAAAGCTAATAAAGTTTTAAGGATTGTCAAAGAAAAGTGTAGAGCTCTAAATAGCGAAATGTAGACTTTCAAAGGCTAAATTCATATGCAACATGCTAAAATATGGTTTTAATAACCTTAGAGTTTCTAGAAATGTATTAAATCATATCTGCCTTTGCATAATTTTGAGTAACACTGTATTTCTTGAAACTAACTTGGTGTTTTTAAACCACTACTGTACTGTCTGTGAAATGGACAAAGCTGCACAGGAAACAGAAGACAGAGAACATAGACACATGGCTGACACTGAACATATATTTAAAAGGGAGGGGATCTCCATGCTACAAGCGGTTATTAAGTATTTAGCTGTTTACCCAAGCACATGCTTTTCTATGCCGTTAGCAATTCCTTAATTACATTGTGCACACATCCAGTTGGGGGTTGGACTGGAAAAGAAGATGCCGAACTAAGGAAGTAAGAGAAAGGAAGAAAATAATTTTGTGTTCGCTGAGCTAAGGATCGCATTAAACAATGTACTGTAATGCATGCAGTGAAGTATTGTTTATTATTTGTGTGTGTAGTTTGCGTAGGTGCATTCAGGTGTGGATTTAAAGCATTTGTTATTTACAGTAAACATTTATTATGTATAAGTCATTTCAGATACTGTGTACTTGTCAAAGTGTGCTCTTCCTCCCAATGTTCAGTCTTCTTTCTGTTTGTTTGTTTGTGTGTGTATGTTTGTGCGTATCTTAACTCACCTATATTCTTCTTGCAGCGGGCGCATTCATTATAAGGACATGTACAGTTTATTACGAGTTATCGACCCGCCTCTCGGCTTAGGCAAGAAATGCCCCCATAGGGTGGCCTGCAAGGTTTGACTTCCATTCAAACAAAATCTCTTAACCACACTTGCTAGCCACAGCATCCAGGAATGGAGTGAATGCCGCTTTGTATTTTTTTCTTTTGTCATTTCAATTTTACAACTTATTTTCCACCATTATCGACTTGCATTCTTAACTGCTGAGAGAATGTGCGGGACAATGCAGACACCCAGAGAAGCATGTGAAATGCACTAAGTGAAATGAAAAAACACACCCTACAAAGTTTTACGTTGTAAAATAAATCATACTTCTTTTTTTCCATTTTTTTATGAATATTTTTTGGGGTTCTTTTTTTGCTTGCTGTGGAGCCATAGCTAAAATGTAGCAAGCTACGGTTGCCTACTGTAGTGTTGCATTGTTCTTGGTTTTTGGGGGTTGGGGGAAAGACAGAAACTGCATTGACATCCCTTCCTCTTCCTCCCCTCTCTCCTCGTCCGAGCAGGAGCAGCTTGATGTCTGCTGTCAAGCTCTACCCTGCTCTGCCCTGCTCTTCTGTGCACACACATCCGCACACCTACACACACATATACCTACTGTACCTATATACTATTGTCCCGTTTGCACGGATTTGTCTTCAGAAATAAGAGAATATTTACTTCACAAATTCCATTTCTTGTCTTACTCCAGTTATCCCTCTGTCACTTACTCCTCCTTTCTTTTACTGTACTGTAGCTCACATAAAAACCAAATGGCCAGAGTATTTCCAACTAAGCCCGGTAACCTTGTCATTCTGTTGTTTCTTCTACTTTGTTTTTGGTCTTTTTCTGTCTTTCTCTACCTTGCTGTCTCTATCTGACACTGCGACGGTCTTCTCAAGTTTTTTTTTTTTTTTTTTAAATCCCACTACCTCCCTTGACTTTTTCCCTCTCTCGATTTCTCCCCTTATGTTACTTTTGTTAATGGGTGGTGGCACTGACTGATGCAGTGGCAGGATCAGTTGCAGGGAAATGTATGACATGCTGAGGCACATGTGTCCCCCACTAGGCCTCGGGAAGAGGTGTCCAGCACGGGTGGCCTACAAGGTCAGGAAGGAACCCATCTTCACTTGAGTCTCCTATTGGTGTCTGTGGGGTTTTTTGAGGGTGGGTGGGTTCAAGTGGGAGGGGCCAAGGATTTAAGTGCTCAACATGGTGTAAACTTTAGTGTTGTCATTTCATTGGTTCTGTTTCTTTACGTGGAAAGTGGGGGTGGGCTGGTTGGTGTTGTGGCGTTGTGTGGTGGTGTGGAATTGGTGGGTTGAGGTAGAAAGACAGGTTGAAGATCTAGACTGGGTGTGTATCCACAGGAGGAGACGAAAAGAGAGACCTTCTCAGCTCTTTTGCACCATGTACAATGGGCACAGACTCAGTAACACAAACATGAAAAAACTTTGTACGTTATTATTGTATGTACATCAGTGTAAATACTATAAAAGTCTAAGTACAAATACATGTTGCAAAAACATTTCATACGTGTAGACTCTGCTGAAGACACAAACCCTTACACAGAATCATGCATGTGCAGCAGGGCTTGGAAGGTCCACTTATGTCTTCTAATTCGTTCCACTCTGTGGATGGGGCAGACACACATACACACACACAAACACAGACATACACAGAATTAGGTCATATCAACCTATACATAGATATTTTCTGCTGTTTGTCATGGTAGAGAGAGCAGAAGGGCTTGTCAGCCTGTGTTTTCCTTAGAGAGCCTTTGGTTGCCATACAGAAACAGTTCTTTTTCTGTCACCCTTCATGTAGCAGCTCCAAGCCCCCAAGCAGCCTCTTCTATCCGCAGGTTCAATCTTCTCTTTGTCCTTTGGTTCTGTCGTCAATGCAGTTCTATTCTGTTTCCAGCCCCCCCTCATCTCTGCATATTGCTCTCCTCTCCACACATACAGTATACACTCTTTCACCTGCCTTCTGCATGGCTGTTAACCCAACACCACCTCCTCTCCTCTTGCACATGCCCCTGTCTGTCATATAACAAGCACAGACACAGCTCATCACACACAAATTGTTATCATAATAGACATATATATATATATAAATTCATAGAATGATAACAACACATTAACCCTCCATACCATATATTCCTGTAACTGCTCATGTGATCAACTTGACAGTTTCATGAAACATCATTGGCAGATCACTGTGAACCTCAGGGGGCAGCTGGCCACACAGCCTGTAGGCACAGGAGATCATTCCATCGCTTACCATTGCTTTATCCAAATCTCTTTCTCCAGCAGACCTGGAGCAGATAGTACTGACATTTTGTACTATTTGTAGATTGGGCTTAAATATTACTGCTGTCAAGGAAAGAATGACAAATTCATATCATTAGTCTACTTTCATTGGCTACGTTATACAAAACTTTACACTTGGTTGTAATAAAATTGATTGCTACCCGAGTGGTTAAACATACTATTTGGTACTATTTGACCCAGGTTTTGGCACCTCTAGCACTGTCTCTTTCTCTGTTTTTGACTTTTTATTTTATTCTCCATCACTGCCACCATCTGCACATTTATGAAATTTTCCTTTCCTCTCATTTTAGTTTTACCTTCATGCTATTGTCATAAAAGCCTCCTCCCTGAACTAAAAGTTAAATTCTCCTAACAGCCTTCACATGCTTCTCAAGCATGTTTTTGGCAAAGCTTCTCGAACCTCCTATTCTGCTGCTTGATAATTATAACTGGAACAGTTTTCCAAAAAGTCAATGTCTTTGTTCATGCCTTACCTCTCTTGACACTTTCCTTAAGCTCCTTGCCAATGAGAGAAATCCGAGCCTTACCTTTGACCTTCCAACAAGTCCACAGAACAATGATCCATTTAGCTCCACTTTAATTTCTGATCATCTGTGCTGCAGAGCAGAGCCTTCAGGCAGGATGCTTTTTTATAGGCACAGCCAAACAAATGTGATAATGGTCTTTCTGGGTTATGTTTTTCTTAATTTTAGTTCTTTGCTTGTCTATTTTTGACCCCATACTGATTGTTTATTTTATCATCTATTACCCATACACTTCAACTGCTATTAGAAGTGTACAGGCAGATTAACTGTTGCTTTTCACCTCATATTTTCTACATACATATGGATTACATTTCTTTGAACAATCATAATGCGTCTTTTTTTCTTTTGTCTAAAACAACACTTTCATGGTGGCCTTTTTTGGTTTCTTTTTATTTCGTATTCCACAGAATGCTGCTCTCTCTCACCTGTTAACCTCAAAGTCTGTGCCCATTTTTTCACACATAGACATCACATAATTAGCGATAGAGCTACAGTGGTGTGAAAAAGTATTTCCTCCTTTCTGATTATTTGCATATTAGTTATACTTAATTAATTCAGATCATCAAAAAACATTTAATATCACACAAAGATAGCCCTGAGTAAATACAAAATGTAGTTTTGAAACGATAATTTCTTTTATCAGTGGAAAAAACAAAGCTTGCCCCCTAATTGCTTCCTAAACCTAATAACTGGTAACTGCAATCAAGTGTTTTTGTAACTTGTGTCTTTTACATCACTGTGGAGGGGGGAGGGCAATTACTTTTTAATTGTATTTACACATGGTTATATTATTAAATAAAATAATATCACATTTTTTTGATGGTCCGAATTATTTAGGTGTGACAAATATGCAAGAAAATAAATAAAAAAATAACCAGGAAGGGGCCAAATACTTTTAACATCACCGTATTTGCTCTGTCATTTCGGACTAGCCCCATCGTCTACGAATCGTTTCTTATTTTCTCCAAGAACAGCCAAGTAAAACAGTTCACAAAATCATCTTAATGTCCCCAACAGAGGATGCTTTCTGTGTACGGCTGCGCAGCTGCTTGTCCTGTGAGGCATATTGCGTGTGCATTGCATGACGCATGAGGGTGGGATGTGCAAGACGGGTTCAGGGTAATAGGGATTTAAAAGGTTTTAATGGATGAATTAAATGGGAGGTTTTTTAATCTGGATGTAGGGGGAAGCATGATATGCTGCATGTCTGAGTTGTTGGCGTCTCCTGTCACCGGACACACACGAACATCGCTCAGTGAGTTGGTGTGTGTCTTCTTATTGTCTGTTTTTAATAAACCAACAAGACCCGCAAAGGATTAAACCAATAAGCGAAAAACAAAATGTTCCTGTCCTTTAATCGGACCCTCAGTTGTTTTTGTTTTATTGGTTTATCATCTGGTCTCTGTTGTTTTTACTCTGAACCTCCAAACCACTAGGGGGAGCTCTGGATAACAGTAGCTGCTGCTCAGCCTGTCCTCAAGATTGCAAATGACCCAACCTGTGACATATTTTGTATATAGGTTAGATAACACAACAGTTTTAAACAATTATATAAGTCGAGGACAGATGTAAGAAAAATTGTCTTAATTACTTTGGTTCTTTCACAAAACTAAAATAAATATAAATAAGCGAACCCTTACATGTGGATTTATTGTTATTGCAGCACTGAATTTCATATTTGTGTAACTGGATACAAGCCAGTTTTTACAGCCATGCAGCAGCTGCTAAATGCATTGCTCCTTCAGCCTCCTTTACCCAAACCCTCCTTTTCCTCACTCCCCTTCCTGCCATAAACCAAGTACCCCTCCCCCTTTTTACCTGGAGGTTCCGCATACAGACCACCACACTTGCTTCCTGATTTTCTCACTGCTTATCCTGATTGGCACTCCCACAGAGACTGCTCCGCATGGATCTACCTGTGGCCGATGACAACACTGTCCACTTCAACTCCACTCTCATGGCTTTGATCCGCACAGCGCTGGACATCAAGATCGCCAAGGGTATGGAAGGTTTCAAAGCTCCAAAAGTTAATTTTCATGTTATCTTTTTTTTTATTTGCCTCTCCATACTGAGCTGCTTCAGTCTATGTGCATCGTCCATTGCAGTTATGATTTCATCGATGGTGATCATTATTACCTTACTAATACTAAAAACCCTTTTTTTCTGTCTTTTTTTCATTTTTGTTCATTCTCTTATACTTTTTTTATATCAATTGTGTGAATGGTTTGTGTGTGTACGCGTAAACTTTTTTTATGTTATGTTACATTTGTCTAAATTTGTGTCTGCATGTATGTGTGTGCCTGTATGTGTTTCTTAAATATGCCTAGGTGGTATTGATAAGCATCAGATGGACGCAGAACTGAGGAAAGAGATGATGGCAATCTGGCCCAATCTCTCCCAGAAGACGCTGGATTTGCTGGTTCCACCACACAAGGGTAAGTTGCAGATTGTTTGTGCAGGTGCAGCAGCGTGGCATGGATGTAGCCACCCTGTGCTGCCCAGTGCTGCAACTTTGTTTCTCTTCACCCGCCACCTGAAGGACTGCTTTTCTCAACCAGTCTTTTTCACCGCTCCACCCTTTGAATCCACTGGCACCCCCCGCGTCCACACTCACGTACCTCAAATAATGTCAACTGCATTACCAAACACAAAGAGAAGCACTGACAAAGCAGGTTGGATACAGCACAACTATACATACACATAAAGGCTTTTCCTTTCTTTAAACTACGGAAACCACACTCTGTGCCTGAGATCAGAGGGTGCCTTACTATAGATAAACTACTCTATACTCTATAGAAGTCTTTTCACTCCAGGGTCAGTCAGTTTTGTACACTCAGTGGCTGACTTTGCATAATAGAAAATATTCTATAGTTTTAGTCTTAATTGCACTGTGAATACGTACATAGGTGTCAAATTAGTTGCTTTAATTTGTACAGGATATTTTTGCTAACAGCTACAAGTTTAGAAGTTGATTGATTTTTTGTTTTGTTGTTGTTGATTCTTTTGACTATTACAAACTTTGGAGAGACAGTATTTTGTTTTGTTGTTTATTTATAATACCAAGTGTTATCTGTATCAAAAGTAAGCTAAGTAAAAAAAAAACAACAAAAAAATTAAACTGTCTGTGAAAAGACTACTTGCTAAACATTCATGTGTGTGAGGTCTGTATGAGAGTGCTCAGTTTGTGTGCATGCTTCACCACTCTCTGCCATTCCTTGCGCTCAGGGTCCATACCAAAGGGTCTAATCTTGCAGGGTAACTTGTCATTCTTTCAGCAGCAACAGACCTGACTGTGGGGAAAATCTACGCTGCCATGATGATCATGGAGTACTACCGACAGAGCAAGATCAAACGCTCACAGGCTCTTCGTGATGAGCAGGTACTGTTGTATGAAGGAGAGTAGCGCTGAACTCAATCTGCGTCTAAGTCTTTAAAGGCAGACTGATGCACTGAAATCAAGACTGCAAGGCTGTAGCCCCATTCATACAAGCCAGGGCTATGACAACCTTTGATCAACCTTGATCCTGAAGGAGTCCTTTTTCAGTCACCTGAAAGCAGCATACAGGGAATGACCACAAGAAATTTCTAACACTCTAATGCCTCAGGCTTCTGTATTTAAGACACTGTGCTGCCATCTACTGGGCAAATTGTGTCTTACAGTAATTTTAAATTGGAAAATATACAAACATAATTAATAGAAATAATTATTATAATTTTTCAGAAAACAATTTAGTATATTATTTGTATGTTTGTGACTGTAGGTTTTCTTTTTTAAAGCAGGCTGATTTGTTGTCACAGCCCTCAAGGTGCCTAAACCTGAACATCATGGGAATGTTCACACTGGCTCCTTCTGCTGTGCTAGATTCTGTCTTGTACTGACTGCTTGTTAAAATACTGTACCTCCTGTCCCCAGCTCCCATGCTGCTAGCTTTGCATTATGACAGCACAGCACCCATCTTTCAGTTACCTCACTGCCCGTTGTTAATGGAGAACAATCTTTGAGTGACAGAAATGATCACCTTCCTCGCTCAGGAAGGTGAAATCATAGTTTATAGGTTATATCATATTTAATGGTCTTTAACAGGTTTCTAGCAGTTTGTATTTGAATAAAAGGAGAATGAACAAGGAAATACCGTGATTTTGTTATTACAAAGCAAAAAAATTAGCATGTGCAATAGTTAATGATCACATTGAAATTATGAAATGATGATTTTAGCACTGCTGCATCTTCTTAAGTCACTATAAAATGACTGACAGCTAATGTAGCATTTCACGTTTGACTTGTTCGATCATGCATTTCACCTTCTAAATGTTACCCTCCACAGGATTGTTGCAGTGTTTATCTGCCACGATGACATCCATTCTTCGTTTGACTGAGGGCCCTCTTTGCTCACTACTTTTTCTTTTTTATTTACTTCCACAGTTGTGAAAACGTTATGTTTTCTTCTATTCCGCTATCATCAGATGGCCACTGATCATCAGATGAAACTCAGAATGATTACTGATCATTCTTACTCTGAGTGGATAAATTTCATTTTCTTATTGAGCCTTTTAAAGCAGTCTAATGTTCAGAGTTCTAGACCTGGATGCCTTGCATGGTTGCCAGTTTAACAGAATGCACTCTGAGTCCACTTAGCTCTTTCTCTTGCTAGCTGCTGGGCATCATTTGCTCAAGAGTTCCCCACAGCCCCATTTATTCCTTTTATATTACCTGTTGTCTCGCCTCGCTTCAGCAGAAAGCCCCTTTCTACATCCCCTCTGTTCCTGCTCTGCTCCTTTTCCTCCCATTTCCCTGTCAGTCTGCCTGATAGCTGGCGACGGCCATGTTGTATATCTCACACAGAATCGAACGCCATTACTGTTTCAGCGCGTGGAGCCACCTTCCCCCGCCCAGGATGGGGGTCTGGGACTTAACAACGCCCTCCCTCCACCTGAGACAACAGAAACGGTCAACAGTCTGTGAGTTGGATGTTATTGGTGTATCTTAGCTTTTATTAGATGTGGTTTGTTTAAAGCAGACATGTTAAGGAGAGTGTGTGTGTGTGTGTGTGTGTGTGTGTGTGTGTGTGTGTGTGTGTGTGTGTGTGTGTGTGTGTGTGTGTGTGTTATAGACCGGTGGAGGGGGGGCTCCCGGAGAGTCATTCATGGGTGACAGCTCGTGCTCAGGAGATGTCCCAGAAAGTTGGCAGCTGGAGCCCTGAGGGACATCCTGAGGATGGCCTGGGAAGCATGACCAACTCTCAGGTAGAAAGATCATACACAAACACATCTAGGATTCCCGCACACGCACACACACACACACACACACACACACACACACACACACACACACACTCTAAAATCACATCCCTATCATATACCAAGTTTTTATAAACAGTTATTTATACTTGACCCATTCGACATTTGTTTTTACCTTCACATCATTGCTACTAAATGAACTCCCAAAGAGCTGCCGAGGACACTCGAGGTGAAATGAGCTATGATAATCTTGCACTTATCGACTACAGTTCCATCTTCACATCTTTCTGTGTTAAACAAATTAGATAAAGGTAATTGTGTTGCCCTTCATTCCTAACTTGGTAGAACTACAGCAACTTACAACATTGCCTTGCTTCTTGTTTCAGTCTATTCCAGCCAAATACTATCATAACTATCTTCCCAAATACTGCATGTACTTACTTATTTGAGACTTTTAACTTTGAAATAGATATTCATACTCATGAATATGGACTGGACCTCACATTCTTCAGTTATCACTGATATGGCGTTAACCTTTATTTGATTAGTTCCATCTCTCTAACCTGTCTTTTCACAAGGCTTTTTATCTGAATTTTACCTTCTTTCTATGTTTCCATGTTTCATTCAGAGTCTATCTTGCCTCTGTCCAGAGTGGTTTGTGTCTCTGTCTTCATACTGTTAAACCTCTCTGCTTGTAGACCTCCCAGAGGGCCTGACAGGTCTCTGTTTCTGTCAGCCCTGTGACATAACTAGCTCTCCATATTGATCAAAAGAGGTCTGGAGAAGTTTAAACTCTGGTGTTGGATAGAAGAGAGTGGCTGTCGGCATCATTCAAATTAATTTGAATGATAACCTAGAAATGATCTATATACAAGGCAAATCCCCAATCAAGAAGCAATATGAGACAAGAAATACTTATCAGAATGGAAGAATAATCAGTCACCATACACACACTCACCAAATTGTCCCTCTGACTGCTTTTACCTCTCTGAGACCCTCAGTTCTCTGCTTTCCCATCCTATTTCCCTGCTCCCTATCAGTTTTCAAGACAGCCAGTCACACCATCTCCTGCTCTCCTGCTCTGTTTGCAGACGGTAGAGATGAGAGAGATGGGGCAGGATGGTTACTCGGATACTGAGCACTTTCCACCAATGGAAGGCCATGGCAGGGCCGCTTCCATGCCCCGCCTCCCAGGCGACAACCAAGTGAGCAGCATTCTCACCCTTCCACTCTCTTTCTATTTCCCCCATATGTTCCTCATCTTTCTTTGTTTGATACAAGTTCTATTCATTAAAGACTGACATTGTTTACATATTTGTTGCTGTGGTTACTGTGCAATCCATTTTGAAGAAATTCTAGCAAAAGATTAAATCCTGAAATATTATAACTGTATTTAACAACTCACAGATATTACTATATTACACTTTACATTGCTTTACTAAGTTGTAGAATTTCCAGCCAAACTTTCATTTCTCTGTGAAAACATGGAAATGTTGAGCTCCAAAAATGAATTTGGAAGGACCACAGCAAGGCAAAGTCAGACCCTCTTTTACTCTTCTTTTGTTGTCATCTTCTTTCATCCTCCCACCTGCATGAAGATTTTTTAACTACAGTTGCCCCACTTTTCATCTAACATACTCATCTGTTTTATATTGTTTCATATTCCGGTGAGTGCTCTGGTTGTCTTATGCACACACACACACACACACCGACACACGTAAAGCACATCTGTTTTACAAACTTCTCTACCCTCCATTATTTCCTCTTCTTTTGGTCAAGACTCTTTATTTATTGTTGTTGTTAATTTTGTACTAAACTGTCTCCTCCTTCCTATCAAATATGCTGATGTCTTTTTATTTTTTTATTTTTGGAGGTTTTTTTCAGCCAAGAATGGGAGCAGCATGACATTGTGTGTTACAGATGTTTGAGTGTGTGCAGGTGTTTTGTGTACAGTATATAATCAGTATATGTTGATCTGCTATTTGTTGTACTCACACTGTCACACTTTTGTCTGTTTAAGTTGAACTATGATTGTGTGTGTGTGTGTGTGTCTATGCATATCCACGTGTGCGTGTATTTTGCTAATTGTCTTCATTGCTGTTGTGACCATGGTGTCATTGACTATTTTCACGGTGACCTCGTTTATATAACATTACTCTGGCACCAGTCACCCCCAGTGTCTGTGGTAAGTGTTTCTCTTCACCTGCACTGCTGCTTTCGGTGTCTAATCAGACTCTCTTTCTCTGTCCAACCTTCTCTTTCTGTCTCTTTCTTTTCTCACTCCACTGTGGCACCCCATCTCGTTTCGGGTTCAACCTTTGATCCTCCGTACACCTCTTCTCTTTCATTGTGTGTCAAACCATCCAAACTTCTCTCCCTCTCCCTCCCTTCTTCCTCCCTTCCTTGTTGTTGTGTGTATGCTTGTGTGGCCACACCTTTTGTGTATATGTGGCTCTGTGTGTGTGTCTTCTTTGTGCTCATACAGCAGCGGAGGAAAGGGAAACAACGTGGCAGTAACCTCAGTGTATGTACCCTGTCTTCCCCGTCTCATCTCTCTCTCTTTTCCTTTCACTCTCACACATTGTTAAAATGTCATGTTCTCCCCATTTTCCATTCTTCATGTTGTGCCTATATAATTTTTAGGGCAAGGGTTTCTTTAGAATTTATAAGAATGAACATTTTTGGCATGACAAAAATGAATGCCAGTCCTGCTTTCAAACTGATCTTAGTATCATTAGCTACTTCTCTTGTGCACTTCATGTATTAGATTTAGAATTGGGCTGAACTCTGCACGTCCCCTCTCATTATTAACGGACACGGCTGCTGTCTTTTGGTCTCAATCTCTGTCTCTGTCTCTCTTTCGCTCTCTCTTCTTTGTCTCTCTCTCTACGGCTGCTGCTAGTGCTCTGTCTTCATGCCTGTGTGCTCATCTGTAATATTGTTGGTCTCCATTCATACCTGCTTACCTGCATGAAAATATGTGTTGAAATGTATTTAGTGCGTATGTGTTTGTGTGTGGATCTGTGTGTAGGTATGGGTGAAGGCAGAGTGACAGAAGAATGATTTAATTCAATGCTTATTCTCATTGCTGCTACTGTGAAGCCAGTTAGTGTTGTGTACAACTGACCTTTCACAGTTTGTCTAATACACAATATATATATGCTGGCCAGCTCAGCTGCCAAAAGGATCTAGCAAAGAGGTTGCCTGGTATGGTTTACATCACCATGTAGACAATTTTGGCACCATAGGCCAGGTCCTGCTGTCCTGCCTCAAAGGGTGAGGTGTCAGTACTGTAGAAGGAGAATTGCATGGGGATAGAGGACTCAGGACAACCCCTATGTACCCAAATGCCTGGAAGAAAGCATGCTGAAATAGAACAGAAATAGAGTTTTGTGCAGGCTGGAATGTGCTTTGCTCCGGGGTTCGAGTTGTGAGGATGGAGGGGCGTTGAAAGACCCTTGCAGACCCTTCAATTCCTTTTTTCTTTTACAAAGCAAGTTACAGATGCATGGACTGCATGGCTGTTTGCCATCATGTCTTTATTTTATTTTATTTGTTTTAAATAATTATGTTATTTCTCTGTATATGGGGTTGGCAATGACTTTAGTTTTAACTCTAAACATTTGTAAGCGTTCATTCAGACTAGCTCACTAGTTATTCAGGTACAGTGAAGATATACGGAACTCTAAAAATACTTTATTCATCTGTAGTCTATTAAATACATGGACTTAAACTTTTAAAAGTCAGGTCTCCCCTTAATCTAGATGAATTAACCCAGCACTAAAAACATGTCTCTGATAACTGTTATGTCTCCTGCATCAAAACTGTAAAATATCTTAAGCTCGGATCCTCTACCAAAGTCCTCATTCTCGTGTTTCTTCTTCCTGATGTTGCCATAAATAAATCTATTACCACAGCGTTCTTCCTCTGTTTGTCCACTACTACTATGTCCGGTTGGTTAGCCATTATCAGTTTGTATCTTCAAGTCCCACATGACCTTAGCTTTGTCATTTTCAACAACCTTTGGATGTGGAATATTTTGAATTTTGGGAATTTTGGGACTACTAGCCCATACTCAGCTCAGACACAGATGTTCCTGTACACTATGCTGGTTATGGCGTTCTATGTACTAGCCTGCTAGCATATTGAACCCCACTGTTAAGTGCTGGGTTGTTTCAGGGGCATCTTTACACAGCCTGCACATGGGGTCTTGCCTAGTGTGGTTTATCCCAGCCTCTATTGATCTTGTACTTAGAGCTTGTTCATGTGCTGCCATGATTAATACCTGTGTGCTGTACAGTCCAGCTTTGTCCAGACATCAATAGCCACTTCTTCTATCTGCCAGTGGTACATGCTGTGCAGGTATTTGTCCTTCCATGATGGTTGCTATTATTGCTCCACTTCCTCCTAAGGTTTCCGATCAGTTGGCTTCTGTCTTCTCTTTTGGCCAGCTTATTATCCCAATGGGGTTTTTGACAACTGTCAGTGCCTAAGTGTTGATTGTCTGGATCTTGTTCTTCCGGTTCCGGTTATCATTGCTGTATATCCTGGTGGTATGGATCAGTAAATCAATGTCTTGTTCACTCATGGCATACAGCGTGATGTCATCTATTGAGAAGAGATGGCTCATTTGCTTCATTCCGTAGAATCTGTAGCCAGTCTTGTTGATGACCTGACTTCAGGGGGTTCAGGGGTTTCCCAGTTCGGACTGGGGTCTCATCCATTAGGAACCTGTATATTTGTGCTGCCAGGCGCTCATAGAGTGGAGTTAGCTTCTTTAGCCAGTAGGCGTGGACCATGCTAGGGCCTAGTGCTGTCCAGCGCTTCATACTTGAGAATCTTTCTCAAGTATATGACATAGAATACATAATAAATAATTAATGTGGAAGTAAACATGTTTGAATAAAAGATACAGATGTAGTTTCATAAAAAAAATGAAAACAGCGGTTTCTAATCAGCTATCTGTCATCTAACTGGTAATTACTTAGGGAGTTAATTTGGCCCCTAAGCTGATTTTTGCCAATCCCTTAACCTATAAAATGCATACAAGTCTGCATTCAGGTAGTAGCATGATTGTGACATTACTAATTTGGGATATGATTTTGGATGGAATATGGAAGGGGGGTTTGTTGGAGGAGAGTTGAAGAAACTTTATTTTTTTATACACATGCACACATATGCAAACATTGTGCCTCTAACTCCATAGCTCACATAAAACATTAAAATGACAATGAAAGAAAACACTTCCCCCCCCACTCTATCTCCCTCCTTTTTTTTTTGTTTTCTGGTGGTCCCTCTCACTCTCTCTCAGACCATCAGCGACAGTAGTCCCATGAAACGCTCTGCCTCATCGCTGGGTCACAGCAGGTCTGGGCGTGGCCATAGAGACAAAGGTGGGGCAGATGACTACAACATGGACCGGGTAATACCTGAGGAGGGTAGGACGTCCCGACATGGACACCGGCGAAAAGACCGGAGTCATCGGGCATCTGAGAGGTCCCTATACCGCTACACAGAGGGTGACACAGGTGGGAAAGACTTATTTAAACATGCACACAACCACAGTCATAGAAAAAATATAATTTGATTCTTTAACAAATCCTATATTAACATAGCTGCACAGTGTGTATACTACATTTTAACAAGCAGCAGTCTTTCTCTCACAAATTATACTAAACCTTGTGTTAAGTGCACATTTCAATAACTGAAAAAAACTTAAACATGTAATTTATGTTTTTAATATCCATTTCTTTTAAATACTGTCACATGTTTATTTAAAATTATAGCGATGTTTAGTGTTTTCCCCTAGTACATCCCCAATCATAAATCTAACAAACTACCCCATCAGGCCTGGGAACAGATCTGAGCACAACCACCCAATCAGGAGACCTCACGTCTAAAGACAAGGACCGCGACAGAGATCGCGGACGGTCTAAAGACCGTAAACATCACCACCACCATCACCATCACCACGGTTCTGTGGACAAGGAGCGTTATGTAGCGGAGCGAGGGGGAGAGTATGGACACAAGCACTCCCGTGACAGAGAACACGACCGGGAACGAGAGAGAGAAAGGGACCGGCGCTGGTCACGATCGCCCAGCGAGGGTCGGGAGTGTGTGGCACACAGACAGGTGGGCTTATGGTTACTTGTGTACATGTAGACTCCAGTGTGAGACCACCAAATCACGTGTTTCTTTCTAATAGAAATCACAGTGAGGTCTCTATTTTGATCATGCTGGTGCAACCTCAATATATAATGCCCTGGTAATCTGTAACTCACTCTTGATCAGGAAGTATGTTAACATTTGGTATGATAGTATTATAGAGTGATAACTATCCATTATGAGTTATTATAGACCTAACTTACTCAAAGAAGAAGCCAAGATATGTTGTTTCCTTAATAACATGCAGTTGTGTTGAAAATGGCAAAAATGGTTTTGTACCTTATATGCACATTTGTACTGAATATGCTGAATGTTTTACTAAATCTACACAAATATGCATTATACATGTCAATTAAAGAAAATGCTGTTAAATGAAGTCACCGTTGTCAAATCACTGTTCCAGCAACCAGAAGACAAATATGCATAAAAATGTATATTTGGGTACCTGACTGCTGTCCCTATCTACCCTTCCTAAATGTTTTTAGACCAATGTTCCCTCACAACCCTTCCCCACACACCCCTACTGTACCCTTCCTTTTATGACATTGTTTTTTAAACACATTAGCTAGAACATTTTCTACTGCCTATAAAAATACTAAAACAAAACAATGTGATCTACAGTTGCTCAAATTATGTTTTAACGTTAATTTTGAAGTAGGAACAATTCTAATAAAGGGGAAGAATTGTTTTCTCCCATTTGAAGTTTAATAAATAAAATACAGCTTACTCATAATTTAAAGCTACATTTATGTATGTTCTGTCACCATATTTGCCCTGTATGACATTTGTTAATCCAGAAATCAACCCTTTACCCTTCTTTTCTCCTGTCGTCTTTTGTTTTCTTTCCTCTGCGTGACATGTTGCTTCTCTATGTATGGTGCTGTTTGGCCTCATCTTTTTTGTCCATATGCTCTGCTCTGTTATGTTTTGACGCCTTTCATTTCTACCTTTTTCTCCTCCACTTCACCCACATTATGACTGGTGCTTTTATTCTTATTGTTGCTGTGGCTCTTGTTGTCTTTTATTGCTTTCTCTCTGCCTCTCTGTCTTGCATCTTACTCTCCCTCTTTTCTTTCCCCTTTCCCTTTGTTGAATACTCTATCTTTCCCATTTCTCCACTTTATTCTACATGTTCTGTTGTTGAATTCGTGGTTCGTTCTTTTTATTTGCTTTATTTCACTTTTTGTGTAGGGCAGTAGTTCGGTCAGCGGAAGTCCTGTCCCCTCAACCTCGGGGACCAGTACACCACGCAGAGGCCGTCGACAGTTGCCTCAGACCCCCGCAACACCCCGACCCCACGTTACATATTCCCCTGTAGTCCGTAAGGCCATGCCCACACCACCTGGGGGCCCCCAGGGTAGACCCCCAGTCCCAGCCCCTCGTCGCTTTTCTCCTGAGCCTCCCCAGGTCCAGGGCGCTCCGCCTGTCGGCCTTCCACTGGCCCATCATGGCACATCCCGCCAGGGTCATTATCCCCCACCTCGTTGGGGAGACACAGATGGAGTAGGTGGTTCCATGGAGGGTGATGGCTGCTTCTACAACCAGGACTATCAAGACTATGAGCACCCCCATGAGCCACCTGCCTACGAGCAGAGTACCATGCAGGGTGGAAACCCACATCCACATGCCCTAGCCAACCACCCACTGCCTCCTCCGCCACAACCACATAACCCTCATCCAGTCCCTCAACCACAGCCACATACTGTAAACAACCCTCTCCCTCATCCCCCACCCCAGACACAGCCCAGTCGAACCTCACCAAGGACTGCCCGCCATATGACCCCTCCCACCACTGCCCTGACTGGGCCTGTACAGGGTCAAGTGCAGCCTGCTACCCAGCGCCGCCTCCCTAATGGCTACCGCTCCTCATCACCTTCTACGCATCTCCATGGACCCCCAAATACTGGGCCCCACAAGGTCCTCCCTCCAGCTGGGCATCCTAGAGGTCCCCGCAAGGGCCTACATGAACCCTACAGTGAGACGGAGGACGACGACTGGTGCTAGCCTCTGGGGACGGGGGAACACGAATTGGTATATTGGATGGACTGAAAGATGAACATAAGAAAGTTCTGAGCCAGAGCACTGACTGCCAAGGGAAATCATGACTTTTCTTTCTTGTCTGTTCAGTTTTTGCCTCTCCTCCACTGCTTGTCCCAGGGATGGTGGGCTAGATGACATGATAGGTGTCGAGATTAAGGGATGGAACAAGAATGCTGAGGCAGTAACCGGAGGTAACAAATCACCTCTATGTTCTGCATTATTGTTGCATTCTTTCTTCATGCCAAATGAAATCAACCTCAAACTGCAGTTTTTAAGGAGACAAGCAAGAGGGGTTATAGACACTAGTCTTTGTGTGTCTTAAATTATGCCTCTGGCAACAAGCTACAGCCAATTTCAAGATGTCAAGAGTTGCGACTCGACAAAAGACAGTTAGAGACAAAAGAATAAACACTTTTTTTGTTTCTCAAAGCTAACTTCAGTTACGTTAGCTGCAAAAAGAATTAAATCCAACCCTCCCAGCCACCAGTTGAATATTGATGAGTTTTATCATCTGTGTTTTTAAATAAGAACTGAACTGACGAGCCCTCCACCTGTATGAGGTGAGAAGGCTAAATGGGTGGGAGAGTTGGGAAGAGTTGCATGAGGTTGACAAGTCAATCGGTTAAAATTAAGAGGACAGGATGGGTGTGTTGGGGATGTTCCTTCATGTTCCTGCAAAACACTTTAACCAACCTTCTATGACCTATGGGAGAAGAAAAACAAAAAAGTGGAGAGATGGGTTTCAAAAACAAAAGAACAAACCACTAACTGTTTTCAGCAGTATTTCTTCTATTCCTGCAGCTGCTTCTTCTTCTTCCTCCTTCTCTTCCAACTCTTCAAAAATATTGAAGCTTGAATCTTCTGTTGCACCCCACACAGCTTCGTTTTTTAGACTTACGGAGTTGTTCACCCTGTAAAATCCTGCATGAATGATACAAAAAATAATAGCAACAATGAGATCTACAGAATGTTGGGGGAAATTTACCTCTGTCCTTTCTGTTGTGGTTCGTAGGGATTCTCTCTTTTTAATAGAAATGCCTTTCTGTTTCTCTCCCTCATTCTTCTCTGTATAGCATCCCTCTCTCTGTACCTTACACTAAAATGCAGTGAGAAAGATATAGGGAGATTGGATAGTTACTGTATGTACAGTATATGTAGAAGGAACAAACCGATTACTTTTTGCTTGCTTGTCTGTATGTTCTGTGCCAAATGCCTGCCACTGATACAGCTGGAATTGCACATATTTTTGTGGAAGTAACGTTTTTGTAATTAAGGGGTTGATCTCAAATCCTATACTGGGAAGCAGGGTATAAAACAGGTAAAAAGATAGTAAAGTAGTGTCCATAATGGTGAATGTTTTTGACAAATCAGTAATATCTCAAAGTCTTCCAGGGTTTTGGGGTTGAACAGAGACATCAGAGAAAAAGAGGGGAATAGAAAGGCAGAAAAAGGAGAGAAACTCTTCATCTGTGTTTTCTTTGTTATTGAGCGTTATATTGGCTAAACAGATCGTAGAAGTTGTAATGATCACAGTGATTGTGATAATGAGGGGGATTCTTCATATTTGGTCTTATATTTTGTTCTGTATGTCTGTTTTATTTAAAGCTCAGCAAATCATTTTTCCAACCCTGAAGTGGAGGTTCAATCCAGAGTTGCATTGTGGGAGAAGGAGTTTGTAGTGGGGCAAATAGAAAAGGGGAGACTGCCAAAAGCAGACATTAGGCCAGTCTTCTTGTCTTTCTTTTTCAAAGGTTAAGACTAAGTAGACTTTAGACAGTGGGTAAATTAGATTGAGAATCAACTTTAAAATCTTGTCAAACACACTAGTGCCCTACATGTTTCTCCATTTATATAGAAAAGTCTACTCTCCCGCAGATGCTAAAGCCGAGTTTCCCCACCACTTGTGACCTTCAGGTGGCGCTGTATGACAAACGGTGTGCCTCTGGATTTTGTACTACTCCCTTTACTTCACTACTAATCCTGAGCTTTTATACTAATTCAGTGCACTGAAAATACAGTTTAGCTCATTCTCTCACTAGTACACCACCATGTCTGTGTTCACCATGTGTCAACACAGGTGACTGAATTGCACAGTTGCACAGTTCAGATGGGTTGGAAAAAAGATGTCTGGGCCTTGTCATGGTCCTGGAAAACATTTGTGTGTATTCCTTCTATATACTTATTTCTATCTGTGTGTTTCTCTGTCTGCCTCAAACTAACACACAAACGCACACCCCATTCAGCCCCAAACATTATTCAATTAATTTATTGATTGATTTGTGTGACATCCATTTTACCTGCAGGCCTATCACTCGTTGACCAGAGAATGCACAGGAAAAATAGAAAAGAAAAAAAACTGCCTATTAGTGTCTTTCCAACCTCAGTGGAATGTCACAGACAAGTATTTTTTCACATCACTACACTTAAAATAAGAAAGCACATTAAATATGTAGCTTCTGGTTATGAGGAGTGTGTGTGCGCGCGTGTAAGTGTGTTTTTGTGCACGTGTGAATGTTAATGGGTGAGTGTGTTTCTGATAAATTTTTAGTGTTTTGTTTTTGTGCTTTTGCATTTCTTTCTGTTCTTCAGAAACCCTTTTGAAATCTTAAGATGTTTCAGTCAGGTCATTGTAACAATCTTCGACTGTGCGTGTTTCTGTGTGAACACGTTTTTTGTGTGTATGTGATGTCAGTAACCCCCTGAATGAAACATGCAAAGCCCCGAACATTCACCATCCATCTTTGTGTCTATGCTGCAGTGAAATCCACTGACACGCTGATTAACCACACAAAGTCTTCAAAAAGCAATGTAAAGCCGCTAACTGAGGAAAAACTTTTTTTTAAGAACAAAAGATTTAAAAAAAAAAAAAAAAGAAAAAATATCTAGTTCCAGAAATGCATGTGCTATGTGCATGCCACACCGTGGGTTACAGTCATCTTCAGGACATAAAAGAAAAAGCAGATTAATGAATTCAGAGGAATAAAAAAAAGATATATAAATAGATAGATGTTTTTAAAAAGCAATGTTTCCTTTTTCCTTCTATTTTTGAGAACAAAAAATGTTAAAAAAGTACACAAAAAAAATGTCTAAAGAAAAAAAAAAAATACACCAGAGACTTTGATGAGAATCAGAGTCTTGTTTGTTTTCTTCTGTTACATGGGGTTGAGGCACAACACATCCATGTTTAGGACACCACAAAAGAACTGTTTTTAATGAAAAAAAATATATACAAAGAAAAGAAAGTACAGTTCAGATGATGGTGTATTCTCCTTTCTACTTTTTGTGGGGATCGAGGGTGCAGGAGCGAGCCAAATCTGATGATGTACTCATTACAACTGGCTGTGGAACCTTTTGATCTCTCACTCACGCCCTCGTTTTTTTTTTTTCTTCCTCTCTCTCTAACTCTGTCTCTCTCACACTCTTACCTGTCACACTCTCAACCTGTCTCACCGCTATTTCTACCAGTGCATTTTGTAATTCCAAACAGAACTCTTCCTAAAGAATAAAATCCCGAGAGAATGCTCACTGCTTTGCCTCATTTCTTGTCTGTATTATTGGGCTAGTTTTTAAACGTTATGTTATACATTCCACGTATAATACGTCTAAACACACTGATGACTTTAAGTCAAATACATTGAACGTATTTCCTTCCTCATGAACAAATGAAACAGTGCAGCTGTCCTTCCTGTCTTTGGTGGAGTTCCCCTGCATTACGTCAGAGGTCAAACCTGCAGGTAATTACTGACTAAATAATAGAGGTGGGAATCACCAGATTCCCCGCGATACGATATTATCAGAATACTTAACTGACAATATGATGATAATGCGATTTTAAATGTTCTGCAATATGCTAAGTATTGTGATACGATATATAGTGATTATCACGTTCTTTCAACTGCAAATTATGTCCATAAAGGTAAACTTAACTTATTTAATCTAAAAAAAGTCCTCAGTCTTTCATTTCATTTTTATTGCTGACAGTTTGTCAGCAACTGTACAGTTACAGTTTATATACAACTTAACTGAATGCAAATATGTGTACTACTGTGCAATTAGTTATTTTAAACACAAAAAAGTTTGTTTTTGTTTTTTAAATAAAACCCTTTTTGATGTTACTATGTTGGCTTGTACTGTGCTGTATGGAGGCAACACTGCAGGAATTGTGTTGCGTTCGTTTGCCTGCGGCGCCCTTGGTTAAACTCCTGTATACCTGTCTATAGTAGTAGTATTTTTATTACTATGGTTATCTGAGTTCGTCACCTGGGAAATCTGTTTCATCTGCAATGATTATGAGGAAGTTTGAAGCTCAGGTAAATATGGGATCGGGAAGTACAGTGTATGGGAAGTAGTCAAAATGAGGGCAGGTAAAAGAAGCTACATCTTTAGACATGTTAAACTGTACACAAATTAGTAGGTTGTGTTTTGAAGTTTTAATCTGAAATATGAAATTTGGGAGCAGATTCCTAAGCTTTTTGATGTTACTCCACCCCTGAACAGTTATCTGCTGTGGATCGAAAGAGAGTTGATGAAAATAGTGTGACTGAAAGCTGTAAAACAAAAACTGTGTGTTAAACTGTGTAGGACACTAAAACCACCCTGTAAACCTGAGATTCACATACTTGGGTGCTAATTCTCCATCAGTTTGTCACCTATGTTCCACACAGTTATATGATATACTTTTTAGCATAAAAATATTGATTAATGGGTAAAGCTCAGTATGAGGTAATGATACAATAGTGGTAAAAATGAGTGAATACAACTTTTGGTGCTGCACTGTTACAATATGACACATTTCATGCTTGGGTATGCTGAAGTAGCATCTTCTTAATGTTTGCAAGAAAGGGGGAAGAGAAAGTGTTTAAGCAACGGGAATAGTCCACACAGTTCCTTACATGAGCAGGCAGAAGTGTGCGTGGGTGTGTGTGTACTCCATACAATGTGTGTATTTTTCACAGGCATGTCCAGACAGTTCCGGCTAATCCTCCAAGCCCTGTGCACTCAACTCGGGTTCTCCGGTTTCAGCCGGAAGAATAAGCAGCACAGTTGGGGCCTCATACAGGCACCCCCCACACACATTCCTTCTTCTGTTTTCCTGGGATAACCCCCTTCCCCCAACACAAACACACACACACACAGAACCACTGGTGAATCCTGTTGCACCCCCGCCATGCAACTTGTCTGTAGAGGCATTACATCCACTTTACAACCTACTTTAATATATACAGAAATAAAAGATTTACTTTTAGGTCACAAGATTGAGTTTATTTTAATCACAATTCAAGTGATGAGAGTTTTGTGAAATGTAAGTGGTTACTGTTACGTTAAATTAATAGGAACACCCCTCCGTTCCTTTGTACTCGGTTTGTCAGAAACAGTAACAGATCACCTGCTTATAAAGCACATTTTTTTTGCCTGACCTTTTGCACCCTGTCACTAACAACCGTTAGTTACCATTACAGTACTTTATTCAAGCCACAGTAAAACATTTAAGATCAACAGGACCTTGATTGTTCAGTGTAAAGCAAGTCAGTGGCTTTACAGCCACCCCCCTCTCTCTTTGGACTGCAATCTCCTGAATTGTCCCCGCTTTTGTTCTGCAAATTAGTGTGGGGGATGTGAAGTTGTGGAGAGGGGAAGCAAACTTCTTCACACCCAAAAGCAGCTTCCTGTCACTCTCAAACACACCCACACACCACTTTCACACGTACGTTCTTGTACCAAAAGCAAATTCATCACTCATCACTTTCTCTCTATCACTACACACACACGATTACTCTGATCACATCATATGCTTCTGTCTCCATTCTAGAAATTACACAAAACCTGCAGATTCAGAAGAAAAAGTTTAATAAATACTGAGGTAGTTGTGGTCACTGAATGTTTTTACACTTGAATTGATCAACTTCAGACAGCATGTGGGCTCCAACACACTCATCAAACATTACATCTGCTGAGAAGGGTTTAGAGTCACAAAACAGATTCGTGTAAATGTTCACAAAGTCAGCTTAATATCCTGGAGGAAGCAGTCTCTTTCAGTTCCGCATTTGGCCAGCTCAAGTCAGTCCATCGTCTGTGGCCCATAATTAAGGCACTGGGACTACTCCGCACAGAGGGGTCTGCTGCCCTTGACGTGTCCCAGCTCGTTCAGAGTGATTTTTGGGACAGTGGGGACGGACCATCCATGGTGTCCAGCCGGCTGAGCACGTAACACTTCCACGTTAGAAGCGTTCAGGCTCCCAGGCTGTGTAGAACATGCGTAGCTACTTTGCTCTTTACGCACGATTTCAACACACTCCAACAGCTCTCTGTAGGAGTATGGGGGCAGGGGGTGCTCCCATTTCACTACTGCAGGTCACGTAGTCCATCAAAACAGTGTGCACAATGAGCTGGTGGGGGGAGGCTCCCTGCTCAAGTTTTGCTTTCTTGTAAGGCAGAAAGTCCGGCTCAGCGGCCGCTGTGCCCCGTCTTTTCCTAGAATGCTGTGCCGGGCCAGTGGGGCACAAATTCTCCTTGTTTCCTGCACCGGTGTGAGTGCATGGGTCGCAGGGCAGCTCTGAGGGGGGACATACAGGCTCATCTCGTGATGAAGTCCGACGCTGTTCGACAGAAAGCGCAGAGTGACCCAGGGTCTCCTGATGAGCGACTGCGGGCTCTGCGGGCTTGTCAGTCGTGCAATGTTGTTGCTGGTCACAACCTGAGGAAACGGTTTCTACCGTCGTCTGGGCCTCGTGGTAGATGTCCCGGGCGGATTTCATCACCAGAGTCAGGAGGAGACTCCGGTGGAGACGGAGACCCCCCCGCTGTGTGCGGGAGCTGTACAGTTTCCCCAAAGCAACGACCATGATCCTCTTGGCCTCAGCACTGACCTCCATGGCACAGTTTGGGTTTTACGCAGTCCGGGACAAACAATCAGAGGTTTCGAGTCTCTCCCCTGTGAGTTCACGCACAGACACAATACAGGCTGGCTGCAGGACAACTACTTATCACCTCGTTGACGTCATTCACCCAGCGTCATATGACAGAGCTCCGCCCATCGGCCTCACACCAGGTTTACTATTTCAAACAGTCCTGCAACAACTGGGCGGACAACTGTGGCTATTTTCAGCTGCATGTTTGCTCTGTGAAGACACAACCACTTAACTTTAGGACCACTAAGTAAAGTTGTGATAAAGACTATGATGGAAAAACCAGAAACAACAGGCGAAGGAAACTATGACATTACAACACTTTTTTTGGTGCTGCTGCTTTCCAGTTGCTTTCTCTTGTTGAAGTACATCATTAGACCTAAAAAACATAACACAAATAGACCCACTGCACATGTAGTGGGCAAAAACGAATTTGTATAGTAGGTAAAAGTGTTAATGTGAAACCTCTTATCGTTGCAGCTGTTTCGAGCAACCATTTAGTTCTGATGTAGGCCTGCAAAATTAAACTAGGCTCAGTTTGCTGTGTGCCTTATATGTTACAATTATTAGTGTTTAAGGGGTCTGACTGAATCAGTCCTGTCATATGCAATATGGAAATCTCTCGTCAGGGAGTTCTGCTCTAGCTATCTGGAATAGACAAGAAAGCGCCGGCCTCTGAGCTCTCCAGTCTCACCCATCCCCCAGTATGTTGCTTCCTTCTACAGGAAAAAAGAAAAAAAAGGGGGGGGAGTGGAAGTTAACAGGCTGATGCCCATATTAGGCACATCCTGCTCTTGAGGTACATGCAGAGGAAAACCCATGACGTGTGTGGAAGCCCTTGTTTCCTGAAGCCATTTAAAGTAACAGTAGTGAGGATTGCATCAGGGCTCGTCACTTCCCTGAGCTCATATTTGGGCAATGGAATCCATTCCCTCATGTTGTACAGTGATCAGAAATTGCATAATACTTTTTCACTGGCAGTTGTAAAAATGACAAATACAACTACACATTCCACTCTCTAGTAGTATTTTGGAGATGAGGTTTTCTGTTCTCAAAGGTCTTGTTTACACAGAGAAAGAAAAGAAGAAACCTTTGCTTCCCAGGTTATCATATGAGGTACTTCCAGAAGAATTTGTGGTATGCAGTTGATTGTTTCTAGTGTGGCTGCACACAACTGCACATGAGTTGCAGGGCGTAAATGCCTGACATGCTTGCCTATTGAGTGTTAATTCATCAAAATCAACAGGCCTCGTGAAGGAAATAAAAAACAACATGAAATGACTCTCACTGTGACAAAAAATGTATTCAGTTTTCGTCTTTCAAAGACACTGATTTTTTCTGATAGCATCACAAAAGACCAGCATATCCTCTTAATCTCATAGTGATGTTTTTACAGTTCAGTGTTAACTTTTAAATAATCAAAAGAGGTGGAGGTTTTGGATTCAGTTTTGAGCCCTGTATCAGCCTCACTCTGTCACTGTAAAGGAGTGCCCTCATGTGGCTTTCTTATGCAACTGAAGCAAATTTGTGGAAAACTGGAGCCCAGTGAGGAGCTAGCTTGGGGAGGACAGAACTCTGCAGACACACTCTTGTAGGTCCAACAGAAGCACTACACATCTCTTTTTACACTGCTCATAACACGTTTAATTAGAATAAATATATGTGCCACCTTGTTGTTTGAATCCAGTGTTTCATACTTTAAATCTGTCAGGCAATACATTGTGCTTCTGTCATAAATTATTTAAAACCACCACCAACTAATTTCTTGGAATCGGCAGGAATGTGTGTGTATCGACCTGAAATATATGATAATATAAATATAAACATAGCCTACTTAAAGTGAAGACTATATGACCAGTGATGATGTCAGGCAACCTTTAGGTGGCGCCAACAGCTAGGACTTGGGCTGCCTAACCTCATTTTACCTAATATATGTACAAATCTAACACATATTTGAAGTCTCTAGAAGGAATGTGTGTCACTCAAGATCTGTTGTAGCTTCCTCCAGTAGTACAGCGCATAGTACTGGAAACCAGTATTGTAAAGCTATTAGTATTTTAAAGATTTGTTTTTGTTTTGTTTTTTGCAACATGAGTTTTGTAGGTCAGTCTTCTATGTAAGTATTTATAAAACTGGACTGAAGTATAAAGTAAATCTCTGTTTACAGTATGAATTGGGCAAGATTGGAAACATTAGTAGTACTTAAAAACACACATTTTGTCTTCTTGGAATTTAAAATTAGCTTAAAATAAAAGAGGGATATCTGGAGGAGGCCAGGTTAGTCTTGGTGTAAAGGCATACAACATAAGTTGCACTAGCATTGTCGTTGGCAAGTGTAAAGCAGTATACCTAATATTGAACCTTGTGGAACACCTTTATTAACCATCCGGAAACTTAATTTGAAACATCAGCAACAACAGTTTAAAGAGATATTAAAACTCACAGTAAGCAGCAACTTGCTATTGTGATCTGCAGTTTTAAAAGCTTTAGACAGGTCTACAAAGAGTACAGTATGATGTTGCAGCACTAGTTGTGGCAATTCTTAGGCTAGTAGGTATAAAGCCTACTTTTAGAGAGAAAGGACAGTTTGGATATGGGTTGACAGTTATGTAACTATAATACTGTATATGCATTAAACATACAGTATATTAATTCATGTTATTCCACCAGGGAGCAGCAGAACATCACAACAAGCAGATGGGCACTGACTACCATGCATCTCAGTGAAGTCATCTTTCCACATATAAAATGGCTTTGTTTTACTCTCCACCAATCCCTGAGAAAAACATGTCAGTCTTTATCCCATGATATGTTTAGTTTTATTTACCAACTATTTGCTAAATTGTTTGCCTGCTATTTGGTAGTTGGTCTGTTACACATTGGGTTTATGAAATGTTGCCTGATACTGCTGAGTTGCTGAAAGCAGCTCAAAACGCACACAGCAAGCAGCAAGCGCAACAGTCGTTCTTAAGATCTGTTTCTTTGGATACAACACAGTTAATTACTGTGGCAGCACAGTAAACGGAGCAAGCAAGACAGTGGGTATTTCAGTGGATTGTATATCTACATGGGCCAGCAATTAATCTATTTGAAGTGTGTTGCAGGCAGCTGTCCCTCTATTCAGGTGGAAAAACTCACAGCTGCACTGCATTGCCTTGAACAAAATGGACACATTTGTTACCCTTTAATGCTTCTCTAGAAGCAGTTGAGTCTCACCTACATCAGTTCCACTCAGTTGTCTTGTCAGCCTTTAAACTTTAGGTGGTGCACTAATAAGAGAGGGTGTCTGCTTTTGAGATGTATCAAAGGTTTAAGGAAGTGATACATACAGTGTTTATCACATACAGGGTTTATCTCAGAAGACAAATAATGTTGTCATTAGTCATCTCATGCAGGCTTTATTTTAATTACTTTATTCACTATAAATAAAATAGACTAAGTCTGTTTCTGAAAAAAATTAATTATTTTAATTTTTAACAATTCACTTTGACATGAGGGAAAATACCTATTCATATTCACTAACTATATATATGGGTAGATTTAATACAGACCATGCCCATGGCCCCATGAGGCAGCTTATTTTTTATGTATGTAAACTACTGTATATTAAGAATGAAAGTAAAACTGTAACCAAATGAAGACAGAAACAACTGTGTGGGATGAATTGTTCATTAAGCATGAAAAAAATATGTGCCAACCTCCAGGTGTGAGTACTGAAGTGTGCATGAAGAGGAACAGTCATGCTTGTATGAACACTTTATCTGTAAGTTTATGAAAATTGCTTACTTGCATTAGACTACATTAAAGTATTTGACATTTCATGATGCATTTACCCACTCACACATTATCCTTGACAAGTGATATGCAAATTTGGATTCATGGGAATTAAACTTACACTGATATTTAAATGTAGTTATACTGTAGTATAATTTGAATTACATTTAAATTAATCTTTTCAACTTTTCTGCTTTTAAATCAAACTGTGGTGCGATTCTCAACCCTTGTTTCAAGTATATAATAACAGCAAAAGTCCAGTAAAAAAAAAAAACTCAGAGAAAAATTGTTACAAATCTTTTATTAAGATATTCATTATTTAATCCATTTTGACATTTTCTCTATGATTTGTATTTATTTATTTTACAGTCGTTAATGTGCAATTATCTTTGATAATGTTGGGTCACAGTTACAGGGCTTTCACAAAGTTATTGGCACTTGGAACACAGAAAAAATAGGATGAGCAGTACAGGAGGTCCACTGGCGCTACAGGATTACAGAGGGCGAGGAACAGGAGTGAACAGGGTGACATGGGCAGATCAATTACTGCACAGGGTGTGAAGAAGCACTGTTTCTGGGTAAATATATACCTCATGCTGTAAGTGCACAACAAACAATTTGACCTCTATGAGTGTGTCTATATATAATATACAGTATTTATCTATACAGTTATATAATCATATTTATATATATATACTGTTTAGTGACAAAAGGTTTCCCATGCCGTGCCACACCTTATCCATTCAAGTGTGTAGGTATATACGGTTTGTGAAATGTAAACACATATGGTGAAAAGTTTAGAAATGACATCTTGCTTAGAACATAAAGGTAAACAAACTATGAATGGGATCTCTTTTCAAAAGCACACAAAGTAAAACATGGCCACACTTGCACATCTATTGCATTGTGCTAGTGGTTGCGAGCGAAGGACTTTTTGGACATCAGAGAGCTTAATGTTTAGGTCATAATGAGAAGAGTTAAACATACCGTAACCATAGTTATTTCTAATCTTTGTCAATGTTGCAGTGTGGACATTTCTGTATTTGGGCTAGGCTGCTGCTGTTGTTGTAAAAGTAGTCTAACATGGCTTCCTTAGAATCAATGCTGATTCACTGATGACATTTCAGCTCCAGTCAGCGACTCAGAATGCAGCACAAGTCATTCAGTAGGTGAATGTGCATGAGCACGGCCACTGTTAGAAGCTAGTTAAAGCTCTAAATAAATAGCAATAATCATATAATTAAATTTATTAACCTCAACTGTAATTACGTAGAATTCTACATCATTCCTAAACTGGATGTCTCTGGATGACCCTATACATTAAATTTAGAGGTACTTGTAATCAACTTTCAACATATCACTTTTTAAACCCAGCAGATTATTTTAACTTTATTTTTTATGTGTTTCTGGGATAAAAACCCATAATTTTGAACAGTCTCTTGTTTAATTTGAATCTGAAATAAGACATTTTCTGAATCTATCTCAAATATTGTCATATAAATAAAACGTGTGGAAGTGTGAATTTTGGGGAATGAAAAACTGCATAAAGCCATAAAGCAAATTAAATCTACTTATTATAATTTAGATTTAAGTACCTAAAACCACAGCTTTGCCTCTCTCTGAAACACATGAATAAACTTGTGGAAGTGAAACATGAAACCAGCTGCAAGAAGGACAGGAAGCACAACAGTCTTTAAAGATATCGAGGAGGTAAGTAGGGGTGTTCATGTTGCATCTACAGTCAAATGAGGTTTTATTGTCATTACCCTTCCTGAATACTTAATAGGTACTGCATTTTTGTTCTGTCCTTATACACATCTCCTAGTCAAAGCACCAAAGTAAACTCATTATTATAATTTTAAACAATAATGAAAATAGGCTGAGCTGTATTTATAATGCTTCTAGTTATGTTTTCAATACGATTAACTCAACTGCCTTGAGGAAGCATGAGAAGCATTTCTGGTTTTATACTGTACCAGTCTTCAGAAAAATAGAACCTCTTTAAAAGTCTTTCCAAAGGGAGACAGTAATCAGTCATCTTTGAGATCATTTCATCTGTGAGAGAACACATTCCAAAGTCAGACTGTGACCACTTGCATGTATATACACCTACAGAAATAATGAACCCCTGTACTGACTTCCAATCTGAGGTCAACATGCATTCAAAAGTTTCTAGCAAACACTAACTTTCGTATAAAAAAAGGTCAGTTATTGACATTTCATAATCGTATGCATCCAGCAACAGAAAGGAAGAACACTTGGGATTTAACTCAACAGTCTTCTTGATAATTTACAGAAGGTGCTTGTTTCACTTTCTGAACACAGGCAGACATGAAATTTTTTTTTTTACAATTTCCACCTAAAGGGGGTGACTGCTACACAACATTTCTCAAAAGGTGCATGAACCACTGGTTCTTCTCAATAAGGTGCAGAGACCTCCACTCTAACCCTACATGGAAGGTGCAAAATCATTTCAAACTCCACAATAAAACTGTCAGCCACTTCTAATGTCCATGTTAAAGAGGTGGTGCATTAGACACATGAATGAATAAACTACCTGGCAAAAGAAACAGCTGCGCAATACAGATTCTCCTTTACCAACAAACTATGTCTCACACACGGATAGTACCATAAACCCTATTGGCTTCAAGCAATATTGCATCCTTCACGACATCACTGTACCCACGAGCCTTCTGTTCGTTCAATTTCAATTAAAAAGGCACGTTCCGATATCCATAATTATAATTGTTTTCTATGACTTTTGCATTTTCAAAAAGTCAGCAGCAGTTTAATAATTTTAATACAAAAAAACAAACAAAAACTAGTTGAGTTATCTGATCAATATAATCTTAATCTTTCAACAAGTAATTGTAAAAATTGTGGGCCAGTGTTTTACTGAAGGAGGCAAATGTTGCAGGTTCACAACCTAACAAGAAATGGTGATCACAGACAACAGTCGAGTCAGCCGAATCAGTCTTATTATTCCTTTTAAGCTAGTGAACAGAAGATGAAATGCTTCAAATTTAGCAGTTCATCTGCTCATTACATCACTCCGTACTGTAAAATAAAGATAAAAATAAATGACTACGGGTCCTATAATAAGACTGTGTAATAATACTCCTTTTTTCTGCAAAAATAGCACTTTTCCTTTTTGACTTCTTTCAATAAACAATGAAGATCGAGATTTTAAAACAATCCCACTCACTCTCTTTGCTCACACCCTTATAGGCATGGCCACATGTATAAATATAGTTTGTCTTCTAAAAATATGACCACCTTTGATTACCTGTTGCCCTACAATCATCTCAATAAAAAGCTTTTCCCCCTTCTCTCTGGATCACATTTCAGTTCGTAGACATGGAGGCAAAAAAATTTAGAAAACAGAGAAAAATTTGATATACAGTGTGTCTGTAAAGACACCCACAGTGGTACACAAGTGAGATTCTCTGGTATCAAGAAATGAGAAATGGGGTCAATAATACTCGCAGGCTGATGAGTGGAAGATGCAAATGGAGGAAGAACAAGTAGTGTTAATTCATTTTAATAATGTGTCTATTTTGAATTTAGTTCCTTTCCCGAGGCTGGAATACAAGTTGTCAGGCTTGCATAGAGAAAAATGCCACTGACACTTACATTCAATATATTCGTCACCTCTACTCCTAGCCTGTCCATACAGTCATCCCTTATTCCTCCTCAGGCTGCACCAGTAACTCCCCCCACCACCTGCATGTCAGGGAATGTATTTATTATGCAACAGCGGATGCCCTTACACATCTTAAAAAGACAAGGGGAGGCAGAGGGCAGTTAGGAGAAACTCAACCCCTCTCTTCCTCTCTCCCTTTCCTCATCTAATTCCATTGTACAGTCATAAAGCAAAAAAGTTTAAGTTTTCACGTCCCGGTTACATCAGGGTAACAACAACCGTTGACCCCAGCAGTGTAATATAGACAGTCAGATGTGAGAGATCAGCGTGGGCCAAGGGGTGAGAAGGCAAGCAGAACTGGGGAATACTGGTATGCAAGTCACCAAATTTCAACCTTGCCTGGACACAGTGTTCAAAATAATGGTCCTCCATCCCCACCCACACCTGGTAGTGATTCACCTGAAGAGCCGCCTGACTCCATGCCAGCACCGCCGGTGGCATCCAGAGAGGCGGGGTCAAATGTATGATCCGCGCCCAGGGTGTCGTCCTCTGCCTTGACGCCGTCGGGAAGGAAAGAGGAATAGGCGTCAGTCTCTGCCATCAGTAGCTTGAGCTTGGGGATCCAGCTCTTACGGACCACACGCCGGGCGTTGGTGCACATGTCGGCTGCGATTGCATTCATTTCGCTCTCTTTGAAGCTGGTGGCAAAGTTCTGGCAATAAACTTGACATGGGAAAGAAAAAGAAACATGCTGTCAGACAGACTACACTTAATGCTGTGAACTACAACTAAGACATGAATTAGCTTCATTAAGCACATAGGGACCACAACAACAAAAGCAGTCCTGCCAACAGCCATTAGGAAAACCAAAAGAATTCTATTATCCAAAATGTCAAACTTTTACTTTAATACAAGAAAATATAGCTACCCCTTCGTGGTAGTTCTAAGCAGATAAGTAGTATTTAAGTAGTATTTGCAGCACTCTTGTAGGTCATATTACCTAAATGTACTTCTAGGTAGCTCATGAACAGATCTTCTAAAACATTTTGTCTTAATAATTGCTCTACTATGATAGGAAATCTTTGCTCATCTTAGCAAAGCAAGCCCAAACATATACATACACACATAGATATACATAGATATATATACATATATATATATATACAGATATACACACACATATATATATATATATATATATACACACACACACAGTATATATAGCATCTTCACTGATAATGAAGTGACTGGTGGTACTGAGTCATAATGATTCATCAGTGACTTGTGTGTGAGGTACCTGTGCCTGGGCATTTGGCTCCAGTCTTAGCAGACAGCCAACCTGCTGGCTCTTGGTCTGGATCACTCCAGCACACACATAGTTCTCTGGGTTTGGATCGACGTTGTCCAGCAGGGCCATTCCTAGTCCCAGTAGCTACACACACACAAATCACAAAGAATGAAGGAGGCAATAGGAGGAACTTCACCCATTAGCAGAGTGAGGAGGATTTTTGTTTATACTGTGATCATGACTGAAATGGCTGAAACTGATTAAAGTAAAGAACATCTATCTACAGTGCATAAATCTGACAAAGTGTTCACAGAGCGTTCAGCCTCTGCCACGTCAAGAGAGATTTCCTACACTCAAATGAACCTTCAGCTAATAATATTTACAACTGTGGTCAGAGGAACATCAAGCTGCTTTTTTAGCCACATCTACATGTCTCATACACAACAGATATTTCTTTTCCTCCGATCATTGATCATTTAAGCATAAATACTAAAAGTCCCAGGCTCACCAAGATGTACAGAACAAAGTCAACAAGCACCATTCAGTCAATTACAAACAAATCCACAGTTCTAACATCTTCTTGGTAAGGACGGGAATAATTCCTTTGCAAACAAGATTGGATTGTTTGTGCAGTAATCCAACTGGTGGTGGTCCAGTGTGGACAGGTTTTTTAATGAAGTCATTTAAACACAGCAATTTCCATTTTCTTTGTGTGATATTAACATTAGTTTGATGGTTTGGATCATTTCAGTGTAACAAATATGTAAAGAAGTAAAGAAATAAAGTCAGGAACGGGACAAATACAAATGTTAAGCACACTGATACGTTTTACATTTTCTAAAATAGATTTTATTTTTCTTTGGCTTTGTAGCCACTTTTGGAACACATTATGTTTGCACTTCCGATTTAGAAGGTGGAAGTTGACGTGAATGGTTGTGCTCATAATAACAGTTTTTACAACATGATATGAACGCAGCATGAGCAGTAGGAGTCGTGAAGTGTCAGGTGCTGTAGGTTTGAAAGAACAGTGAGCTCCTTAAACAGTCCTTATGAGATGTGTAGTGATAAAGATGAGGTTTGCTGAACGTGGACTCACCTTCGCCTTAAGTACTTCAGTGTCCATACTGTGGTTGGCCTTGAATATCTTTTGTGCTTCTTGCTGAGGCCTGAGGAGAGTTTATAATCGAGACATGAGCTTTACTAGAAGGACTTAACATAGGTTTTTTTATAGTGGGGGGTGGGGAAACTGAGGCACTGACCCATTTCTTGAATGACCAGGTAAGTAATCAAGCTAAGGTCAAGTACTTTGATGATGTGTTGGACATGTGCTGCTCATAAACAAGAGTCTGTTGCTAAAGCTCTTCTCAGCTCAGTGTAATTGTCACTGTTTGGTGTGATGTGGTCTGTGTGATATTTAAAACAAACCCACTGGCCACACAGAGCATAATAATATGTCCATAGCTGATCAGTCAGACACACACCGTGACACAGGGAGGAGACCATCAGTGCCTGGTTGCAGTCAGCTCTTATACTAAACAGGATCACAGTAATGGACATGCAAGTCATCCTAGCTTGTCTTGACATGGCGTAGCTGAGCAAGTCCACAGAGGCACGTGGAAAAACCCTGTGAACACACTGACAAACACATAACACACACAAAGACACACACTTACTGGCTAAGCTGTTTCCAGCGCTGAAAGAAGTCATGTGAGGACATCTCAGTCGGCTGGAAGAACTTGTTGATGGTGACAGGCAGTTTGAGGGTCAGGTTCTGCAGAGCTCCTCCATACCTGAATGTGTACACACACACACACACACACACACACACACACACACACACACACACACACACACACACACACACACACAC
>JAUYWH010000026.1:15532337-15546712 GCA_034779795.1 Ctenopoma multispine
AGATAGATAGATAGATAGATAGATAGATAGATAGATAGATAGATAGATAGATAGATAGATAGATAGATAGATCACATTCATCCCCAAGGGAAATTTCACAAATTCCTGAAATCTCTCATTTATACATCTAGTTTTTTAATACTTTGTAGAAGCCCCCTTATTACAGATGTGTACAAGCTTCTCACACCACGATTTAGGCAGTTTATTCTCATTCGTCCTGCAGATCCTCTCAAGCTCTATAAAGTGTCATCTTAACTGTCATCTTCAGGTAGACTTTGGGTTCCTTACCTAGGTTTTTATTGTCCAATTACTCGCTTGGCTGGATGGCCAACTCTAAGAAGAGTTCTAGTGGTTCCAGATTTCTTTCACTTTCCGGTTATTAAGGCTAATGTGCTCCTGGCAGCACCCGTGTTTAAGAAATGGTTTTATAACCTTGTTCTGACCTGTGCCTCACTATACAATGTTATTGCGAGGGTCTACAGAGAGTTCTGCCAGTGTAAACTTTCTAAATTACGTGCAATTAATTAAATTTTCCATTGATGGACTCCAGTCTGAACTGACCATAAGAAATAAGTATTCATCCCCTTTACTGTGTCACCTTAAAGTCTTCATTAATGGAGCCAGGTGGTTTTAGATGGAAACAATTTCACAATATGTATGCTGGACCAAATGGTTACAATGAATACACTTCACACTTACTCTTAGGAGCAGTGGCGGCTCGTCAACAGGGGGCGCTGGGGCGCCGCCCAACCAGTCTCACAGGAAAAGGAAGAAGAAGAAGATAGGAATCACCCCCTCCAATACAAAGAAATGGAGAGCCTTGGGGCGCAAAATTTTGCGCCCGAAGCATGCGCAGAAGACCGAGGTTACAGCTCCAGACGAGGAAATAAAACCGGAAACCACCACAACGCGTTTGTTTTGTTTACAGTCAGTCCAAAAAGCAGCGTTTTTGTCAGGGAGAAAGCTAATTCAGAAGCTAAGTACTGAAGTGTTTGACAGTAGAACCCCACAGGAAAAAATGAAAGATTGTGGACCTCATCAGTGGACATAAAATGAAATAAGTAACGGGACAGATGGAGAAATTACACTCGGTCTTTCTCCAGAAACTGCTTTGAGAAGACGTCCTGGCTAACTGTCTGTCCTGAGACCGGAGCTTTGGTTTGTTTTTCCTGCCTCCTCTGTCAGCTGTGAGGAACAGAACGAGTCTGGATTCAGACAGGTAAAACAGATTTAATACATTTTCCTGATAAAGTGAGAAAACATGAACAGACTAGCAGCTAAATGATTAATGCTAACTGCTACGTGTTGTACAATTATTATTATTAGTGTAACTGCTGTCAGGAGCCAGATGAATTTGTGTTAATAAATAAAACCCTTCTGTGTGATGTAAATAAGGTAGATGTGTAGTTTGATAGAGGAACCAAAGTTCGTCTGTTTACGTTTAGTCCTGTCTGATTGTCAACACACAGTACTTTACGTTTTTTGTGTTGATGAATGAAGAGTTTTTGGAGTGAAGACTCATAACTAAATGACATAATGTTTATGCTTTTGATGATTCTGTGAGAATGCCTGCATTATGTTCTGTGGTGTGTTTGAACTCCTGTTATGTGGTCATGATGAAAATGAACACTGATCTATTCCTGGGGTTTGTGGACAGAGCGAAATGTAACACAGACGGTGTATTTTCACGTGAATTTAATATTTTAAAGCAGTGTGATGCATTGTAATGCTTAAGCTTATACTAGTGGTGATATGTGGTTAGGGTACATCTGAAAACTGACTTGCAAAAGTGCGCCCCCCCAAAAAATAATTTCACCAGCCGCCACTGCTTAGGAGATTAATATCAGAAAGTGCTGATGACTGAACATAGTCAAGTGTGTTGTGTTGCTTTTTTTGGTTAACTGTCTAAGCACACGCTGATATGTGTGAGAAGAAAAGAAAAGCTGACATGTATTTCTGATAATTTATGAGTTACACCAGTCACTGTTTGAAGCTTTTATTTAATGATTATAACTATTTTTACTTCTATTCTGGCCCACATAGTCTGAGGTCCTCTGTTTCCCCTCTGGTCCACACAGGTGATTCATGTCCAACAGGTGATCAGTCTCTATGGCTGCACGTGCATATTATGCTTTCTGAGGATTCAAAGAAGATTGAGATTTGGAGTTTCTGGTCGTCGATGAGTTTGCTTTTTTCTCTATTTTTTTCTCTTCACATCTTAGAAAAACTGAAGTGGTGAGTCAATTTTAGTTTAAAGCCATAGAGCACTTACATTTGTTGTTGTGATAGGTTTTCTGTCTATGTGACGTTTGGGAAGCAATGCCGATACGAGTAAGCATCATTTGTGACAGCTATAAGCATGTTTGTTAATTTAAAGTTGCTTAACTCACTTCACTAATTCATGATAAGCAGTCACATGTCTAAGTCATGCAGAATGCCCTTTTTAGACTCTGCCTAGTAGACAGTGGGCCTCTTGCAACAGAGGCCCTAAAAACATGGCCTCAGGTCTTTGTTAGAAATTGGTTCAGGCAGCGGTGCATGAAACATCTCAGTCCATTGGCCCTTTTCACAACACACACAGCCATGACAGTGTGACACTGGTCCAGCCTGCACAACACTAGGATCCCCTAGCTGAAGCAACTAAATGTAATTCAGTGTATAATGTAACCTACTGTATGTTTCTGGGAAATGTTAAAATGTCATATTGAAAAGGCCTCTTGGTGACATTATACAGTACACTCAATAAAATGTTACTGCCTGCTGGAGGTGTTTAATGCATTGCATTAGAATTTTGTAAAAGCTATTTTCGTTTTGAGACAACAGTGTCTTAAACTTTCATTCAGGAAACAGGAACACTTGAGGTGTGTATTCAAATACTATAAAACAGTAGCATAAACCCTCATATGAACAACTCTCAGGCTGTGAGTGAGCAAAGAATGTCTATAATACAAATTCAATTTGTCAGACTACCAGTGGAATTTCACTTTTTTTAAGTTTTAATTCAAATGATCTGCATATGTGGAAGAACAGCAGAAAACATTATTGTATGTTCAAATTCATGATTATGATTATTGCATTGTCTTATGTGCAGGGTAAACTTAAACAATAGCCTGTGTGTGTGTGTGTGTATGAGCATGAAGTATCACTCTAGCTCATTCTTAGAAGCAGTTTAGTAAATGTAACTAGAAAACCGCTGTGGAACAGTGGAAAGAAGGAGAAGAAGAAGACGTTTAAATAGAAAACATGATTTCCCCAAACACCATCTGTACATTTCTTGATGCGGTTTTCCATTGCTTTGTCTTTTTTCAGGGTCATTGGCCACAGTTGGCCACATTACTTCGTACAATATTCAAACCTCTACCCAGAAATATTTGTTGTTTTTGCCTTTGAGGTCAAAATGCTAAATTGATGCCTGCGTTTTGCATATGTGTTTGTACATCTAGATATGTATTAAATATAAATTTATATTGTAAAGACTGACACACCTTTATTTTGCCCATTCATCCATTCTTTGGAAACTGTTCTCTGAAAATTAAACTGATTGATGGCTGTAAACAGATAAAGTGTTTCCTGCTTGAAATTTTCACTGCCTGAGAGATCATTAAGAATTTCCAATGAATGGGGAATTATTGTCTGAGATTGTGTGGATGTGTGGCAGGAAACATGGTGGGAATAGAGGAAAGAACGGATTCTACTAAATATCAGCAAAGTCTGAATGCAAATGTCATGCAGCCAGTCAAAAAAGGAAGACTGAAGAAGCCGACTATGTCTTCTACAACAAGGCAATGCAAAGCAAATCTCAAACACCACTGAAAATATGAGGGTATAAAATGCTGTGCCTACACAGCCAGAACTTGAAGTGACCTTGAATAGTTGGTGAAAGCTCTTATCAACAACAGAAACTTTGTTAATAGGCAAGCTGTAATGTAAAGTAATAGTGCATTAACATTTAAAGAATTGCTTATTTAAATGTTGTTTGCAGAGTAACATGTAATTTACTCAGAGTAGCCGACTATTTTGTGTAAAACTATATTTACACAATACCAAAAACGTTTTTGCTTAATTTTTTGCAGAATTTTGAAGAAAAAAAAAAATTTGAATTTGATCTGTGGAAATGTAATAATCACGCTGTGCTCAGTGGTACCTACTGTAAAGTATGTATGGATCTACATGTGTGGATGAGTTTTGAAGATGGAACGAGGATGATGCTGATTGTGACAGCCGTTTCACTGATAATCCTAATCCGTCAGAGTGACAGCATGCATTTGTTGATGATAAAATTCTTCCCCCATTTTACTACAGTTTTCTTTTAAATGGTTATGGTTTAAAAAAAATGTTGACACAGAGCTCAGAACAAGATGAATCTTGAAGTGATATGACTACAGACTGAGCACGTATGGGTTTTTCAGCACTGCACTGCTTCATATTCAGTTCAGCACATTTAACACTGGGAGCTGCTCAGTACAGTCACTGTTTCTACTGTTTGTGGTTGAATGCTTTGCACATTGGTGGATCAAAAGTAGTTGTATAAGAGACGATAGTTCTTCTATATGTGTGAGTATGTTTTGTTGTTACTTTTAACTGGTTTATATGGACACACAGTAGGGGTTGTACAATGACGCAGAGGAATAGGGCATAGCATAGGAGCAAAGGAGGGTATGGGGGTGTTCGACAGGGAGACACTCTCAGGCAGCCTGCTGGGCATGGTGCCCCGCTTCCCTATTGCCGGCCCCTTGGCACTTAGACTTGCAGCAGCATGCTGTGACTCCATCCCAGCAACAGCGTCACAAATTTGGGCTGGCTGCCACAGGGTCCCCAGCCAATCCGGGCATTCGCAGTGCCAGATCACTCCAGACGAAGCCAATAGTAAGCCAGGAAGTGCTTAGTGTCATCCCTCCCAGATGTGGATTCCTTTAAACCCACAAGGTACACAAATGCAGATACAAACATGCAGCTCTAAGGTTTGTGCACACATTTACGTGACTGTATGTATGGAAAGAAAATGTACAAAAACAGCCTTTGAGTGTTTGACTGAGTGTACTTCTGTATCGTACCATCTAGTAAGTTGAGTTCAGGCCTGTCAGCATCTTCAAATTACCACAGGACTAGTGTTTCACAGAGGTGGCAAACACCACTGCTGTAGAGCTTTGCCTCTCTCTTGTGGACAGTTTAAGTAATGCAGGAGTGCTGGTTCCCTGACATACTACACTGCAAATCAAGACCTTGTCATGGCCAGCCCAATCTCCAGACCTGAACCCCATTGAAAACCTCTGGAATATGAATTTGAAAACCAAGACACTGAACTCCACACTACACTGAAGTGTGAGTGTGTGCGAATGAGTGAATCAGAAGCAGTGTAAAAGCATTTGAGTACCAATTAAGTATAAAAGTGCAGACAATACCATTTATCATTTAGTCTATAGGGCAAAAAAACTGTCAATGTGTCAGAGAGTTTTGTATAAAAATAATGAGCTTCAATTCAAACGATATAAAAACATATATAATATATAATATTCTAAGATAAATGTAGCAGAGAAATTAAAACAAGACAACTGATATGAAATAGATATCTGGAGACGACATACAGAGCTGAGGTTCAGAGGTTGGTGAGGTGGTGTGTGGACAACAACGTGGACCTTAACACCACTTAGACTAAAGAACTGATAGTTGACTTCAGGAGGAAGAGGAGGAGGAAGTTCGACCTGCAGCTCATCTGCATTAACTGGGAGTGTGTGGAGAGGGTGTGCAGTTTTAAGTTCCTGGGTGTGCACATAGACGCAGACCTCCAATGGACAAACACCATGGAGTTTGTGAAGAAGGCCCAAAAGTGACTCCATTTTCTGAGAGGCCTCAGTAATAAGAATCAACCTGAAGAGGGAGCTGCTGACCGTCTTTTATCGTTGCTCCATTGAGAATGTGCTGACATATTGCATCTGTGTGTGGTTCTCGAGCTGCACCATGGCACACAAGAAGGCACTTCAACATCATAGACAACATCAAAATCATAGGTCACCCTGTTGCCTCCTTAAAGAACCTATACAGCACCCACTGTCTCAAGAGGGAATGCAGCATTTTACTGCACACACCCTGGACACTGGCTGTTTAAGCTGCTGCCCTCTGGCAAACGCTTAGGTCACAGACAAACAGACTCAAGGACAGCCTTTACAACAAGGCAACAGCCCTAATCATTGTAAACATCTGACTTGATCTGTCATGATTAGGTACCTCTTTGAACAGTGGGCTATATGTGCAATGAGGAATATTTATGTTTTCACGCAGTTTAAAATGTATTGTGTTGTGTTTAGTGTGGATGTGGTACAGTTTTTCAGTTTCCAAGTATGACTGTGCAATGAAAATAAAGAGTTATGTTAATTTAAAATTCTAAAAGAACACCGACTGCTGTATCTTACCTTAGTCCAGGTTGGCCCAACACCAGAGATGACTGAGAGGAGGAAGGTGAAAGTCACATATCAGATTCCCACGCCTGAATGGATACGCTTTAGAGGACATCATTTTATCTAAGAAATGACATTTATCCAAGTTGTCTGTGAAAAGAAAAAGACCATTGTCAGTAGATAAACTGGAAGAATGAGGAGTGATTTAAAAATAATCCACGCAGGTAAAGGCTGGATCCATGGACAATCCAATACCTAGTTTAGAAACATTCAGGAAAAAAGGTGGGTTTGCACGAGTCACCTTGCAGGTGATCATTGCCCCAGGTAACCATGTGACGTGGGACAAATTAAAATGACTTTGAGTACTGAACTTTCCATCTGGACCTCTCTGTGGCTCAGTAGTGCCGTAGTTAAAATATTAATCATTTATTAAATGCTCTGGGGAAATTCTTGTAGACAGGCAGCTGTTCACAAATAACCATATACCGAAAGTAACCACCAACTCTCAGGTTTGTAGATGACTGCCCTGCCAACTGATCCACAGTCGCCCCCACAATCCAGTGACACCAACAAACTGAAACAAACTGAAGAAGTTGTTCAATAGTTACTTACATTTATAAAGAAATGTAATGTAGATGGAGACAGGACTGATGCCAAAAACCAGATACACAAGTTAATTTGAGCCCTGGAGCAAGGTTACAAGTAAAAGTAAATTACTTAATAGTCTTTTCTTCTTTACTTGTGCTTATTTTATAATCAACAACACCAAGAAACTGTAGTTTTATGAAATGATTCTCAGTTCACCACACATCACATCCTCAGTTTTTGCTTTTCCTTACAACATTGTTTATATGCATGTCATTCGTCCTCTAGGGAGCTCTGCAAAGTCTTTGTTCCATTGCTGTGACTCACTTGTGGTGCTGTGTAGAAATTCTGAGAATAATTGTTCCCACCTATTTTACAGGTGATAAAAAAAGAAGTCAGTAAAAGCAGGGCCAAACAGAACACACGTAACAGTCACCAGTACCTCAATCTGCTGGTCTATACACAAGCTATCTGAGAGGATACTGGAGTCTAAGAAAAACATTTACGTAAATATAACATATATTAAGTAAATTATGAGAAAGAAGTGTGTCAAAGGTTTAAATTGAATTTATTCTTTACTAATGTCTTCACCAAATGAATTTATAATAAGCTAGATAACTGTCAGGTAGGTCAACACTGTCAACCTGAAAGGTGACGGAGAGGTCACAGCAGGAGAGATTGGTAACATCACAGACCAACACTATCTCCTTTTAACAAATCGGTGAGAATTTTCCACTGATAGATGGAAAACCACAGGTCCTGCATGATAACAAAGGGAAAAAAGTGGAGATGTATTTCCCATGCAGTATATTAGTCATTTATGCTTCCAAGCATAAGGTGTAGTGCTTACTATGACGCATATTTATCGTTTTTGTTGTTAACAGAACATCATTGTGAGTGGTCAAATTTGAATTCTCCAACTCTTTCACATTTGGCCCTAGGGCGTTCTTCTTTTCATCCACCTCTGCACCTTCTTTTGTGTTTGCTCAGCCTTCGTGGTGCGATCGCCCTGTTTCCACTGCCTTGTGTAGTATCTTTGTGTTTAGTCTAGGGGGCAGGGTTGTGCTTTTACAGTGCATCATATATTAAAGTCAGGTGGAGATGAGGATGAAGGTCTGTTGCACAGATGTTGCTGCATGACAGAGCAGACTGATCATGGCTAGCAGCAAGCGGAAGTACCAAGTAACACCCAGGTCCCAAAACAATACCAAAATACAGAAGTGAAACAATGCAAAGACTAACGGTGCATCTCGGACACCAGGTGTGAAGTGTGGTTATGCCAGTAAGAGACACAGAGCACACATTTAAATATCTCATATCAGTTTACATCTTTTCACAGTGGGTTTTACATGTCTTCCTATGGTTTTGGTAAAGGTTTTAGTTTTTGAGTCTGTTAATAATAGACTCCAAAACTAACTTACTGTAAAAACTTTGAATTTACATATTGAGTTGAACATTAGCTGTTGATTTCCCATGCTTGAGAGGTAACAAAGACAACGTCAACATATGACATAAAAGATAAAATGTTAATTAACACTGGTATAAGTCTATATGAAATGTTGTTATGGTGTGATGATTATATTACAGACATTTTTTCATACCCTGTCATTCCTGTCCCCCTGCTGCAAATTCTTTTTTTGCAAATCCATCTGTTTTAGAATATACAAAACTCCAGCTGTGGTTTTTGGTTGAGTTAAAACCAAAGCTGTTCACAATTTTAAGATATAAACTCATTTATTATTTTGAAAGCAATTCCAATCAATCAGGAACTTTGGCTGCAATATATAGTAATTATTTAGATAATCCACACCCGGCTTTCAACTGCAGCAGTAACTTGGATCAGAGGTGATTCTACCAGTAAACATAAAAGTTCTGTGCATTATGTATACAACAGACAACTATCAATAAAACAAAACAAAAACTGCCATATGTATCTTGATTAATGTGGTTCTTGATTTGACCCCAATGCTTGTGTTACATGCATGACTAGACTTGTGTGTACCAGTGTAATCATCATCTGACTGTAAAACCACAGAGCTGGATTAGGCCTTAAACATTCAGCGTTATGTTGAGAGAACACCTGCACAAGTTAATACTCCGTACAGATAACACTGCACAAATGTGAGATTATTTCTTCCTAAGGTGAACTGAGGTGTCAGGGTTACTGTAGTGATAAAGTGTGACATTGAAAGTCAGATGTATTGTAATTATCACTGTTCAAACTTAAGACATCAAGACAGAACTGTGGCAGTAAATGTTGGGCAGAACTAAATGCAACAAACAACAACAGAGTTGCAAAATGCTTTTTTCAATTTTTATTTTGATTCTGTACCAAGACAAACTTAACGTCATATCACAAGCGACAAACAATAACAAACAACAGTGACACAGAATAGCATCTACTGGATCTTGCATGTTTCAGTGATGTTTATGTTGAGGTTGACATGGTTGGGTTTTTCAGATGTTCTGTATCCAGAAAACGGGGGTGACAAACGGGTCACTTGTGTCGGCCCTGTGGTAGAGGAGGGTGGGGGGGGGCAGAACTAGTGAACAGTGGCAGTTGCGTCTTTCTAGAGCAAGTTAAGAAACAGCAAGTCAATGTTTAGCAGCCTTTAACTCAACCTCACTATCCAGTCCAGTTCTAGTTTAACGTGCATTAATCTTGCATAAAAGACACAGAATGTTCTCTCTGACATAAACAGCTGAGTGTGGTAGCTTCATCAGAGATGAGGGGGGTCAGACTCCCACAGCAATCTAAGACTGTCTTGTCCTGGGCCCAGCTAAGACTGTCAGCTGGCCTGGATCTGATCATGGCTTTAGTTGTTTTAACGAAATATTTATTGTTAACTACACAGCTACACAGGCTTTTAGTGCACTTCTGCAAATAAAGGAGGGAGACTGACTACCTGCTGTGTCTGAAGCAAAATTAAATTAAATTATGTTACACCTTTGTTGGCATTTACTTACAGTTTTTAGCTTTTAATAACAAATGTTTTTGTTTTTTTTAATTTAAATTTACACAGCGATGTAACCCTAACCCTATCTCCTGGTAATAAATATCATTTTTAATCCTATTATGTCATGACACAGTCCATTGTGTGAAAACACTATATTGTCAGCTTTTGCTTTCCTGCAAAGGAGTTTTGCAACTTCCACCTACAGTAATTTGAATTTAAAATGAAACTAACCAAGCATGAAACAAGATCAGTAGGTTAGGCTTTCACCATCAAATTGTAAAATTTGAAAATAATTACCTAACACAAATGGATTATCATCTTTAGCTAAAATCTGCATGTCCCAGTATAGACTTACACTTAAAAGCTTGGGTTAAAAATCTATGTAGTCATCTCAGCTTTTTCAAAATTTTCTGCTTATGCAGTAAAAGACAAATGATAATCTAAATTAATGGGGAGAACATGCAAACTCCACACAGAAAGGCACCTGGCCGACCAGTAGATTCAGATGCAGGTCCTACTTGTAGTGAGGCTACAGTGCTACACACTGCACTGCCATGACGCCCTGATTAAAAAGGATGATGATTAATACCTACATTTTCAGCTCAAACATTCTACTGCCCACAGTGTCATCGAGAAATGGCTGAAGGGAAAATAAGTGCTGGCCTATGAAACATTGCAAAGATAGAAGGACAAACAGATTTCAGTAGTTTATATTAAAAATGTCTGAATGCAAAGTCTGTGCAGTCAGGCAAGAAAGTGAAACTGAAAGGAAGGCTTCTACAGCTATATTCAAATAAACCTTTGAATATAACTGTAGGTCTGTAGATTTAACTTAACGTTTTGCAGTACTCTAGAGACTTTTAATTTTAATTCTGATTTTATTGATTGTTTGTATGAAGAAATTGAGATGAACACACATACAGAAGTATAGCCTCACTCAGTGATGCCTATGATTATGATAAAAGTGAGAGTAGTAACAGTGATAATGTTTAATAATGATTCAAATTAAAAAATTAATTTGTTAAAGAGGTCATATTTTCCTTTTCGTCATCTGATGTTACATATATACTTTTGTGAAGTTGGGTGCCCATGTTACACATATTCAGAAGCCCAAAGCTTGAGGTGAATGTGTTTTTGCAGACTTTCTGGAAACGCACAGGTTTCAGTCTGACCAATAAGCAATATACCCCTAAGCTGAGCCCCCTCTCAGCTAACCTCAGAGGGTTTCCGCAAGACATTTGGAGCTCTGCATTCAGCATACATTCAACACTTGGGAGGTGTCAAGCAAGGACTTGGGGGTGTTAGACAGGGGACTGGCCACAGTGCCTGGCCTCCTTGTTGCCAGCCCCTTGGCACTTGGACTAGGAGAAGCAAGCTGTAACTCCATCCCATCAACAAAGTGACAGACAAATCACAAAGTTAGCCAGTACTAAGCCTGCATGTGTCAACCCTCCCTGATTTTAATTATTTTACACCTGGACCAATGCAGATACAAATATGCAGCTCTAACTCAAAGATTGTACACATATAATATGTGTATGTCTGTATGAAAACGAGAAGAGATGCAAATAAATGAACTTTGTCTTACTTTCGAAGACAGTCTCTAGCTTCCAGGCTATACAGTTATCCACCATGATAAACTTTCCACATAATCTCCACCGCTTAGCAAGTTATGTTTGTCAGAACAGTGTCATGACAAGTCTACTCAGCAGTCGGTTGTGTGGCATTTCCCATGTTACGGGAAATACAGTTGAAGACAACTAGATGTGAGCTGCAGTCCAGTCAGTGATATGTCCAGTGTGGTGGTAAAAAAGGGTATCATATAAGTGACATGGGTGAAAATCCTTTATAGTGCAGCACTAAATATATCCTGAAGAACATGGTTTCATATCAGTAGATGTAATAATTTATTTGACTTATCAGTGAGACAAAAAAAAGTTAACTTTGCAAAAACATATTTATTTCTCTGAATGCAAGGATGTGTTCAGTATATTGACATTTTAGGTTTTTGTTTATTGATGTCATGTTTCTTCTTAAACCTTATATACATACCATGCAAAATACACAACAGAAATAAAAATGAGATATATAGTAAAAACTAATTCCTTAAAATTCCATAATGAACTACAAAATGAGCCACTCAGGTCATATGCAATTCAAAATCCAAAAAGTGCTCCACACAAATGAGGTCCTGTAATCACTGTCACTTAGTCTAGAAGGAAAAAGAAAAAAATAAAATGTGTCAAGATCCAGTTTTGTATAAAACAAATTAAAATGTTAAATTCAAACCACAAAATATTAATATGCTAGGATAACAAACATATTGCATGTAACATAAGCCAAACTGTATCTTACCTTAATCAAGGTAGCCCAGACACCATAAAATACAGAGATGAGGAACAAGAAGAGGAAGGTCAAAGTCACATACCAGCTGTCCACACCTATATCTTGGTACACTTCAGCATACATTATTTCATCTAAGAAGTTACACCTTTCCAAGGCATCTGCAACATAATTACGTTTATTGCATTAAATTGGTGACACTGGAAGAATATTAAACGATTTTCAAATAATCCATGCAAGACTGAATCCGTTACCAATACCTTGTTTAGTTACATTCAGGGTAAGGGTGGTGTTTTCATGAGTCACCCTGCAGGTGATCACTGCCCCAGGCAACCATGTGACATTGGGCAAATGAAGATGACTTTGAATGCTGAACTTCCCATCCAGGCCTTTGCGGGGCTCAGTAGTGTTGTAGTTCAACAGCTCCTTGGTTTTATCAAGAAACCAAGTGATGTTGATGGAGACAGGACTGAAGCCAAAGACCAGACACACAAGTTCATTTGAGCCCTGGAGCAAGGTGGCGGAGGGTTTGCTGTAGGTCACTGAGGGTGGGGAAAAAATATTTTTGTTTTTTAATGAATTTGTATCAGAAGAAAAGCCACGGAACAAGACAAATAGGTAATTATATGTTTTGCTGAAAAGATGCTTCTAAAGAATTTGGAAATTGGAATCAATTTCCTTACATTGTAATGAACTCATTTTTTAATAGGTTGTTCCCTATGTAATCCTGCCTTTGATGAACTCACTAGATATTCAGAAAAAATAGCTACAGGCAAAATAGATGATGCAATGTTGTGACATTGTGACACTACCTCTGCTTTTGCTATGTGGTCCATAGAGCTCTGTTTGGCACATGAGTTTTCCCTCAAGAAACCTGCACGCCAATCCACCACCCAAATTTTGAGTGAGCGCCACAAAGTCTCTGTTCCATTGTTGTGACTCACTCTTGTCTCTTTGTGGACACTGTGAAAATATTTGTTCCCAAATATTTGTTTACTTTCCAGGTGAGGGAGAAGTCATTAAGACTCGGGCCGACCAGAAGACAGGTGACAGTCATCTGTCCCTTGCCCCCTCCTCTTGCTTCGTGCTGGTAATTGCATGTCAACCACCAACAGGGAACGCAACAGCTTTGTTTGCGGCTCACAAGCTTTTTTAATCATATCTCCCATGAGCCATGTGCAATTAATCACTTGTCCATCTACTCCACAGTCTGAAATCATAGCATCATATGTTATAGCTATGATTTATGTTAGTGTTTGATCATCACTCCAACACATTTGTAAATTTTGTGCACTGTGGACTGTGCACCACACACAAGTGCATCCCTCATCAGAGAAAGACTGCATTAGGTAATATGCCTGATGTTGTTTTAAACAGCTGCAACAGAAATACAGTAGCCTAAATAACATAAAACTGTTTGGTAAAGTCGTTTTACATGGTCAGTCTGTCAATTTCATATTATATCCACATCGGCTAGCTGGGGCATACAGTATTTGACTAAAATGTATTTAGTTAGTTAAACATTTATTTAAGCATAATTACCTTATTCTGTGTGTTTATTGTATAGAATTTATTTTACTCTTAATGATAAAATCACCAAAGGACTAGAGCACGGCTTCTGTGGTTCTGATATGCCTGTTCTCAGCGCATCACCAATTGATTTATATGAATGAACTCTCCACCTATTTGTCTCCTTCTATCTGAGCACTGCCTCAAAAACACAGGAAGGCAAAGTAAAGGTCTTTGTCCTCGATTTTTTAAGATAGTAGATAATGTTTTCACTTTACCTGAACAGAAACTGGTGTTCGTTTTGACTGTCTGTTTCAGAGAGCTGTCAGACACTTCACAACTGAAGACCTTCCCTGTTTTCCACTCTGCTTGATTAATATTAAGCTGACTGGTTACTGTCACACGTGCATCTGCACCCATGCTGACGTTATTAATTGATGCTGATCTTTGCTGCGAGTCAGAAAACCACTGAATTTGAGGGTTGAAGCCTGAACCAGAACATAAGAGTTTCTGTGGTCCTGACTCTTCACTGGGGAAAAGAAGAAGTTCCACTGATGGCTCCACTAAATGAGAGATAAATCAGTGA